>VWZY01007441.1:103299-124164 GCA_013399075.1 Chloroceryle aenea | reverse complement strand
TCAGCAGAGGAGTTTTCTACTGGGTAGGACTGCGATTTGTTGCAGAAACAGATCAGAGACCTGAGATTTGTGCATCTTGCCTTTTTTCTTTCCATTGATGTTTCATCAGGGTGTTTCATCCTCCCATGCACCCGTCAGAGGCAATATTACAATGATTTTGGACTTGCTGGTGTTTTCTTCTGTCAGTTGCAAGGTGTGTTTATAAAAGCATCAGTGCAGGGGGCTCAGCCTGCCAAAGGAAAACTGGCAGGCTGTGGATGCACTGGCAATGTGTTTATAAAGCAATCCAAAGAAAAGCAGTTCACAAAGTAATGCTCACCTGAAGGGACTGACAAAACTTCATGGATCCTTCCTCCCCACCTAACATGACTGAGCTCCATCCATGCCTCAGCACTGCGGTACCCGAGGAGCTAGGGTTAAACCTCGGAGAATGCCCCACTCCCTGCTCCTCAGCCTGATTTGAGGTGGTTTGGACAAAGCTTACACAGGAGCCTTTCCCTGCACCAGTCCCAGGCTGGGGTGCTAGACCAGTTGATGCCCTTTCTATTCTGGCAAACTGACTTCACTTCCGGGTGGGTTATGAACGTGATAGAGTTGAAGGATTACACTCGTGTTAACATTCATGGAGTGCAAACAGAGGAATCCCTAAAGTGTGGTGATTTGCAGGAAGTTTTGGGAGAGGGGATAGAATTTGGATTTGTTCAGTGCTGAAAGGGCTTGAATGGAGGTAACTGCATCAGCATGTTCCCTTAATTCCTGCAAATTCTTGGTTCCCCACTGCACCTGCAAGTTTGGCAGAGTGGGAAAACTCCAAGCCTCACAGCGGGATCTCCATGAAACAGGAACAGAAGAAAACAGCTCTCACAGGAGCAGAGCAGAGCCTGTGTGCACACAAGACAGGCAGAGACCGGGAGTGCAGGCTGTTGGGGTGAGCACAGCTTTACAAACACAGCACGGCCTTTGCACTGCAGGGCACCTTTGTTCCTCTGCACTCTTGACCCACAGCCCTGCCTCGGGCACTGTCTGGTTGCAGTTAACACGGGGTTGCACTTGAACCTCTGCCACTGCCCTCCCCCTTCCCCCCGCATCAAGAAAACAGTTCAAAGAAGAGCAACGATAGTGACAGAACCCTGACCCTCCGCCATCCACACGCCCTTCCTTGGCATCACTCTGCTTCCAGGCGTGGGGCTGTGACTTCGCTGGGGCTGGTCCCTGTCCTTGTGCTGACAGGCTACCGGACCAGCTCCAGCAGGGGAGGCAGCGGGCTGGCAGGACTGGAGCACCAGCAACGGGAGCTGTTTGCCATCTAGTGGCTTTGTGAGAGCAGCTTTGGCATGAGCCTCTCCCCCTGCCTTCTGACAGAGCTGCAGCTCTGCCTTACAAGCCTTGTTTCTCTCCCTTGTCTTCTACCCAAGACCTGGGAGGAAGGTGAAGAAAGGTCAGAGAGCAGGGAAAGCTGGCTTGGAGGGGTGGAGTGAGGCAGCTCTGATTCGGTTCTGCTCTGCACAGGGCTGGCCTCCAGAACATCAGGAGCCAAAGAAAAAGAGCAAAGCAAGTTTGCAAATAGGAAGCAAGGACTTTCCTTCAAACCTCAGGGCACAAGCAAGTGGTTCAAAATATTCTCCAAGCTTTTCCAAGTGAAGGAATATAAGAAGTCCTTAAGCTAGGAGGGGAATCCCTTCTCCTGGAAGCCTCTGCTTTTCACAGTGTCCTTAAAGGCAGAGCCTGCAAGTGAACTGCTGGAGAGGGCTTCCCTCAACACAGCTACCCCCCTACACCTCCCCGTTCCAGAACTGCAGGAGCCTGGAGGAGGAAGCAAGCCTACGAGAGGGTGGTCGAGTTTGATTTGCTCAGCTTAAGAACAAAGGGATATCAAGGCCACAGTGGAGTTCTACCCGTTGCATACTGGTTGAATTAGGAGGAGGGCAGGAAATGTTAGCCATCAGAGCTGGATCCAACTGCACTGGTTAAGCAGCAGCACGGGGCAGATGTGTCATGCATGTGTACAAGACTGTGTAAAATATTAAGGTGCGTGTCAGGGTTGCAGCTGTTGCCTTTTGAGCTCAGCACAAAGTTGGCTGTGGGTCTGGTGAGGGCAGATAAAGAAAGGAAGAAACTTCACGGGGTTTTATTTGAAGGTACCACTGGTGTACAGAGAAAAGCACTACAAGTACAGCTTCTATATTTGCATCTGCCTTCTGGAGTTCTCTAAGGGCAATCGTGATACGCTGGGGGTGAAATTACAACCCTTCATTGGGCCTACTTGTTACCAGTTGGTTTTATGTGGCTCTTCTGCTTCACACATTTCAGCCAAAGTCACTGCCCTGAACACCGATACTCTTCCCTTCAGAGGGCATTGCTGCCAAGGGAAGGTTGTGCCATCTTTGTTTCCTTTTTCTCCCTTGCAAGCCCTACACGTGTCAGCCTTTGGGAGCTGCTGCTAACTGATCTATCGAGGGAGTCAGAAAATCAGAATAAAGAAGTGGGCTCTCTGAGGGAAGGGGCTCCTGCCTTCTCCAGACCCTTTGCTGTACATGGTTAGGCATTCAGCAGTACCTCAGAGGCTATGACTGAGAAAAAGCAGTTCCTTCATCCAGAGCATAATGCAAAGGTGGGAGGTAAAAGAAAGCAGAGGTTTCTTTCTGAGCCTGACCTGGCCCTGAGTTACAGGAGGTGACAAGGTCTTCAGTTAGTGGGAAGTAAAGATGCCGTGGAATCCATAAGGCATTTTCACTGCAACTTCTGCTCTCCCCAATTCTCTGAAGGTCTCTGCATCCAAGACAAGCAGGAATGCACTTTGGTTCTGCAGGATGAAAAGAAAGCCAGAATGAATGCCCAGGCTAAACTTCATTCCACTGGCCAACCTGCTGCATCTGTCTCACAAGGGAGCCAAATGTACAGCCAGGTAGTACAGCCAAAGCCTCCAGGAGGGTTGGCCAGGAGCACTGCCAGTCACAGGTGCCAGTCAAGAAACCCTGACATTCCAAGGTACGCTCCTTCTTGAAGTGAGCCTGGCTGCACATGGCAGTTGCAGAAGCACACACCTTAGGGAGCACAGTGCTAGAACTGTCTGCCAGAGAGCCTCAAACTCAGCTCTGTGGGACAGAAAGTTTACCTACTACTATGGGACTTCAACAAGGCAGTAGCAATAAGTTACCTCAGTGGGGGAGACCACAACTGACAAGATGACTCCACTGTCTTCTGCCGTGGCATTAGGCACCGGTACAAACACAGGCTCTGATGGGTAGGATCCATCCTCCTGCCAAATCTAGCAAGCACAGTAACATATGGATATGTCTCATTTCATCAATAGTTGTCTACTACACTTAGAGTTGCAAGTTGGAGTGCTCCCCAGGCACACTCTGTGCTCCAAGAGACTGATAGTGCAGCCTCTTCATGAATGGGTTTGATTCCAGTAGTGTGGCAGTGCCATACCTGGAGCAGTGCATTCTGTTTGGTAAGAGTGACACATTCATAAGGTGCTAAGTGAGAGATTAAATTCGGAATCTCAGACCCATTTGAACAAAGATCCCTATAAGGTTCCTAGTAAAGGATGTATCTTTAAGGCCAGTTCAGCAGAGTGACTCCCGTTGCTGAAAAGAAGATCTCTCCCTTCACTTTACCTTGAAATTCTTGGTCTCCACATCAACCTTGATCAGGGAATCTCCAACCAAATGCCGAAAACCACATCCATAGAAGTAACGGTACCTCCTACCGTTGTACCGAGAGTAGTTGATCTGGGGGAACTCCAAGCCTCCAACCTCTTCAAAGCCCTCAGGGTAGAGATTTTCATGTGTGCACCAGACCTAAAAGAAGCGCACATTACACAAGTGTCAGTTTAGCTTTGACTGAGCAGAAGACCCGACTGGTCCCACCAATCTACCACACAACCTCTGTGTAGAATGTTTAAAGATGAGCCTGACACTGCACTGAGGCACCAGCTCCACCTCCCTTATCTGTTTGACCTGAAGAACTAACTCATCATCTCGGACCATGGAAACTTCAAGAATCAGTGTAATGGGAAAAACAGGAGCAAGTCCACATGTTCCTGCACTGCTAGCTCAGAAAATCCCAGGTCCAGCACTGAGCAATCCGAGGTACAAAGTACACACAGAGATGACTCCACTCCTAGTGCACAAGACACATTCTACACCACCACATGCCACTATGTAGGGCCGTTCAGAGCCAGAAGCAAAGAGCAGATCCGTACCCAGATAAAAGCGTGGAGGATTTTGTCAATGAAGCTGTTGAAGTTTGGCCAATTATCATAAAGGCTGACAACCCACTTGGGCATTTGGGAAAGTCACAATCTGCCTTTGCTCTCTCCTTTAAGGCAACAGGGTAGTTTTTGTACTAAATCACTAACTCCCATCGTACTCATGAGCAAACCCTGCTTGCTTTTTCGCTTGGTGGGTGAGATGTGAAGGTAACACAGGATGGCAACTGCTGCAGGCAATCCCACCACAGCCCTACATGCAGTTACACCAGCATTCAGTACCTACCTTGCCATCTGCATCTTTCACAGCCCTTGCCAGCGTGTAGGGCAGTGGGTTCAGATTCCTCCCCACAGGGGTGTCCGAACCCACGTTCAGCGGGAGAACAAAGCGACGAGGGAAAGCTCGGGATATTGACTCGTAAGTCTATTGTGGAGACAGAAGGTTAGAGTGATGGAGAGAGAAGAGTCATGTTTCAGGCTCAGTGCCCTTTTGGGGAACAATTCTGACATCTTAGACATTCCTCCCACCCCGGAAATCTTTTTTTTCCATGGTGTGTTTTACCAAGGTGAGGGCTCTGCTTATTCCAGTACTTTACAGTAGAGAACCAAAAGATAACCAACCGAATGGCTCAGCATTGCTTCCACAGCAGTTAACACCCAGCTGGGTATGCAAACCACTGGCTAAACCTCCCCATCCAGCACTGGGACACATGCTGCACGATATTCAGTTAGAACAGACTCACCCTGACCCTTTCCAGAGCCCATCCACATACACCCCACTGAGCCAGTGACTCAGGCCCTTCCTGCCCAACCAAGATCCTGAATCACAGGGGGATTACAAAACATGGGACCTCCACAGCCCAGAGCAAGCAGGCAGGATACACCTGCTAGAAACCCACCCAGCCCAGGCAGTCCCACTTGGGAAACCTGAGGCTGAACTTCCACATTATTTTAAATAAGAACCCTGCATGGAACAACTTGGTAAGTGGATAACCTGCATGCAGCTACAAAGCTGCAGAAGAAAACCCGTTTGATTGTTGTCTCAGGTCTTTGTGGGGTGACAGCACGATACAGACACTATCTGCCTATGAAATTAATGGAGGGGGGGCTTATTCAGAGGCTGAGAGGAAACATCTAAATGCTCTACACCAGCCTCTGGAGGAGCCTTTCCCCTGGATAAATTTGCCTGCATGATTTTCCCCTCTTCTGTTCTCAGGTACACGTGGACTTCATGTCTGCAGTTTTGGGTAGTGGTGGGTTTACTTGGAGAGTAGCAGCTCCCAGGGTGGCAGAGGTTCAGCAGGTTGCATGAGAGGAATAATTCCACCATTGCCACTAACGTCCTGTTCAAGCCAAGTTTAGAACCCTTAGTATTTCCAAAGAGTAAGCCTTCTAAATAGAACAGGTGGCAAAGATCCTGTTTTGGTGTTTTCAGTTACTCCAGTCTGTAACTCCCCAGTTCAATGTGAAACTTCACTTTAATCACATGTGTTAATCTCGAAACACTATGTTCAAAGCTTTTCTGGTTTAGGTAGCCACAGCTGGTTGAGGAACTCTGCCAGACAAAACATGGTTTAGTCAGCAAGAGCACAAGTCATGCTCAGGCATGCCTTAGTCTGTCAGGGCAGCATGAACCCAAGCTTCTCTTCTGAAATGACCTTGCACTTGTGTGTATGAGCTTAATGGTTACACTACTTTGTCAGTTAAGGAAGGTGGGTGTTGGAAACACATGCCTAATGTTGACATCAGGGCACCTTCAGAGCAATGAAATTATATAGCTCCTGGAGCCAGAGAAAGCTTAACAGAAACTAGAGTCAGCTTGCAAAGCAAATGGACATCCTAACACTGGAATTAATGTTCACCACACCTTTGCAACAAAAGAAAGGAAATCAGAAGAAAGTTGACTCTCCAGGGATATAGCTAGGCACTTGTCACAGCAGAAGAGACTTGCTTCTCGACATTTAGAACACGGAGGAACATCTGCCCTTCGCCTACAATACGGTGGCTTTCCAATAAATGCCTCTGAGTACAAGAAACTGAAAGCACCCCTGCTTTTCCAGTGCTGGGCCTATGCAAAATAAAACCTCTTACGTGCCTGTAACTGGTGCTTTGACAGAGCTGGACACAAGTGGTTTATGAGTACATGCCGCTGTGAGCGAACGAGAGGAACAATGGAGGGATTTCCATCTCTGTGTGATTTACCTAATAAAGGCTGGTTTTCTTAAGTAATGCCTTTAAATAACAAGGTTTCTTTTCCTTTTCTTTTGCCCTTTAAAAGCCACGCAAAACCAGTACTTTTCGTACTTTCTTGGGGGAAAAATTTCTTACACGGGGAGACGGAAAATGAGTCTCATTAAACCCAAGATTTTCCACCAGAAGTCTCCTCTGCCAGGCTAATGGAGATCTGTGTCACACACCAGTTTTAGAAGTTACAAGGACACACTGCAGGGAGATTGCTAAGCTATTTAAAAGGAAAGAAAAATACCAACGTACCAACAGATCATCAGTTTAGTTCTTCCCCGAGCTGTGGTTCCTTTCCCCAGTTCACACCTTCCACCCTGTGGTCCCCCATAACATTCTCCATCCTACTAATGGAGCCTCACCTCCGAGAGCTCCACCAGCTCCTGTGCAACACAAACGGGGAGATCTTACCTGATCCAGACCTTCCCCACTCCTCCGCAGATTCTGAAGATTGTAAGTGGCCAGAGTTGTTCCATCATCCTGGCAGCACAGGTCAAGGACCACACAGCCATGATCTTCAAAGGCGTTGATTTGATGGAAGGTAGCAAAGGGTTTACTGCACCACTGCCCTGGCAGCTCCTACAGGGACCACGAGAGAGGCTAAATCTCCTCTATAATATCCTACCATTCATCAAAGTTTTTTTGCTTTTTCTCCCTCATTTTAATCCCCACTCACTCCTTGCTATTTGTCTTGGGTGTTACTACAGAAATGCTGCTTTAAGACAGTAAGGTGGCAAAACTAGATGAGGAAAAGCCCAAGTGTAAAGCATCCCAGGACAGGCCCCTTGCCATCACAGCTCCATCCCTAGAGTATCATTCCCAGTCTATGTCTGGCCTCTTGATACCTCTGTAGTACCTGGGAACTGCATTTCAGACACTGTGCTGCAGTCCTAGGAACCTCAAACCCCGTAATCATGCCTGTTCTTCTAGGGCTGGCAAGAAATGAATCCATAGAGAGGAAAAAGCACAAAGTAATCCCATTCCTAATAAACCTACACCCATGTTTATAAAGCCTGCATTGCAGTAACATCCAGACTGATTCATAAAGCTGCCTGGGGCTGCTACCCAGCACTCGCCTGGTGGGACTGAAGATTTCAGCTGCACTGCTGCTGGAAAGGCCAAAGTTCTACCTACCTCCCCAGTGTGCTTATTCACCACATGGAAGAAAGTATTGTACTGAGGTTCCCAGCTTATCCCATCAGAAATGGTTTTCCCACGGAGTTTGGAAGTGATGATCTGCAACAGATTCAGCTTGATGGGCTGCTCAATGAAAATGATGTAGTTCTCACTCATTCCTGAGTAGGGAAGAAATGAGGTGGTATCTGAATATTAGATAAATGAAATGATTACAAAAATAATCTCAAGGGCAGAGGACAGTGAACAGCCCTTTCTTCCTCACAGTGAATTCACAGTCTGAGATAGAAAGTGTTCTTACCAAAGCTGTGATAGTAGGAGGGTCTCATCTTATCCATTGGAGCAATGGAGCACAGCACTTTCGCTCCCTCTAACGTGTCACTACAGCTTGACTTTTGTGGAGGGACCTGAATGATGTTATACCTAGACCCTGGAAAGGAGAGAGAGCAGAAGGATCTTCTCAGTCTGGTAGACAGCCATCTAATTTTACTGTCTGCAATGCATTCCTTAGGTTAACTTGAAGTATCCTATAACAACAAGATCAGGAAGAAAACCAAGTTCATAGCTTGCATACCAAAGGAAATAAAAACTCTGAGCCTTGGTGATGGCTGGTACTCATTTAACAGATATGAGAATATGGGCAGGAAGGAATAGCACATCTGAATAATAATCTAAGGTCTCTCCAGCTGAAAACAACACTTGCTGCAAAGCTATGCATTGCTAAAGCCAAAAGGAAATGAAAACAGCAAGAATGAAAAATGATCAGAACTGGGCAAGTGTTCAGCGAACTGGAACCAGCCTGAGGTATTGCAACAAAGGGCAGTTGCTGTCTTCACAGACTGCAGGCACCTGAAAATGAATGCTAGCCACATCAGCACAACCAGAAGTAATGCTCAGTGCTTTGTGAAGAAATAAAATATCCCAGAAAATTCAGCTTTGCTGTAAGCTAAGTCACCGTAATAAAGCTCACCTTCCCTCCTGTGTAAACACTCATGGTCCTTATCAAAAGCCAATTACTTAAGTGGAAAACATGGGGTTAATTGTTAAGACCAGGCTTCAACACTGGATGAGATTTTTAAAATCATTCTTTGTTTTCTATTAAAGCTTGCCAGAGGGGAATCTGGTGGATGCTCACAGTATCTGAAACCAATTGCTGAAAGCAGCCATTTTCACAGGACAGACTGACACCCTGAAATAAGAGCTAATCTCGTTTGCCATCATTTAGACTCAAAAAGAAACAGCAATCTCAAGGTCTCTCTAGACACTGATGTTTATTCAACAGCTGCTCCTTGAAGCAAGAAGCAGTCTGCACACCCTGGTCAGGAGCCAGGGCTGGTCCTCCCCAGTCTTACCATGTTTCCCGTAGGAGTTGCCCATGTTGTAGGTTGTCCCATCAGACTCATAGTGAGGATGAGCAGTGGCCCCATTCACTGCAATAAATTTGCTCCAGTCTACCTGCAAACACCAAAGAATCTCGGTCAGTGGGGAAGTTCTGTGATGCTCCAGAGTTCAGTTTGATGAAAGCCTGAAGAGAGCTGGTTGTGGCCCAAATGGGGGATCTGGACTTGAGCCTTCATGTTGCTTGCAGTCTTCCTGCAATCCTGGAAAATGAATGAGGTTTCTCCCCATCTTAGTCCTACCAGTAAATGGGGACTACCAGTACCAGCCATTGCTCTGGGAAACACGACTGGTACTGACAGCAGGAAGCACTGGCAGTGGGATGTGCTCACAGGAGCATTTCAGCCAGGACTGACCTGTGTGAAGAGACTGTCACTGGCTCAAAAAGGATGCCATATCACCAGCAGCTTAGGAAACCATATCCTTTCAAGGCACCTCAAATCCCAGAATTTCAACATGAAATCACCCCTTGCATCACTTAGCCAAAAAATACCAGTATGCATCTAAGAATCAGCTTAAGGGGATAGTTTTTGAAGTGACAAGATGTCTCAGAGATGAACATTCAAGTGAAAAAGACCCACACCTTTTCATCCCTGCACTCTGGTTTACAAAACAACCCAGTGACTGGTCAAACTCTCCATTTCAATATGCAAGTCACACTTTACACTTCATCAGCAGTTTCTTCTTGACTTGCAACTGACTCTGCAGGGAGGTAGGAACTCCTGGAATGACTCTCTCCAGATCTGAAGGTGCACTGCAGCTGGTAATTAACTAGTGGGATTCACTAGTCCATGGTAACATACAGGCACAGCAGTTAACAGAGATTTCAGAACAGCAGAATCCTTCCCCAGTCCTCCTCATAGCTGCACAGCCCAGCAAATACCACCCCCCCACCCAAGGCTGCAGGCAGGGGAACGTGTAACTTATTCTGCCATTGCACAGGTCCTATTTTTCCCTTGAATACAGCCACGCTCCCAAGAGACAATGTACACAGCACACATGAAGACTTCCACCCTGAGTTCTGGTTCATTTGCTAGCACAAAAGAAAATGAAGTGGCAGCTGAATTTTGACTGGGCATGGACTTCACTGTCCATTTGTAACAGAGGGTTGAGGCAAGACTTGGAAGGTCCATTTGGGAGTGTTTCAAGCTGGAGGTGTAGGGAGGTGAAGGGGAGATTGAAGAGACAGGACAAGAATACATCTCTGACGTCAGTGATGTTAACTTCTTCCTGTGCTCACTGGCATTCTTCACACGCAGGCAAGCCCAGGCAAGCCCAGACAAGCCCAGACAAGCTGTGAGCACGCTGGAGGAATGCCAGCTGCACCCCAACCCAAATGAGCCTCTCTCTGTCTCCCCTTGCTCGCTACATCAGGCACTGACCCAACCCTTGCTCTTGGGAGCTGCCTCATCACCACCTCTGTTTTTCAGGGACTCAAACCCAGCACGAAGAGATGCTTATGCCTATGGCCCACTCATGCACTGATCCTTTCTTTTAGGATCTGGGTTTCCCCTTGCTGCTCTTAGCAACAGCAAGGAGTGATTCTCCTGTACGTAAGCTAACCCCCTCATCCCACCTGCCCACACCTTTTCCTTTGTTTCAAGCGTTTCTGGGTCCACTTTGTACATGAAGATGGTCTCATTGCTGACATAATAGTCTCCTTTATACACAACGTAGTTCACACTGGCATTGTCACTTGGCTCTGAAACAAAAAACCTGGAGTTACGCACAGCTTTGTTTGAGCTTTCATCACATTATAGCAAGGTAGATGCATTTAAATAAATAAACCCATTTGTAATGACACTAATCCCTTTGATTGATTAGAAATATCTCACTAATCTGCAAAGGCACTCAGGAAACTGTCTGCACAGGTGAGTTCAGGATAAAAGGACAAGAACTGGTTCTTGGGGAAATCACTGCAGCAAAGCCAAGTTAATCTTCACACTTCCATATGCTCTTTGTTTGACCTCTTATTCCTTTGCATCCCTCTCCCTTTCCTCCAAAAGTCCTCGCCTCTGACAGCCATATGAAGAGAGTCACATTTGATTTACAGCACTGGAGACAAGAAAGGCAAGGCTTGAAGCTGCAGCTTGGGCTAACAGAAGGGCAAGGACACTGTTTGTGCAACAGGGCTTGGACAGGGAACGTTGCTTCTTCCCTATTCTCCTTAAAAATATCATTTGGAGAGCTACATGCACCCAACAGCTAGAGCTGTCCTTGCTACTCCCAGGGGAGCTGAGACACAATAGGCAGGCAGCTGAGGAAAAAGCTGTTCACTAATTGAACATCCCGTGTGGTGCCACACGGAGCCTGAAGCTGGTAGAGGAAAAGCTCAGAGAACTGGCCATCATGTGGTGAGGAACAGCCTACAAGGGAGCACGCAGGCAAATGGGCAAGAGTGTGCAGGAGCAACCTGCTGGAGCCTGGGAAAGAAGATGGTGGATGTAGATAGTTCTGAACTTTACTGAGAGCTGGGCTGGCTGGAGAGTTGAGGGGCTAGGCAGGCCAGTGAGTGAAGGTATGAGTACTTTGGAAAAGAACAGATGACATGGCAGGACAGGATCCAGCTCCTTCAGGGAAGATAAGCAGAAGGTGATCACACACAAGCAACGAGTTGCAAACTTCAGGTCTGTTCTGGTTTTAGTGGGAAGTACTTTGCTTGCATTTCAGCCTATTTCCTTCCAGACATACAGAGAGTCCTGTAAGGGATGGTGCTTCATCCCTGTGTAACACTGTCTCACCCTACTCATATCATCTCCTGCCCCTTAGTACAGGAAGGGCAGGATTAGCCCACTTACCCTACAAGCTTAGCAAGGCAAGGTGTTTTAAGGGCAAAGCCATGTCTCAGGTAGAAGAACAGCCTGTAATGCTCATTATCAGGACTGCACAGGCTGTACTTTGGGGAAAGACTTGTGCTGGACATTCACAGACTCTGGAATCCAGTGAGCTCAAGTGGCACTAAAACATGAAACTGAATGGCTTATCAGGGAGAGGCCCAGACACTGACTTGCATTTCACTGTTGTTGTTCCAAGGGATCATCATCTAAGAACACCGGCTCAGAACAGGCCTGCCAGGCTTCAACACATCTCCCTTTTAATCTAACCACAGGGTCCCCAAGAAAACCTCAGAGCATTTCTTCGAAACCCTCTTACGTGGCATCTCAAAGCGCGAGACGAAGCGCCCGAAGACGCTCTTGCACGGGTCCGGCATCGCCAGGGTCCCGAATTCCGAGACCACGATGCGGTTGTGCTGGCTGTTAGTCAGGTAGGAATTGCTCTGCAGAAACCTGCTCCGGTACGTCACCGTGCCGTTCTTCAGCTGGAACTGATGCAGCAGGGCCATGCCATCAAACCAGTGGTTAAATCTTCAAGAAGCAAAGAGAACAGGAGTTTTGCACTATGGGATGTCCTGCTGGAGGCAGGATGTTCCCTCCTGCCTTTAGGTTTATTCTTGTCTGTAAAAAGCTATTGCCCAGATCCCGTGAGCACTTAAACATGCAAAGCCTTGTGATGAGGCCAGGAGAGCATCTGAATTGAGTGAAACAAACCAAGTGTATTCACAGCCATGCGACCTGAGGTTAAAAACTTGACTTTCAGTGAGATTTGGGGTCCCAGAAAGTGACTCTGAAAGTGCTAAGTACAAGCTTTTAGTGGAAATAATCTGTACTGGTAAAGCAATCACTTTGCAGCCATATATAGGGAGGAGACATTGTACCTGACTGTACAACAACAACAGAAACCATTCCTGGAAGCCCAACCACACAAGGAGCCTTTACTCTCAGCTGTGGGCAGGATACTACTCCCTCCAAAAAGAGAAACTGCTGAGACTGTGAGAAAACCTTATGGTCTGTCTGTAGGAATATGGTAAGATGCTTACCCATAGCCAGCTGCTGCCATCAGTTCTGTGGAAGGAAGCAGCAGCTTTGTTAGTCAGCCAGTGGCAGACTCCAAGCCAAAGGCAGTAGTTGCCCTCTTGAAATAGTTTAATATATTATTTTTGAGGTGGATATATTTCCAAACCAAACACATAATTTAGTGCAATTAACTTCATCCTGCCTCAGACTGCAGAGTGCCTGTTCGATGGACTGCTGTTAATGACAAAGGACTAGGAGCATGGATGTTTTAATCCCCAGCTCTGTTCCCTCATTATATCTTTGAGCAGGTCACAGCCTCTCTGACTCAGCTTCTCCAACCTTAATAAGTTAACCTTGCTCCTATTTTCAGAGAGCCCACTGTGAGGTCCCAGATGAGGAAGCAAGTGTTTCTAAAAGAGGGGTAATATCAGCACTTCTTCCTTGCCTTACTCAAAAAGAAACTATGAGGTGCACCAAACAGACATGAGGCAGTCGGGTGGGTTCCCTTTAGGTTTAGGCAGACCTCAAGCCAGAAGAATTTGACCAAGTCACCAAACCTGGACTTACCTCTCTTCGCCAAACTCAAACTTCCCGGGTCCATTCCTCAGAAGATTGCCGTTAATCCATTTGGGAATATGTCCTTTGATCTTAGCAGAGATGGGCCAAGGAGTCTCCTCTACGGTCTGCACTAAGGGAGAGATGCATTGCAGACCCTTAGGGCTGTGGTAGCTGATCTGTTCTTGTGATGGGCTGGGCAGGAAATTCTTTAAACCTGCACGGAACGTAGTGAGAACAAAAAGCAGGTAACTAAGATTTTTCACTTGTGTAAGCAGACAATTGCTAGAGCTTGAGTTTGGGTGTCTAAGAGAACTGCATTCTGCAAGCAGTCAGGCTGCAGTGGATATTCAAATTAAAGCTGTGTTCCCATAATACCCCGCACATCCGCAGGAAGCTGAAAATCCAGTGGATTTAACTCTACTGTAGTTAATCCATTAGAGGCACCTGGTCTGCAGTCCAACAGAGGTAACAGAACACATGAAAACAGGAAAGAAAAACCCTTTATTTTAATTAGAGAACATTATAGCTGGAATTTATTTCAATGAGTCACTGAGAGCAAGTGACACATGGATATTTATTTTATGAGCCTGGAAGAAGAAATCCATTCAAAGTTGGGATGATGCACAGTGTGATGTTAAGAGAAACCCCTAAAATTAATTTCCCATGAATCCTGACATGCAGTCTGCTGAAGGGAGACTAAAAGAAGCTGCTCTTACTGCTGCAGAGCAAAGCCACAAGCAGAAAGGTGCAATGGGGCACCCTGTACAGCAGCACACGTTGCCTTTATGTGACAAAGATGCAAAAAGCAAGGCAGAGGTGGGCAGACCTCAGTTAGACTGTATCACAAAACCTCCTCTAACTCCACCCTGGTATCACAACATGGGCGAGTTGAGACAAAAGAGACTGTACATGTCAAGACCTTTCTTTTCCCAGGCCATGTAATGCAATCAGCCATCACAAAAGGTGTTTCCAAACAAAAGCACAGCGCAGAAAAACAACACAGAACACAGGAGAAGGGGACCATGATATGGTGCTGGTGTTTTTTTACTTCTGCTGCATTTAAAGTCTTCCTAAAGTCTTTCTGTTGTTTGGTCAGTAGTGTTTGGCCTTTAATCTTTATGCCACATCCTTCAGACACAGGTTCTGCCCCCCTTTGTCCACAAAGTTAGAGAATTTTTTTTGTATAGTCCTTGAGGGCAAAAGCTTTTGCAGTAAAGCAAATCGATAGAGCAAGCTGAGCACAGAGGGCAGGGGCAAGCACAGTCCATTGCTGTGAGGTTCAGAGCACTGCAATTAAATATAGGGCTCATTTCAACTCTGTGCTATGGCATTGGATGCAAGGATGACTGTGTATGGCCTCTGCCCCACACTGTGCCATCACAACCCTCACTGTGCTTACAGGGAAGTCACCACTGCAGCAAAAAGCACTATCCAGGTCCAACTGCAGTCAGTGCTGTCCGACAGCCCTGTCCAGGACGTCATGAGAGCTGGGTTTAACCAAGCACTTCTGAACAGTGGTGAAAATTTGTGCCATAAGGTTGCCCACATTAAGCAGCAGCATTTTTAAAGCTGAAGTCAACGCACGGTTTTCCAAATGCCAACCACTGGACAGTGAAGACATTTTATGCTACCAGCATTCCTCTCAACTTGAACAGTCACACAGATTTCAGGATCTCCCAGCCTAGGAGTTCAGTGAAAGAGATGCATTAGGGTCCTTCAAAACAACATGCTCTTTTTAACAGAGCTGTGCATCAGCTACTGAATTAAAAAAAAATAAAGCACCTCCCTAGGAAGAGCATACCACAGAACACCACAGAGATCACACAACACACACACAACAAATGTTACAAACGAGATGGTAACAAACCCAAAGTCTTGGAACACAGGTTACTGAACACTGGCTGTCAACTTTTCCTCTACACTGCACGTGGAGGATTCTGACAACTTGGTATTATTTGAAATGCAGTAAACCAGAAGCTCACAGGCTATTGAAAGATGTACAGGTCAGCTCTCAGCTCAGCGGTACCATCTCACTACACAAGATCAGAAACTCAGTTTCTAGCTTTTTCCTTGCACAAAAAATGCCCCAGGCAAGCAACAAACCCTGCCCACCCCCAAAATGTGGAGATCAGAAAAAGCATAAATAAAACCAGAGACAAAATACATTTACAGACAGGGCAAAACAGCTTAAACAGATTGACTCTGTAAGTAAATGAGCAATAGCAGAAAAGGATAACTTCTGATTTCTGATAATGCCATACCCCCCTTACCAGGCATAGTCACAGGACAAAAGCATCCAGCAAGCATGAGCTAATTGGAATGCTGTGTGCTAACAGCACAGTTATTGGCTCCAGTAGCCTGGTTTGCAAAGCCTCATCAACACAAGGATTGTTTTAGCAATCCATTTAGCTGCAGAGGTGGATTTATCTAGAAAGTACGCAGGCTCTTGCCTTCCCTCTCAATGCTACCACCTCCTCTGTCACAGGCTTCACGTCCACAGGTCAGAACAGCTGCTTTGCTACTCTGCCCTATCCTCAGACAAGGCCATGGAGCCCTGAACTGATGAAGATTTAGGTATAACTGAAATTTAGGTAGAGCAGAAATCCATTCCTGAACTACGTCCAGACAGGATCACACACTGACCAGAGTCCAAACTGATACTGAGCTTCACTCCGAGTTATTTTTGATGTAGCAATTTGGTGACTTTCACCACTGCTTCTCCTAGCCTATGTTCCTTAATCCAGGTGATTAAGTGAAGCTGTTGCCCACTCTATCTGCCAGTCTCTGAAACCATGTGTTCACATCTACAGAGAAAATTTGCCCTTTCAGACAGGAGAGCATCCCCAAAAGAAGTGAGCTGGCAGACAGCCTTGTTCTAAGCTTGCTTCTTTAGAACAGCCACAGACAAGAGTGGGTGTTAGACATGCAGGAAGGTAAACTACAAGATCCCTTCAACGTAGTTCTCTGGCTTGCCAATCCTCAAATCCTTCTTTAGATCGCTAATATGGTAAGTCAGCTAGATAAAGAATTCAGGCTGCAGAGCTAAAGCAATTAACCTCCAACCACCAACATCCTCTCCCTCTTAAAATTCAATTAAGTTCTGATTAAATCCCATATGAAGCACTCAATCTGATCTCAACAGCAGTGCTTCAGAGCATGTCCCTAGACGTAAGGAAGTAGAAGCTTTTCCTCTCAAACACCTGGCAGATCTAGGGGCTGCCACCACTATTTGCAGAAAGGCCAAGCTACAGTTTGCAAAGATGCAGAAAAAAGGAGTGTGATGGGTCCCTAAAGGAGACATTTTTGCACCCAAGCAGAAACCAAGATGGCAGAGAGTCCAGAATCATTCAGATTGGGATCACAGAGTCCAGCTGTTAATCCTACTCTACAAAGTTCACTCCTAAACCATGTCTCCCAACACCCCACCTAAAGGGCCTTTAAACACATCCAGTGGTGGAGACCCAACCACTCTGACATGACCAAGGGCAGCACAGCACTGAAACTTCCTAGAGAGCAGCACAATTAGCCATGGAATTTCAGAAAGAAGTTTCACAAAAGAGCCTGAAGAGGACTGGAGGAGACCTCCTGGATCATCTCCTTCCAGCTGCTGTCCCAGGAAGTCATATATATGAACTCCATCTGAAAAGATCCTATGTGCCCTGGCATTTATCCCCCTCTGGAACGCTGCTCATTGCCCAGGTTAGAGAAGTCCTTTGAATTTACAGATGGACTTCATTCAGAGCACAGTTTGTCCCCCCATTCTTCTGTCAGCACCATTGTGTGGCTTTGGTAATTCTCCCTCCCTTGGCTTTGCCACGGGTTGTATTTAGAGTGAGGAATCATATCACTTCCTAAGCTAATCAAGCAAAGTTCATTTCGTTTTCCTTCTCCTGTGATAACCTCGCCATTCACATGATCATCTCAGTAATCCTTCCTGAAATCTAATCTAGTTAGAATTCATGTCAAGACATAATCTAGAAAGTGTCTGAGAACAGGGTACACACAACAAGAATGTGCAATTCAAGAACCTCTCCTATCAAGCAGGGAGAAAGAAATAAGCATAGCAAGAATGGGNTTTAGAGTGAGGAATCATATCACTTCCTAAGCTAATCAAGCAAAGTTCATTTCGTTTTCCTTCTCCTGTGATAACCTCGCCATTCACATGATCATCTCAGTAATCCTTCCTGAAATCTAATCTAGTTAGAATTCATGTCAAGACATAATCTAGAAAGTGTCTGAGAACAGGGTACACACAAGAATGTGCAATTCAATAACCTCTCCTATCAAGCCAGGGAGAAAGAAACAAGCATAGCAAGAATGTGTTTGTTTGAAAAAAAAAAACCAACAAACAAAAAAAGCCACCATGGCTGCACATCTTACACTTCTTCCCCATTAAAATAACAAATCTGAATAAAGCCAACCCTACAAATTTACTCATAGGTTGATACTAAAAACGGGTTCATTTCCCTGCACCTATTCTGAAACACACTGAGCAGACAGAGCACAAACACCTCTTACTCAAGTGCACTGTTCACGAGCAACTGTAATAAAGGTTTATCCTCTTCAGATAAGAGCTGTCATAAAACTCTGTTTATTCCACCATGTAACTTACCCAAGAAGACAGGAGACGGAAGGCAGGCTGGTTTTTAACAAAAAGCACCATATAAATAAAATTAAAGACTGCCACCACTCTCCTGTTCTGGTTACACTCCAAGACAAAGAACTTGAACAAGCAATAAATCAGAGGCGCTACTGTCCCCAGGAGCCTTCTTACATTGACTGTGACATAACGCCTGAAAACCAGCACCCATCAGAACCTGCCCTCTCAAAACTCTCATCTTCTAGACAATAGCTCCATTCTACTTCCAACCTTCACAAATAGGATACAGATCTGAACTTCCTTTGCCACACGAGAGCAGAAACAGCGCTGCATGCAGCATTGTCATTTGCTATCAGATCTTCTCTAAAGAGCAATCAGAGGCTGTTGTTGTTAATCCATGGACTGTTTCCATGCAAAGAGCTATGTGCCATGATTTCTTTGCCTGTCACAATCCAACAGCCTAGCATTGGTGGTTTACAGCCAGAAACAGTGGAACTAAGGACAAGGATCTCAAAAGTTTCCATAGAGAAGAAGCTACTCCACCTGCTTTGGGTAGGGTAGCAATGAATCGAGCATTAAATTGCCCTTAAACAGTAATGGGAGCAACAAAAAATCTTAATAGGGACTGGAGGAAACACAGAAGCCGTCTGCCAGCCACACAGCAGTTGGTCTATCACCTGATAACCCCTCCTCAGCAAAGCCAGGAGATCAGGAAAAGACGACCCCAGGTTGAAATGAGAACAGATGGACTGAAGCAATAATACCAATAATAATCCTATGCCAACATACCACTATACTCAGCCCAGTGAATGCACAGCAGTCACGTTAAATGAGAAAACACTCCTCAGGAGCAGAACAGCAGGTGAAACCCACCAGGTGCAAACAGGAGAAGAGAGGGAGGGAAGCAGCAGGAGCAGTCCCCTCCCCAAACTGCCCCCTTTATACCCAGCATGACCTTGGTGCTCTGGGATACACCCGGAGCCAACGCGGGGCAGCTGCTCTGGCTTGTGCCCCTCCCAGCTTAAGCTGCTGGCTGATTCCAAACTGCTGATGACCTGCAGACCGTGGCTGGCCTGGGATTCTGTCCCAGGGAAATCAGGACACCCGTGTATTCAAACCCAAGGCATAGGGACCACCACCATTTGTCTCCACATGCAACTGCACAGCCTAACTGCTTGACTCCGGAAAACATCCTGAATCAGACTTAAGGGCAGAATGTAGTGACCAGAATGCTCTCAGCTGCTATTCTTCAAGCAGGGAGTGTGAATCAAGAACTCTCCCTGAGAATTTATGCAAATTCAGGCTAACCATACAGCTGAATTAATACGTGCTCCACCCTGGTGCCTGTGAATCACAGACTGAAACAATAGGGCAAGTAAAACAGCCTTCTCCATCCCCCCTCCCCGAACTGAAGCTGCTCTAGCTACCGATTTCTGCCATCCAGGCTCTAGCCTTCCCGAGGGCTGAACCCCTCGGCTCACTTGAGTGTCCCCCACTCATTACCAGACTGAAGTTGTTGCACTTGCCTTGTGTCTGCTGGGAAGTCCCGGTACTTGACTCCTTGATCCATCTAGCTTTTTGATTTCCCATTGCCAGGGGCTCAGCCACCCACCTCCTTGCTAACAGGCAAAGAAAAACATAAAAGAAGTGACAGAAAACACAGGGAGTAAGAAAAGGAGTGGAGAAAGGCTTGTTGAAGGGAGGTCAGGGAGAGAAGCAGCTGTGAACTGCACATACTCTTGAATGTGAAATACAGTTTCCCCCAAACACCCAGAAAAAAATTCTGTATGCCAGAGGTTTTGCTGACATGAAGAAAAAATGTAATTTCTTTGTTAAGTATTAATTTACACAATTAAGTCCTTGGAACACTTATCCTAGAAAGGTGTTATGAGCAGCTGGAGAGATAGGAAACTCTTCCTTGTGTCACAGGAAAGAAATCAGACAGAAAAAAATGTATTCACACTTTTTCTTTTTTCCCCTGTTTCACTCAAATGCCTGAACAAAAAATAGAGGGGTTTCTTTTTCATGGTTCCACATCCTCACCTTTTAGCTAAATTCGGACAGTTCTGTACCAGAAAGCTTTTCAAGGTCTTAGTAAAAGTCAGGAAAAATCCACGATTTAAAAAAAGATACCGAAAATGAGGCCAGGAAATGTGCAGGCTTTTCATGTCCCACTGGTAATTCACGACAAGAAAGACAGGTTTTTATATTCCTGTGCAGTTTGGCTTCAAAGCAGAGTGGAAGAGGTGGACTGCAAGAGAACTGAAAATTAGCAGAGCCCCAGTTGTTGCAATTTGCTTGTGGATCAAAAGAACATAATAAATTGATGCATATCAGCTTCTTTATCACACCCTGAAATGCTACTACCATAGGGTGTTTTAGATAACATTCCCAATGCCAGACTTAATATTTGGTCATTTAGTTTTCCTTAATTACTCTGAATTTTCTGCCTTCCATCTCCCAGATGCCTTGCACCAACTCGGTAAAGTGCAGTGAGAAAGAAACCTCCTGGGCTATTCCTAAATGTGTATCCATGGAGATCTTCTGGTGCCACAAGGCGGGTTTGAGAACCTTTCAGATCTTTGGATACCCCAGAAGCAATCCTTAGATTTTAAGGTGAGGAAAACACCAGCAGCTGCAGCATTAAAATGCAGAAATCCTGCTGAACTGAGTCATGATTTTTATTGGTTCCTATTCTGTGATAACAGATCTCACTCTCTTGGAAAATAAATAAAATAAAATTGAATAAATAAAATAAAATAAAATAAAATGCAGCTCAGGTTGTGCAGTGATGCCACAAATCAGAGAGTTTCGTGGTGATACAAAATCCCTTGGAGTAGTTTCCCACTTGCAGGTTCAACTCC
>VWZY01007441.1:81507-93315 GCA_013399075.1 Chloroceryle aenea | reverse complement strand
CGAGCTCGCCTTCCTCCCGCTTTAGGACCACGCATGGAGGCGGCACGGCCGTGACCCCTGCCCGGGAAGGCTCCAGAGGCTCTGCCGGACGGGACCCCGCCGCCCGAGGTCCAGGTGCTTGCGGGGAGNCCCGTTCCGCCCTTCCTTGCAAGCGTGCTTGATAAAAGACCTCACCATCTTTTAGTATGTATCAGGGAAAGCAGTGTAGTCCTTGTATGTGTTTGACCCAGAAAGTCAAGGGCCACCTTTAATCCTTAGGTCCTGCCTATGACTTTCTCTCTACTTTAGAGTAACGGAGTAGTCCTTGACTTCTTGGTTGATTTCACTACATGTGAGTTATGTACTGTTTGCTGTTGTGTTTCCTTTCAAAGGCAGGCGTGTGCGTGTTTGGAAGCAAAGACACGGTCCTGTGCTGTGAACCTCAGTGTCTCTCCACCCAGAGCAGCTAGAACTATAGACCATGTAGAAACAGGATGAGAAAAAATCACTCTGAAATAGATTCCTGAAAGAATTTGACCAGAGGGACAAGGAAATCACTGTGATTCCCCCATCCCTATGCCCTAAGGCTGATGTTCTCATTTACTTCAGTTAGCATTGCTCAAATGCTTTGAAATCTTTTCAAGTGATGAGAAAGGACCTTGAAAGCGAGCCAGCTCTCTCCCTTGTTGACCTAGCTTTAACACATCTATTACAGTTATTATTTCTGGGGTTAGGGAAAGAATGCCTTGACAGGAGGAGGTGGTATCTTGGGATGAAGCACTTCATATTCTAGACTACTGACTACTTCAGTGCTTTTACAGTCACTGCTGTTGGCTTTGCTTATTTGCTGCTGTTTGCTCACCACGTTTTCGCCGTGACTGTGCTCTGCATACAGAGGATAGCCACACAGCTCCAGGCTGAAGGCTTCATGTGGATGCTGGTCTCCCAAAGGTTAGATGCAGTGATAGTGAAAGTCAGTGTGCCAGTTCTTTTGAGCATCTGGCCAACATTTTACCCTAATCATAAAGCCGAGGAGTTGGCAAAGTAGCTGGTTACATCCAGTAAAAGTACTTATTTTTGGTTAGTCAGATGCCTTTATTTCTAAAATAGTAGATAAAACAGGTAAGGAAATCCACACATAGAAACCATTTCAGGAAAATGAACCAAAAAATTACTAAGATACAAACCAAAATGAAACAGGAAGGAAAGCGTCAACCTGCATTTCACAAAGCCAGTGGCACAGCAGAGGACATTTTAAGACTGTTTACTGCCAGAGAAGAGAATGAAATTCTTTGCCACATCTTCCTCTGTTGCATTGTAATGCCCTTCATTCCTGTTCTCACTTTTCTTTAAAGGTAGGAGATGCTGATTTAATTTTGAAGAGGATACCATTATCAGCTCTAAAATAAAAATGGTTTAGTGCTTATTTCTTAGAATTATTCTTTCCAAGAGCAGTAAAATTACTGAAATACTAGACTTTACAGTTCGAGTCCTAGTCAATGCAGGCAAATCCACATAGTTTTTGTTTTACTTTGTAACATTTTCCCCTGGCACTTTGCTAGAACTGAAGATACCTGTGGCCTCCAGAGCAACACGACCCATTCCGGTCGATCTTTTTTCCTGTCAGCCCAGACAGAAACTTTACAATAGAAGAAAAGGGATGGGTGCACTTCTAGGTAAATGGAATGGGTGTTGATGTATTTATGCCCCTGTAACGTTGTGGAGGTCAGTGAAATGTTTTGTAAAAGAACAGCACTTGAAGGATCCTCTATTATCATAAATAACGATAAAGGGCAACAGAAGAGGACACCCATTATTTAAAAAAAATCAACTTTTCAACAGGTAGTGAAACAGGCCAGCCCTGTTACAGTATGGTGCACGAGAAGGGAACTAACCCCAGGTCTCTCTTGCCTTATAGAGTAAGAAGTTCCTAACTCTGAATCCTCTCCCTGGGTTTTTGGCAGAGTGAAGATGAATGCTGAGGATATTCTTGTGTGTGCGGTCAAATTTGGAGAAAATTTCTGCCTCTATTTTGAAGGTAATGACTACCACTGCTGACACTAGGGCTTCTTTCTGCATAGAAGATGAAAAGCTGATAAATAATTCAGTCCTTTTCTTGAAGCAGTGTTAGCCAACTATCTGAGTCAGTGTTGCTTCCTACAAAACATTCCCGTAACGAACACTCAGAAGGGTTGGAATACTGTGGACTTGGAGTAAGTGGATAACTTCCAGTCTTACAGGATAAAGTTAGTTAGAAAACAGCCTTTTCTTCCGAAGCAATGACTGTCACTTTTCCTTTTGTTCACTTAGATTATTCTAAGTGCTGATGAAAACAAAAAGTTGCACGCAGTTTATCCTTTGGTTATAGGCTTAAACCAACCTGAGCTGTTCACCCTGAAGTAACCCTGAAGCATTTTGCATGCCTCTTGGTTTGGTGGTGACTCCAGTTCTCAGATGACTGGTGGTTTCATCATCCTGAGGAGTTTGTTACACTCACAAATAAAACACACACTGTAGCCAGAGCAGCTCAGCTCGCCGAGCTGGTGACACTGAGGAGTACAACTGGGAGTGTGTAGGCAGCTGGCTGCCCGCCTTCCACTCTTGCAGAACAAAACTGTGTAGAAAGTGGTTTATTTTGTGGGGGCAGAGCTTAATGTTGTTTTTTCTTTCCTTTGGTTTTCACTGCTCACTTGAAATCCAGACGATGACGGTAAGCGGAAACGCATCGTTAACATCATTAACTTCATTATCCATTTTACCTGAACTAACCTGCTCATGCTGACTAACCCAGAAATGCTCGGTGTGCCCTGCAGAACTTTTCCAACTGATAATGGCTACTGCTGAAAAAAAAAAGCGCTGCAGTTCACCAGCTCCTGAAGTTGGTGTTCCTTTATTTCCTCCTAAGGAAATAAAGCCAAAGGGTCGTGGCTTCACGAACAAAAGGACCTTTTAATGCAATGCTGGTTCCTGGGAAGAAGAGAACTGTTGCCTCTGACTTCTCATTAACAGATAAGAGGAGCTGCTCTTGCTTATATACACAGAGTGCTGTACTCTGGGAAATCCTTGTCTTGCCAGGGTTGCTACAAGCCAGAAGCAGAAAGACAAACACAGTCTCCCTTTTGTTGGAGATTGCCAGTCTAAGAACTTATTTCACCTGGTATCCTTCATGACAAAGATTTCCCCCGGGGCAAACTGTTAACATCAGAGTTTACAGATAAAATAGCTGACTCTCTTTGCTTCATATTTCTGCAGGGCTGGAGTGTGATGCCTTTTGTAAGGATAAAATTCTTCACGGAGTCCTTCGCAATGTAAATAGCCAGCTGCTCGTGGTTCGACCAGATTTAAACATGGCAGGTTTTGAAGATGTGACAGATCAGGAGATGAAATCTGGTACACCATTTGAACAGACACTGTTGTATTCACCACCAAAACCTTTACCTTCTACTAGCAATAGTTAACAATGTACTTACTGGTTTGGCTCTCTTTGGGGTGGGTGGTGCCAGCAGTTAATTCTATCTGTTGTACACGCTCATAACATTTGTATTTGTTAATTCAAGTATTTGTTGAACATATGTATTTAGAGGTAACATACATACAATCCGATTTACAGATGACTTTATAAACCAAATTCACACTTCATGCATGCACACGAAAGGATCTGAACATCCTACCCCTACCAACTGCTAACTTCACACCGTTTCTTGCAGTTCAGAGTCTTGGTTAGCAGATGGTTGCAGGAAGTCAAGTACGTGCCACCAGCAGTTAGAAAAACTCAGGTCCTGGCTCTCCTGTCAGGAAGAGTGTCCTGGGAAGACAGCAGTTGGCCGTAGAATGGCAAGACATAGCACGGTGAAGTTGTTGCAGCTCTTTCCTGAGCAGACTGTTAATAATAAATCATTTCTCTTCAGGCAATGGAATGCACTTCAACATCCACTATTACAAGACCACCACGCCGTCAGCAGGGATGCCTGTTGCATTCAGTGTCCAGGTAGCAGATAAGAGTTACTACATGTGCTGTGAGAAAGAATGTGGAAAAATGACAGTTCGATTTCGGGTAGGTGTCTGCTTTCCAAACCTGTAAGCAGTGGGCAAAATTATGAATTCAAACACGTGTGAGCTGAAACAAAACTGCTCGGGTCTTGTGGTTGTATTAACCTGTTCCCCTTTTCTTCCCCAGGAAGGAGAAGTTCCCAAAGAAATTCCCGGAGAAAGTAACGTCATCTTTTTCAAAAAGACATTTACATCTTGTAGCTCCAGAGCATTTAAGTTTGAATACTCACTAGAACAAGGAATGTTCTTGGCCTTTGAGGAAGAAGGCAGCTTAAGAAAATTAATCCTAAAGAAACAGCCGAGAGAAGATGAAGTGGATGAAACCATGAAAATAAGTTTCAGACTTCAGCCAGAGTGAAAGTCACAAACTGTGTCATACTTCAGCAGTTTCAAAATACACGTTTGCTTTGGACAGAAGAAATCTCACTCCTTCTTCATCCCAGGCAGGCCAGTTTTATGTTTTGGGCTGCCACGCATCAGTGCAAAAATCAGCATCTTACAAAGGAAAATAAATACAAATTATTGTCAAAAAGAAGCAGAAGAATACTTTCCAGACAGCTAGAAAGAGAATTACACAATGAATAACTGTGTGTGCCTAGAGGGCTCAAACTGTACAGGATTCTAACGTCTTCACTGCCAGGTGATCAAACAGGTTTTGAATTTGGTGTCTTACAGGTGAAGTGAATCTACTTTGGGGAGGGAGGGAGAGAAAAACACTTAACAGATTTCTTAAGATGACTACACCCCTGGTCAATAAACATGGAGATTTTTGTATCTAAATTATTTCCTGAGCATCTTCATCAATCTCAGTTGCACGGTGCCATTCTCACATTCAGCTGAAGTAGAAACAATAGGCAGTTTATGAACTGCTGACTTACCCACACCTTCAGAGTGCTAATAACGGTGTTTGTCCTCAGAGAGCCCAAGGGGAAAAACAAAGAAAAAGCTTTCATGTAAAGTTTTTAAAAGTTAACAGTAAGTTGTAATTTAGTGTTGAAACAAAACACATTTGTGGTAACAATCTGGAGCAAATGCAGATACTCTGTGTACGTGAGAACCCAGCGTACGTTAGGGTCAAGCTAACATCTCCACATTCTGAGCTGAGCAATCACTGGGTTTCACCAAAACCAAAACTCAATCATGTATTCTGCATATTTAATATTGAAGAAATTGGTACAGCATGCACTGTTATTATGATTTTCTTCTCCAGGTAAGTGGTGTTCTTCCTCTTCTGCTCCAACTCCAGGCAGCTACACCTGCACCCTGGGTGCAGCTGGGGTCCTGGGGCTTCAGCCTGCCCCGCTGGCACCACGGCCGTGCCCCCACCGAGGCAGAAGCAACCCAGGAAAACAGGAAATGTTTTCTGTCATGAAATGGAGGAAAGTCCTCAGACTTGCAGAGGAGAGAAGTGTTGAGACTAGCTTTGATAAAAAACAAACCCAATTATTTCAAGGCCTTTAAAAAAAGCACAGGGACCTTAAACTGCTGTGAGAGCCCCGACCCTCTCAGCTTGTGGTGTTCTGCTGTCCCTGCTGCCTCAGCCACCTTGCTGCTACGGGAGCACAAGAGGCAGAATCGGGTGCAGCCACCTTCCGAGGGACCTCCCAGTGACTCACACCTACGCATCCTCCGCGCTGGGACAGCATACCCAGCCTTACTGACAGCTCAGTCAGACCACATCAGACAGAACAAACCATCTCGATTCCGACCACAAGATTAGCAAAACAAAAAGTGGCCAGCTACACCGTGTTCCCCATGGTTACAGGAGTAAGTAAACAAATACACCAAAAATCCAATCCAGATTTTAAAGATGCAAACTCGTATCAGAAAGTCTGGTCAAATTCCAACAGTGGCTTACTCATCCTGTGTATTGCATAATGGGACTGATGGTAACACACAATTCTCTTCCCCTTACTATTAATAGTATCACAGAAGTACCATTAGAATGTGGAAGCAGTTAACCACTCCTTACTACTATGTACCTCAGGAAAGATAAAGCAGAGAGCAAAGTTAAAACCCAGAATCTCATCTCCCCCCATAAAATGCTCAAAACCTAAGGACATAGAAAATGCTGCCTCAGTCTCACATCAAGCTATGACAGAAAGGGGATATTGGTGTCTTTTCAGTCACAGGCAAACGTGTACAAGTGCCCATTTAGAAAACAAACCCAGTAAAATGCTGCAGATGAACGTATAGGTTCCAGGGTAACTATGAAAGCCAGATGCTGTTTGTGGCTCCTAAAATTAATCTGCAAGTCTTCTAAGTCAATTATTGCTGTATTTTCTAATGGACACTAGTCTTGTGTTAAGTCTAGGTCACCTCCTCAAGGACAATACATATTCCTAGTGGGATTTTTTTATTTCATAGCATCACAGTGAAGTAGTGCAGAGTATGAACAGCAGCATAACCATAGGAATGAGTATTTGATCTTAACCCCCCCCCACCAAAAACTCTCTGCAGAGAAAACAAGTACCCCAGAAGTAGTAAAAAGTGTTCAGAAGCACACACACAATTTCTGTAAATTATTTATTGTATGGATTAAGAAAAAAGTATTCCCTTTTCTACATCGACTCTCAGGGTCCAAAGAGTTACAGGGTCAGCTTTAGATACAGTTCAGTTGTGATGTCAGAAATAACAGCTCAATTGTTTTGCAAGTCACGTTTCCTTTACAAAATAGGAAGCCAAACAACAGTGTGGAAAAACACTCCTGAAAGCTGCTGCTAAAAGGACAGTTACCTTCAGCTACGTCAGCCTGGTCACCGCTGCATTCAGGGCAGCTTAGATCAACTCGCTCTCACCTTGACATTATCCACTTAAAATCTCCTGTTTCCTTTACTGCTGCTGGCTATTTATTTCTAACAGGCTAGCTCTGAACTCGCTGCAGCCCGTACATACCATGGACCCTCGATTTTTCGCTCGTTTCGTGTTCAACACCTTCGGAAGAATAGGATGAAGCAGAGGCAGCGGTGAACAATCGTGTTTGTCAGCTACTCGGTGGCGTCTCAGAGGCTCCAGAGCATGGCAACAGCCTTGCAGATCCCAACATCATGATAGTTAAAGTAGCAGAGGCCGGCGAAGGTGGCGGCTGACAGTACATACAGACCTGTACTGGCCAGTTTAATGGCTGTGTCTCCATGGACGTAGTCAGTTATAACCTGTCCAAGACCCCTACAGGATAAGAGCGAGAAAAAAGCTGAAACCAGGGAAGAGCATTTCTCACTGAAATCCACCCAGTTTCTGTATGCCAGCGTGCTATTAACGTGGCTCAAATGCATCAGCTTTTTCCCCTGCTATCATCACCTTCTCCTCAAGGATGCCCAGTTCCCACTGAAAAAGAAGATGCATCTATTTCAAAAAACCCAAACAAACCATTGCACATGTTCCATTAAAAACAAACAACCCCATAATGTCTCAGTGAGGAAACAAGGTGTTGAGCAGAGCTCTTCTGGACTATATACAGCATGTGGAACATCTGCCTCCAAGAAACTGTGGGCAGCTTATCTGGCTTCCAAGGACTGAAGAAAAGAAACCCAAGGAAATACCCTTCTTGCTCAAACAGCAAGGAGCTGAGTGGCTCTGGACCAGCCACTGTCACAAATGCACAGAAGATTGCAGGGTGTATATTTAGGTTATAGTGGCAACTAAAAAAATTAGGGTTTTTTTTCCTGCATCTGTCAGACTGGAGGTGAACTCTTGTCCAGGTTTACACTGTCCAGAAACAAGACGAGGTTTTGCCTTGGTCTAGCCTAAAGCTGAAGGAGCTGCCCCCACAGATTAAGACCCATGAACAACCTAGGAAGGTTCAAAGTCCTGCACCACGTGAACACTGAGCTTAGTTTCACTCAGATGGGGTTCTGACACCATAAACATGTCAAAAGCGAGAAAAGAGGTGCAAGGAGCCCCTGGATAAACAGAAGAGAAGCAGGAAGTGGAAGCATTCTGAAAGGCAACTCTTCTTAAACTGGGGCAGCTATTTTTTCACAGCTGAGTGGTGGAATAAGCTCAGGAGTACAAGCAGCACTCGCCCACCCTCTGAGCCTTCCAAAGTGCAGATCAGCAAGGCGTGCTCCCCGTGGGGTTCACGGGCTGCCCATCACCTGTAGCACTGTGAAGGGGTTTTCAAAAGATCTTTTCTTTGCATGGCACAGTGACAGAAAAAACCTGGTGTGTGGCTTTACAGCACGCTAATTAATCCACCAAAGCCCTCGTGGAGAAAGACCAGTGGCCCTGAGAACAAGGAAGGGAACTGGTGAGAAACAGCTGATGTGTGCTAGACACACTCTAGCTCACGACACAGCAGCTGCAACAGGCAAGGAAATCTTTATAACACCAGCAAAACCAGGCAAGATAAACACGGCTTCAGGCATCTTAACTAAGTCTGTAAATAGGTTGGTGTTTGGACTGATAAACACCAAAATAGCTGAAGTACTATTTCCAACATATTAGAGGAGAAGATTTCCTATGGAAAAACAGCAAAAAGGGAAAAAAAACCCCTCAAAAATGTGTACAGTACTTGTCTGCAGTTTCTGATCCTTTAAAAGATATTCTAGCATTTAATACCTGTGAAAGTACAAGAGGAGAACTTTCCTACATAGGAACACTTTTAGTTTTTGAAGACAAAGTTTTGCAAGAGAAGAAACTTTCCAGCTTAAAAAGAGAAGAAAAAACCCCACACAAGTGGAGAAGAAAAAAACCCACACAAGTAGGGGAGGAATTCACTCTGATGGGAGCTGTCAGCAGAGCTGCGTGCAAGCAGCAAGGCATTTTTCTCACAGGGGGAAATCCCCGTGCTGTTTGGGGAAAAGGGAGCTCTGGTACAAACAATCCTGACACTTTTGTCAACAAGAGACACTCACTGAAGAAGGAAATGTGCTTGCACTGACAGGAAATGTCACCCAGAGAGCCCATCTCAACACACCAGCCTGCAATGACCTGCTCCACTGCCTGCAACTTCCCCACCTCTGGTGTGGCACCAACAGGCACATACCAAGCAAGGGAAGGAAACCCCAAAGGCAGGCAAGCGTAGCTGTACGTATTTTATACTTGAGAGAGCTCTCACAAGCACGTTCAAGGAGAGGCACATTTCAGGTTAACTCTGTACTAGATTTGAGGGCTTTGGGAAGAAACTCCCAGTCACTGTGAGGCAAGTGCAAGAATCCCTAGGGCAAATCCATAAGGGCAAAACTGACATACAGGAAAACCTGGCATCCGAAGTACCACACGGGTGCTCATCTGCTTTAATCCTGTGACAAGGAATTCCAGGCTGGTATCACCTCAAGAATGCAAATGCTGTCGGCTGGGCCAACCACGCAGCGGGATGCACTCCTAACCAGACTCGTGTAGCCTGCTCCCATAAAAAGCTCACAGCAGAATTCAGGAAGAAGAACATGAGCAAGCAGCCATTTCCCAGGAATAGAGAAAATAATGACCTCGGTCTCAGCTTCTGTCGGGCAGTACTTGCTATGAACTCTTCATTATACAGAATCTTACCACCACTGGGATGCAGGAAGCCAGCTCATGGCACACAACAGTAGAACAGCAACTTGTTTTATACAGGTCTGTCCTGTTTCTGTTCCTTCTGCTCATACAACAGTGATTCTTCTACAAGATAGAGCTGGACAAGATTCTACACAGCCAGTGGCAAGAAAGTCCTCCCAAGGTAAGACACTGTGTTGAACACTGGAGAATGAATCCTTACAGATCCTGAACAGTAACAGGTATTCCACCTTCTGACCGAGAGAACAATGTGACAAAGGAAGACAGGGTACAACTGGTCTCATCGGAGATCACGACTGTCACAACACTTGGAGAGTAGTGACTGGGTTTGCATCAATTTCCAGGAGTTTTACACTAGGTCAAGAAATACGTCAGCAGACTGACTGCCACATGCAGATTAAGACCTAAGGCTTGGAGCCATCCTTTACTCTTAATTCTGAAGGACCCGTTGTGCTTACCAGTGGCCATGGAGAGTGAGGGCTGCAGCCAGTGAATAGTCCATGGCTGGTCCAGGATATAGGTAGGCTGCAGGAAGGAGACCCAGCAAGAGGACACTGACAGCTCGCTCACCTGTCCAGTGCAAGGACGCAGCCTTGGAACTGCCTGTAAGGAGAAGGATTTTTCAGTGCAAAGTTCCTGTTCAAAGTGCTGCAACCTTAAAAGCAGATACCTCAGCCGGATCAGCACCACAACATTATGCATCCTCTGACCTGATTACGAAGCTTTCACCCAAGCACAGCCTAGATGCCTTTGAGTTACCACGACAGAATATCTATTTCACAGCATCTGAAAGGTTAATTTTAAATGCTCCTTGATAAGAGAAGCTTCCTTTACAGTGAAAGAATAGAGGCTTAACAGGGCAAGTCAAAACCAACACCAGTCACGACCAGGACTAAAGTCCAAGTCCACCATCACAAGAAAGGAGTGGCCCCAAAGGCAAAGCCTTTCTGACGAGTGAATTTCCTGGCTGTTACATACTATTTACTACTTGCACCTTTTGAGACTGGGATGGACACCACCACAGGTTCCAGCACACCACGATAACTCTGTGCACAGCTCTGCCCAGGAACTAATGCTGCTATTTTTAACTGCAAATAGCAGGCTAAACTTCTGGGACCATCACGGGGACATACAGCCTGAAAGCAGAAGGCCAGAGGATTTTGGTTCTCCACTGATGCTGAGCTGGGTACAGTCTGAACCAGGTGACTCCAGAAAGAAATACCACTCGGGGAGCTCTATAACCAGCTAAAAATAGAAGCAAGTAAATCCCTAATGAGGGAGGAAAAACCCCAACAACAACAAAGCAACCAAAAAGCATCTAGAATGTTCTGCAGCAAACCAAAACCCCAGCATCATAAGCAGTGCTGTGAAGCAGATCATCAGCACCAGCCCAGGCTAAGGACAGCGAGAGCTAACTGTGGAATTACCTCTGTAATACAGCACCCCTGAAGTGCTTACCCAGCACACGGGTGTCATCCCAAGGACAACAAAATGGGTTTCCTCATTTTGGCAAGGAGAAAGAAATTTTGAAAAGTGACAAGGAAAGGGAAGGACTCGAGGTAAGATGTGAAAGGGTTCTACATGGTGAACTAATAACCTGTCCCTGGAGAACTAACTCCATGGCCAAGCACAGCTCACAGCACATGCATGAAATCCTCTGTTAACAGGAAGTCCGGAAAAAAGGAAATGGTTTAGCTATGTTAAGCTCATTTCTTTCACAAGTATTTCTTCATCCTTTCCACTTCTAAGTTTATTGCGATGGCTACAAAACATCCGTAGCCTCCGATCACAACATTACTCATATTTAATTGCACAACCAACAGACCAGAACTCGGCCTGGGCAGGGTTATCTTTCATCACCTCTGTGTAGCCTTACCTCAAGGAGGGAGGAAAAATCACCCTAAGAAACACTCTCTGCCTGCAAATTACACCTCTCAGATTATCCAGCAAGCCAGAAGCGCTGCTGTCCAAGAAAGAAGTCACAGTTGCAGTCCTTTCCTGTTACTGCTACCCAGCCATAAGAAACGTTAAACTCTGTGATGTCTTTTAGCATCTTTTAATCTTTTTCCCACACTCGAAAAAAAACCCACCCTACCCCTTTTGTTAATAAGCAGAGATTTGCTGATTTTAACATGGGGTTAATTGCTCCTATTCCAGGACTTGCAGCATTCAAAGGCTCGGTACTGACACGGCCACTCTCAGCTTCCAGCGCTTTGAAGTCCCCCCCTTGCTTCAGATGAGCCCGGGCTGAGTGCGGTCAGCGGCCGAGCCACCAGCCAGCTG
>VWZY01007441.1:65242-76242 GCA_013399075.1 Chloroceryle aenea | reverse complement strand
GGTGCTGTGCCGCGGGCAGCGCTGAGCTCGGGGTGGGGTTGGCGAGGCGCGGATGCGACAGGCGGAGGGATGGGGACCCTGAATGACACCTTCCTTCTTGGGGGAAAAAAACACCCAAACAACACAACAAAACCTCCACAATAAGCCACCAAAAAAAAAAGAAAAAAAAAACAAACCAAAAGGAAAACAAAGGAAAAAAAAACACACACAAAAAAACAAAGACAAAACAAAAACCACAAACCCCAACCAAACAAATCAAGCCACTGGAGAATCCCCCAAATTGCACGCATCTAAAGCCTGAAAAGTGCTCGTGCACTTGGCCAAAGCACTTGCACCGTGTATGGTCACCTGGCTTGGGTCCTGTCCCTGCGCGTCTCCAGACAGCAGCATCAGCACGTGGAGGGAGAGGTGTCCCCTCTAGCTGAGGGTGACAGAAGAAGCCCTCTGCCCAGAAGCCACAAATGAATTTCCTTTGCTTTTAAATCGAGTGGTTATAAAGCAGCCTGGCACATGGCACTGCAGCCCTAGTCCTGACACGAGTTATTTTTGCAGACCCGTACCGTGTTCTAGAGGTGGCGTATAACCCAGACGTTCTCCAGAGGGCAGAAGAAACCCCAAGAAAAAAGGAGCACTTGATCCATCTGACGCTCAAGTTCGTTGAGGAGCGATGCAACCTTATTCTCTCTTCCTTGTACACCATCGAGTCATTCAAATTGAAAGGAAGCCTGGAAATGATGCAGAGACGTCTGCAAGGAAGGCAGATGCCAGCTCCACATCTCAGTCAGGACACGAAGAAGGGTAGGTAGAGATCTGCTGTCGTTTTGAGGACCTACCAGATTCTTTATCAAGCCTTATCTTGCCCTCAGCATGAGCCAAATGCTTCTCAGAATAAGGCAATAGTTTTCACACCAGGCATTAGCTTAGCCCCGCTGGCCTATCTGCGTTTGCTGATTGTGAAACTACAGTGACCCTGGAACAGCAAATTCCCTTCTTCCTGTACCCACCAGGCGTGGCAACTCCGCTAGGGTTTGATCCTTCGAGCTGCCAAGTTTCTCTTGTTCTACCTGAGCAAGAGGGGTTGCTGCTGTAACCACTACTCTGAAAACAACTTCTAACCTGCTGGCAATAAAACAAACTCACGGGTGAAGGAGAAGCTGGCAGGTAACAGTCTTCAGCTGCCAAAATTACTAGCTAGTTAAAACTTGGATGTATTTTATCAAGTGGCAAAACATGACAGTTCTTAGTAACTGCATGTGTGGAAAAACTTCTTTTTCTTCCAAGAACTGACGCTGGCTCAGCTGCTGCACACGCTGGAAGCCGAGGACGGTGGTGATGCTCCTGTGCTGCTGGAGGAGGGAAGGGGGGTGCAGCCTAAGGGGCAGCTGATAGAGGAAGTGGCCAGTACTGGACTGCCAGAGAAGCTGAGGACCCCTCTTTATGAGATGAGCACCGTGAAGGATGCAAACAAGAAACCTCTCAACATTGAACTCAAAATTCACTTGCCTGAGGTTAGCTCTGTTTCTGAGTGCGATCTGAGGATTTCAAAGGTAAGACAGCAGGAAGAATAACCCTGTGGTTTCCATCTAGGGTCTGATTCCTAGCAACGCTCACTGCTCATTCATTGCCAAGTAGTTAATGAACTATTTTAACTTTTTTTTTCTCCTTTAGGATGACATCATGATGGAAGTCCCTGAAAAATACAGACTCCAACTCGATCTGCCCGAACTGGTGGACGAAGAGACGGCTACAGCAGCGTTTAACACAAGGAAACGGGTCCTGACAATCACAGCCCCGGTTGCCACGCCAGATCCCTGAGGTCTGGATCCTGTCCACTTTGCCTTCACACGACAGAACACAACAGGAGCCCAGGAGGAGAATCCCCACTCTTTAGACAGTGATGAGTTAGTTTTGTTTTGACCCTTTAGGGATGAATACCCGAGATGCCCTTAGAAGGTGCATGTAGAAAAGCAAGTCTGGAGAAACACTAGGTTGTAAATACTCCAGGAGTACTCAAGTGTGCTCACAGCTGTAGTGAAGAGCCACAAATGTACCTACACGTGCTTTACTACATCGTTCACTTTGCCTTAAGGTCCAGCACTGACCCTTGTGAAGTCTTTTGGCTAAATAAACCAGTGACTGGATTCACGTGGTTAGAGCAGCTCTCCTGTGTATTTGTAATGCTGAACAACCAGCAGAGGGGCAGCAAACACAGCTCTACAAGTTGCCCTGCACACAGCTCTCTTGAGGACAAGCCCCACTGATCTTAACTGGAATAGGCTTCCTCACCTTTTCTGTCCTTGAATATGCTCAACCTCACTTCTTGCCAGCTTTGCTTATCTCTGACCGAGACCATAGAACAAGAGACCAGTTCTGAACTACTCAGACAGCACCCGGAGATGCAAAGCTTGGGAAGCCTGAGGGTGAAGCAACCAAAACCGATCTTGGAGAACTTCAAAAGTAGGAAAACGATCCACGATAGTTCACACCAATATACAAAATCAGTAGGGAACTACTTCAAGTGTTACTAGAATTACTTGGGAAAGGGATGAACAAAAGTTGAAGTGATCTTACTTTCATGACTGAGGTGCAGTTTGCCCTTCTTACAGCTTCCTCTGACTCATCTGCACTACGAGTTCTGCACAGATCCTCCCCAGGTCAGAAACAGACACGGACAAAGCTGGTTTTGAGCTGAAGCTTTAAAATCCAGGCTTACAAAAGAGCAGTTTTCTCCTTGCTTTCCCCTTCTGTGTTTCAAAGAAACTTAGAAGGCTGCATCGAAATACTGCTCCTTGGTTATAGTCACAAATTCAAGCTGAAACTGTCACTGCCTGAGCTGAGCCAGCCTGTTGCAGGATGCAAGCAGCACCAGAAGTCACCATCAGCGCTCCAAGCACATGCACTGGACAGCACATTGGGAGCTCCAGAGTCTACCAGTCATTCAGAGAGCATTTCCACGGGATAAACTATTTAGTGTTCTTCCTGCAGCAAGAAGAGAAAGGTCACTGCAGCCACAATTTGAGGTTCACTCAGGCTGGTGAACAATCCTGCAGCCAGGAAAATGAACATTCACTGCTGCAGGAGAAGAGTGAAGCATTTTGGAGCACCTGGGATTACACTTGAAGGTTAATAGGGTGAGTTTCACTCTCAGCCCTGAAGGCTGAACAGCTCAGATTGTGCCCTAGCAGTAGTGAGCCATGCACGACCGAACAGAACAGCACCGGAGCGTGTTTTAGTCGTTACCAATTCCAAACATTTAATAGAACCTAGGTTCACTAGAGGGAGTCTGGAACCAAGGTATTGTCAAGAAAAACAAAACCGTAATGCACTTTTTTTTCTTTTTTTGCTTAAGCCAGGCATCACAGCAACCAGACATTAAATAATTCCCACAAAAATATTTAATTTCCACAGTATTTTCTTTCAATATCTTCAGTGAGTTTTGTAGAACTTTACAGGAGACAGTACTCAATGCAATATACAGAATAGCAGAGTCACTCTTTCTTTCTTTTTTAAAACTTCTCCCCCCCTATTTAATTCTCCTGGTCACTCTGTAATTAACACACAGTCATCCTTTATACATTAGTATTTCCAGGGGGAAAGTGGAAATGAAGAAAGTTGAGCACTGAACCCCTTTCAGGATACAATGACTGGGGTAACTGGACACAAGTCCAACGAACTATCGAAGCACTTTACAAACACTATGTACATGGACAGCACATTCTGCAGCTTGCTGAGGCTGGGACAACACAGACAGTTCAGGGAAGAACGGCAGTTCTGGTGACTAACTCAGAACTTCCTACGTTAGAATGCCTGAAAAAAGTAATTCCAAACATTCGAGTCATCACATGCTTAATATCCACGGGTTATCAGCACGTGTGATTTGCCCATATTGGGTTCCAACACCGAGAGGACTCCTGAACATTCTGCAAAACAGTTACTTCCATGGCACTGCAGTCTGCTATTAACTTAGCGAGAGAAATAGCAACTGAAGTCTTCATCCAAAAAGCACGTGTAAGTGAAAGTCCACGAGAAGACAGCACCTTCCCTGTGGTATCTGAGAGCTGTGACCCCACAGATATCAGTGCTCTTTCACCCTACTTTAAAGTGCGCAACGGGGATCACTTAGCTGAGAAGCTCCAGGCTGGTGGCAAATGCCAAGAGGTTTGGAATGCCAGCACTTGGCCTTTGAGGAACTATTCCCAGGCACTTCAGTCCCTTAGTGCATGTCACACTTGCCCACCCCAGCAGGAAAAACAAGGTAATGAGGGAATTCACCTTCCACCCACTCGCGTGTTTCAGTTCCCAGCCCACCTGGACTCCTGTGAAGAGATGTTTATCAATCCAATCTGAGAACACTGAGGTCAGGAAATGGCTCGGTGTGCGCCCCGCTGTTCACCCTAGCTCAGAAGCAGATGGCAGCCTGCACACTGCCTGGATCAGGTTTAGATCTGGGATGCTTAACTCTGTTTTGGAAGAGTTTGCAAGGTAACTAACTGTATAAAATACAGTTTAGTTTTAATATTGCTCTGGAAAGCACTTTTGCAAACTTTTTCTGTACAGACTGGTAATAGCATTACCAGATAATATAATACATATTTAAAATAAAAAAGGAACTCTTTTAATAAGTCTGAACACTAATGTCTAAATAGCTTGTTTAAAACAAAACAGTGTGATCCAGGAAAATTTTGCTTGCGTCGTTAAATTATAGCAGCATGGTTACTGGCTTTTCAAGGAAATTCTTGAATTCAGCAAGCCACTGTGCTCCAACTGCTCCGTCTACAACACGGTGGTCACAGCTAAGTGTAACAGACATCACACTGGCCACATCAAATCTGAGAAAAAGACAAAAAAGAAAAAGAAATTTAACACATTTTGCCAGTCAGTGCCAAGTCCGTGCCACTAACAAAGCAAATCAGGGAAGCTGTACTCTTCCAGAAGGTAGTGACAGCAGTATGTCAACTATTAATGTTATTTAAAAATAAATCTAATGGAAGTGTTAGAAAAGTAGCCATTGTTTCAGTCTGAAGCTCAGTGTTTGCAGAATCAGATGAACACTTACCCCTTCTCATTATCAGCTGGCACTAGCCTCTTCTCTGAGGAACCAACTGCAAGGATGCAGGCCTGAGGTGGATTGATTATGGCAGAGAAATTTTTAATCCCATACATTCCTAAATTGGAAATTGTGAAAGTACCACCCTAGAAGAAAAACCACATTCCCAGTCAAACTCACAGGCACTGCTCCACGTGCAGTAGTAACGATCACAACCGGAACGTCACGGGGCTTCCGAGCACAAGTCAAGGGCAGCAATGCTTAACAGCAAGTCAAGTGTCTCACCTGGAATTCGTGAGGCTGAAGTTTACCTTCTCGGGCTTTAGCTGCCAAAGAAACCACATCCTTACTAATGGAAGCCAGGCCCTTTATGTGTGCGTTGAACACAATCGGGGTTATGAGCCCCGCAGGAGTGCTGACGGCAACGCTCACATCCACCACGTGGTTTCTGCAAGGTGAGAGGGAGATGCCAGTTACTCTAGCAAGGTAACAAAGAGAAATAAATTCAAACCTCTTCAGACAACTCTAAGCTAACATTAGTTTGGCAACAATTATTTCACACTAGCCTCAGAGACAAGGTTCTCAGCACTTTAACAAGCCCCTTGCCCTCTGCGTTATTCCCGTTCCCCTTCCTCCTCAAAATCCCAGCAGGGCTCCTACTTTGCCATCAACTCTTTACCCAACAAAGTTAAGTTTCTGGCTTCGACCGTACCATAAACTTACTGCCTAATAACTGTGTCCATCCATGAAGAATTTGCTTCAGGAACCTTCAAGCAGGCCAGAGCAGACGCTTTAATGATGAAGTCATTGACAGAAAGCTTAATGTTATCTGAGACCTCCTGTAAATGAAGAGAGTTGGGGAGGCAGTTTGTCACTTCCACGTTGCCTCGGGGAACTCAGAGTCACCCTCACACAGCCTCGTTGAGAGAAAATGCTGGGAAACAACCATGCTCCTTGTAAGCATTAATAGTTGAAGTAGGAGGGGAAAACAACTGCTTCATCATTTAAGAAGGTACAATCTTGTTTCATGTCTGTTTTCCCCAAACTTGGCCTCTTATTAGTATTTGGCTTAAATTTTCTACCCTTTTTTACTCTTAAAAACCTTTTAGCCCAGCTTTCCAGCTGGAAGAACTGAACACCACCAAGCAAAGTACAAAGCAGCCCTCTTAGGGAGGTCAGAAATCAGTGCACAGCACCTGGGTAAAAAGGCTCATTCTGTCACAATCCAGAACCATTCCACAGCAGGTAGAAAAGGCACTGAAAAGACTTATTTTTTCCAAGCCAGAATGGCATATCATTAAAAAACAGGGCAGGCAAATTAAGAGAGAATGCAGCTTGCCCCACATACACTCCCACCATCCCTAAATGCTTTACCTGATTGAGTTCTTTTCTTAGCACCAGAACTTCTCCCATGTTTACATCAACAGAAAGGTAGTAGTGAGGTATTGTTTGTTTAGACTGCATCAGCCGCTGAGCGATGACCTGCGGGTGTATAAGAGAAGTGATGACAAAAAAGCAGTTCAGAAAACACCTGACTGCAAATAACCACCTCAGAAAGGACTCAAATCTTCCTACCTTGCGAATGTTGCTGATGGGGATATCTGTGAAGGTCCCTGCAGGTGCTGCTGCAACTGCAGCAGCTGCAGGAACGGCCTCTAGTGCTGGAGCCTGCGATGGAGAAAGGCAGCACAAATCACAGCACCACCCAAATATCATTGTCCAGAGCAGTAATTCACTATGTGGGACAAGTGCTGAGGCCAAGTTGCCTCTTGCTGAAGAGCAGCAGATATTTTTACTCTCCAGCCTCACCTCTCTAGTACCCACTAGGTTCTTTGTAAGTCCTGTATTCAATTACTCAATGCAGTACTTGAGTGATTTAGAAATGCAACACTGATAGGCTGCTTTGAAGCTCTCAGAATAGCAAGTCCTACTCTAGATGGTTGTCCTCCAGATGGCAGAGATATGCCAGAGAGCACCCTGCAATGCCCTGGGCCCCAGCCCTTCCAGCAGTACACCAAGCAATGCTTCATCATCTCCCCCAGAAGACAAGCAATGGTGTAAGATGGGATTTGCAGCAACAATGACAGCATAATGTTAGATCATTAGTCTGCCTTTCTTCTAACTGCCTCTCATCAGGAATGTTAGATGGGCCGAGACTGGGCTTAGCTAAACCAGTCACAACAGAGCAACACATGAAAGCTTGGGAGAGCACTTTTTTTTCCCTCTCATTGAGGTACCAGGGAGATAAATAGAGAGAGAAAACTTTGGCCTTATTTTGACAGGTTAAGCTTTACAACCCAACAGTCACCACAGTGTGTCATAACCCAACCAATCCAGCAAGAACAATTCCATACAGCAGCTGCATTTCTACAGAGCATTTCCATCACTGCAATCAAACATCCATTCTTGCAGATCTCAAGCTTACCCACCGGGGCAACTTTTGGTGGCACAAATGACTCCACGTCTTTCTTTGTGATTCTACCATCTGGTCCAGTACCTAAGAGGGTCAAGGGAAAATGTAAGAGGATTTCAACGACTTGCAATAAGACATCTCTTCTGAAGATACAAGTTTCATTCAGCAGAGAAAATTAAGAAGTCACTTAACCCCTGGTGAGGTGAGCTGCATACTCAGGATGTTCCTGACAGGGAGGAGAGGAAAGGAAAGAACAGGCAAGTCTGTACCTGGAGGCACAGCAAGGAAGGAGGACAGCCTACCTACCCTTCACTTGTGCAAGGTCGATTCCTTTTTCTGCTGCCAGTTTCTTTGCCAGAGGACTGACCACGACCCTTCCTTTCCGAGGAGGCGGCCCAGCTGCGGGGACTGCTGGAGTGGAAGGAGCAGCAGGCTGGGGAGGAGGAGCAGCAGCAGGAGTAGCCACCATCTTAACAGAAGAATCACAGCCATTAGCTTTAGGATCATTCAGCAAAAGCTTTGAAGGTACAGTAAGAGAACAGAACCATCTAATTATCACTCGAGGGAACAGCAAGATTAGTCACCGATCGGAAAGAATTTTCGATGCAGAGAAGTTTCCCAGGGCCAGAAATTAAATCGGAAACTTCCTGGAGGGAGGCCAACTAAGCTGCTGAACTATACACCAAAAGAAGGTGAAATAAATCCCTTGTGCTCCCAAGTTTCAAGGATGAGGCATTAGAACTGGCACAAGCAACAGGCTGGAGAAGGGATTGTGATGAATGACTGTTCCGGTTTTGGAGGGCAAGCTGGCGACCCCTTCTTAGGTCACCTGTCCCCAGCACGTGTCAGCCTTGCATCCACAGTCACAAACATTATTGTTGCAACCAGGGTTTCAGACTCGAGCCAGCAGAATGGATCAGACTTCTAAATGGTCCCCATTAAATTCTCCCCTACTCTAAGAATGGTCCTTACTAGTGGAGGAGGAGGAGGAGGAGCTTGTGCCTTCATGTCAGTTACTGCAGTGGCTTGGTAGTCAGCAAAGGCTGGAATATCAGACTCCTTCTCCACAATGATGCAGAGAGCAGTTCCTAATGGCACGTCTCTTGTTCCTTCAGGCACCAAGATTTTTGCCAAGTAGCCTTCCTCCTGCACTTCAAAGCCTGTGAAGGAAAGAAACAACAGTAAATTGGTGCCTGATGCAGTTCCTCCAAACGCTGCCTACTTCAAAGCCTGTGAAGGAAGAAACAACAGTAAATTGGTGCCTGATGCAGTTCCTCCAAACGCTGCCTCTAAAGGCTTCGGTAGCTAAAGCCCTGTCCTCTATCTGGTAGGCCAAAGAATCCTTTTCAGTGCAGCCAGTGGACAAACACCTCCCTGTGCTCGCTGTACAGTACCAAGAAGGGCTGATGAAGAAATGTATGTGGCTTTAGGAACTCCAACATTTAGCTCTCCCGTGGAATGAGAATTGAACAAAACCCGGTTTAGTGGCCGCACAGCCTCACGGTGGGAGCAGCCAGAAGAGCTGGCACAGAGACTACTGGGGATTCTTCCCTTATAATGACACCTCATCCATTCTTGGCTCTGGAGTTGGCTCACCTATTGTGGCTTTATCTGTCTCGATTTCTGCCAGTAAGTCTCCCTCATTCAGCTTCTCTCCAACCTTCTTCTCCCACCTCTGCACTGTGCCCATTGTCATGGTAGGTGACAGGGCAGGGAGAGTTACCTGTGGAGCCAGAGAATACAAACCAATCAGATTCCAGTCGTACAAAAGGAACAGATAAAGGAATGGGAAGTAAGATAGTTCAGTAGCTAAACCACAAGACAGATTAAGAAGCCTTTAATGAATTCTTTGTTCAGTTACTGACTTGGTGTAACATCTCGGACAACTCAGTTACCACGAGGCATCTCTAGAATGATGGTCAGCATTTCACATTTTCTTTTTCAAAGGAACATCACAGAAATACCTGCTACAAAGTGCTCAAATCCCGTGAGAGTGGATGTGCACTTCAGCATCTAAGCAAGGCAAAAAGATTACCCAGAAACAGAGCTCATTATTAGTCACCATCTCTTATGGTCATCAGACTACTGCAGACTTGAGTTGTGCCCTGAGATGTGAGCAGGGCCTGCAGAGCTTATTCACACTCAGCACATGGTTATTTTACACCAGAGCTGCCCAAACAGTGAAAATGTGGCTGATTCTTCTGGGCTGCATCACAATCCTGGAGGAACAGGCCTCTCCTCTACTACCAGCTGGGATGCTAAAATAATTTTCTGCAAAAAAAGCTTTCTGGGATCTCCCCAGACACCTGCTTTAAGCAAATGACAATTCCAGTAGCACACAATCCTGCCACAATAGCCAATAGCTTCCCACTCCTGAGAGTATTTACAGCAAAACACCCTGGAGCTGGCAATGCCAGAGAGAAAGAGAGCGTGGCAAGCCTTAGATCATCAGCAACGCTTCCTTACCTGCATATGAGGAGGATAAGAGCTGCCAGGGGCCTGAGGAGAAGGCTGAGTTGGTGGTGAGGCAGCTGGAGCTTGAGGGGGAGGCACTGAGGCTGCAGGTGGGGCAGACGCTGCAGAATCCAGAGTGTAATTTTTAAAGGCATCGACATGTTCAGGCCTAGGAAAAAAACCCAGTCGGATGACTGCCTCTAAGCCTGTCACACAGGGTGCCCCAGAAGCCCCGAGAGAGAAAGTTCAACTCAAGGGTTAGCAAAATACATACTTTTCTACTGTGATACATATTATGGCCCCAATAGGAACATCTCTCGTTCCTTCTGGCACCAGGATCTTGGCCAAGTAGCACTCTTCCAAGCTCTCAAAACCGACTGTTGCTTTGTCTGTCTCCACCTTTGAGAAAGGAAAGGATAGCATCAGGGCACTGGAAAGGACCAGTGAGCTCAGAGCCTTCCAGTCTGGTACCCCAGGGTCACAACACACAGTTCTGTGGCACCAGCTGTAGGAAAGTACGCTCTCAAACTGGTCAAGTGCTGCTCTTGCTCAGAAAAATGAGCAGCATCTGTTGGAATTTATCACCTTGAACCCAAGCTCTGTGTTCAAGTGAGGGCAAGCAGGGACACGACCCGAGATGCACGTACAGCTCATCAGAAACGCAGCGCAGCCTGTGCTCCCAAGATACCTCTGCTATGAGCTCCCCTTCAGTGATCTTGTCACCCTCCTTCTTTTCCCAGCGTGCAATCGTGCCCATCTGCATCGTGGGGGACAGAGCTGGCAAGGCAACCTGGGAGGAAAAGAGCAATGTTACAACCCAGACACACATGATGGTAGGAACCCCACACGAAGGGCAGAGATGAATCCTCAGCACAGGCTGGGACAGAAAGGCACAAAGGGGAGCCTGTCTGCGAACCCCCAGCGGGTCTGGACTGCCTCCAGCCTACTGGAAGACCCCAGGGCAAGCAGATATTGAGGTGTGGAAATGGGGCTCACCATGAAATGGAGAAGCTATGTCAGGGGATCCAGCGAGGTGCAGGGAAAAAGGACGAGTGGGGAAGAAGTAGCACCCGATGAGGGTCCGTG
>VWZY01007441.1:28003-62879 GCA_013399075.1 Chloroceryle aenea | reverse complement strand
GTTTCTATGAAAAATAAACTTTTACAGAGATGACTGATGTTACATAAGCATGTTACAACTGTACCCAGATGAATGAAACTCTCAATGAATTTGGACAGGACTAAAACTTCAAATACAGGCCCCTGGAATGATACAAAGAGCACATCCCCCAACTAAATCCACTGAAGGCAGTGCTAGAGCAGTGGAAAACAAATTAAAACCACTATCGTCTGCTTCTGTTAGAGATAAACAGCTGGGCAAGGGCTTTTGTAGCGGATACTTCTTCCCTTCCTTCCCTCCTCCCGGCAAACCCAAGAACAGAGCGTTGCTGTCAGCTCTGCTTCAGGGAAGGAAGTACCAGCCCCACATCCCAGCCTTTGGTCCAGTCTTGCCCAGGGCTCAAGGAGCAGCAAGAAAAGGACAATATCACATGGGGCCAGGGTTGGTTTTAAGATCTCAGAGCAAGAGCAGGCTAAGCTGGATCACTGAAGGGCAAGGCAGGATTGAAGATTAATCCAGTAAAAGTTCTGATCCTGTGAACAGCCCTCCCCTGCCTTCAGTGCTCCACCCACAAACTGCTTATCTTTGAAATATGGAACTGACAACTACACATCTTAAAAATGGTTTTAATTTTCCCCATGAAATCCTAGTCTGGGTGCACGGCTCTCACTGAAATAAAATCAGTCAACAAACCCCGGAGAAATGAAACACTAGCAGAAAATTTGCAATTCAAATACACTTGATTTCAATAGAACCACCCCATGCTCTCTTCACCAACCCCCTAGAGATCATGCAACAGAGAAACTATTTCCAGGGACAAAGAAAATCTTTCTTTCCACAGAGATACACATTCCCACCCTGCAGCCTATTGATGAACTTTCCTACTCCTGTCTGGAAGGAGAAAGCCCCTGCTCTGGACAGCGCATGATGGTGACTATGTTTGTTGTGCCCAACTGTCAGAGCCACACTGGAACCTTGAGCTACTTCCCAGCCAGGGAAGCAGTGAGGAACAATAGTGTTGCTGTTGTCTATTAAAGCTGGCCAAAATAGAAAACCAAGCAGGAAATTGGATTTCCATAGTAAAATAAAATTATGAGCCCAGTGTTGTGTTAACAGGAGACGATACAAAACATCCCAGCATCCACTAGAAAACGAGTAAAACACAGTATAATGTGTGCAGAAATATACAGAAAGCACTTGCACTAGTATAAAAATATCCACAATCCTCAGACAAATGTAAACTGGTACAAAATAATTCCAAGAACAGGAACATGTTTACAAAAGGACGTGTCAATATAAAACAGTAAACCCAGGTTCATCCTCTCCCAGCCTCATGCAGAGCACAGACACACACAGTAGTCCATGGAAGGGCCACATATACTGAGAAGGAGCAGAGCCTCGACTTGCCCTCTGACCTCCTAAGTCAGTGGTGTCCACAGCACACTGGAACTACAGCTGACTGGCAGCAGGAGAGCACAGAGGCAGCACAGAAATAAACCAACCCACCAACCTGAAAAGAAAAACCCTCTTCTCAGGAGTTTTAGGGCTTGCTCTTGCCCTAGCAGTTGTTTATTTCCTCATCCTTCAGGCACCCTAGGAGCAGGCAGACCCATGGGACTGGTCGTGTAAGTGATGGGGGTGGTTGTACTGGTGTGGAGAAGTGTTTGGTGGCCCTGGCCATGAGCAGACGGCAGCGCAGAATGATGTCTATGCACAGGAGGTGATAAACTGTCTGCCTTACTGAAAAAGGAGAGGGCAGGAATGCAGGGAAAGAGGCTCAACAAGGAGAGGGGGTGTAAGTACCTCAGGGCAGCAGCTGATCCCAGCTCCCTTGCAAACAAAATCCTTCAGCAAGTAAGCAAGCACCAAGATCCCACAGTCCCCATGGCAACAAAGCAAACTCGGAGTGCCTAAGAAGTGGGGATAACTTTGGAGAGCAAGTGGGAAAAGCAGGGTTAAGAAACAGAAGCCCGAGTTTGGAACAAAGGGAGCTTTGCCAAGCTGGTGATTTTTGCCTTAGACCATGTGTAAAACCTCCAGAAGACTCTCTTCCCTCCTCAGGTGAGATTTCATCAGTCTCAAATGTCTAGAAAGTTCACTCTGCTCCTGCAGCACGTGCACATCTGAGACCCAAGCTGATCAAACCTTCGACTCATGAAGTCAAAAGCTTCACATTTTTGCCATCGGTGCAGACTTAGAGTACATAGAAGAAGCCAGACTTGCAATGCCCAGATCTGTCTGCCCCACATACTGCAGGAATGGAGAAGCAGGGGAAGGGAGCAATGCATCATTAAGGCCTTCAGGGTTTAGCTGACAGGATGAAGCAAGGGGTTCCTTTTTCCCACAGACCAGTCTCAAAACACCGTCTGCATTTGGGCATGGAAAGTCAGATACCAGGCATCCATGCACACAACATGCATCACCCATTGTTTGCAGAGAAGCCCTCTCTTTTTGGCAGCTTGAATTGGACTCCTTCCAGCACACATGCTTTTTGGTCATTCGTTGAACTCAGCAGCCAGTTACAGGTTTCCATAGTGACAAGACTTAAAAGCTTGATTAATTCTCCCCATGGTCTTCTTCCACCCAAGCCACAATCTTCCCCTCCCAACCTGGAATGATGTCATCATCGTGGAACACCTAGAAAAAAGGGAGTACAGTCACATCTGGAGCACGGACACCACTCGTGTGGTGTGAGTGGCATGAGAGGCAGGCATCAAGCCATCAGTTTCACTATGCAGCCCAGCTAACACCTGCCTCATCACCAGCCATGTGTCTGAGCAATCTTTTTGGGTGTTATCTACAAAACCAGCATTAAGCCCCTTTAAAAAAACCCAACCAAACCTTAGAAGAAAGTAGGATGTTTTCTGAATAAACTATTTGCCTCAAGTGTGTCATTGCAACAGGCTTTGTAAAGCTACCTGAAGGACTACAAGCGTAGTCTGGGGTTTTGCCCAGCGTCCCCTAAACAAGGCCGTGTCACAGGCTGGTCTTTGCCCAAGGGTTTCTGCAGCCCCATGGCAGCTACAGTCACACTGATCCAACTGCTCTGGCTGGGGATGAAAACATCCCGGTTGAGCACCTTACAAGAGCAAGTTAATCTACGGCTGGTGAAGATAATCTGCTCAGGAGCAAGTTCAAAGTTCATTAGTTTAGAAGTGGGGTGACCAGTCTCCAGGGTTGCGTGGTAACACTGAACCCAGAAGTGGTCAATAACTGACTCCCACGCTTACCTCCTCCTTGACTGTGCCAAACTCTGGATCCAGGGCTTTGAAGTGGTACCGGTGGGTTCCTTCACGATCAATAGCTGCCTTGAAATCCTTCAGAGTCACTTCCCCTAACCTGCAGGAGAAGAGCCTGGCACTGTCCCGTAGTACGCTGTTAGCAGATTTAGCTCAACTAGAGAGCATGCAGAGCCACAGCACACATCGAGCTAGGCACGTGCACCCCAGCCACAGCCATGGGAAGAGTGAGCCCTCCAGGAACACCTCTCGACACCAAGGTCCTCTCCAGAGGAAGAACTGACTCCTCATCTATTGCAAACCACCCCAAAGCAGCTTTTTTCACTTCATTTTCACACTGACAACAGTTGTTCTGACAGGAGCATCCTACATAACATGCCTCAATGGAACTGCTTGGCCTCTTGCTCTTGGAAGTTAATGCCAAAGAGAGGAACCTGCCAGGGCTTTACAATAACTGCACCAGTTAGGGGACTGCTTTGGGCAATTTTCCCCAGCAACAGTAGGAAATCCAATGCCCAGTTGAAATGTGCAGCTCTTTGTGACTATCAAGAAGAGATCAGAGCAATGTTTTAAGGAACTCAATCCCACATCAGGATCAGCAAGGCAAAGCCAGACCTCACCTCTTTGGTATGTTGACCATGAAAGGTGTGAGGGAGCGGTCAGTGAAGTACAACACTTTGGTGCAGGCACTGGTGCTCATCACAGGTGTGCTGTGAGAATGAGGCAGTTCTGCAAAGGAAAGAGCACCATCACCCCTTCGAAGGCTCTCATTTAAGTCATCTTTGGAGCCAGCTCTTAGAATATGTTAAGGAATGCTTAGAAATGTTAAGAGCTCAGGCTGCACAACTCTGTTTTCCTGCTGCAGTGGAGGGGGAGGGAGCCTGCTCAAGGGAGGGGTACAGCTTGCATGCAGAGGACATGTGACTGTGGCTGCTCTAAAAAAAAATGCAGATTATGGGAGAGGAGGGAGGACCCAGCAAATTCTCTTCACAACCCACTTTAGGCTTCCAACTTCCTCTGCTACCTTGCCCTCCATCCCTCTGCACCTTGTACCTCCAGGCTACCCTGCTGCTGGACAAAGCAGCTGGAAAGTGGGGATCTCTGTCTTTCCCCTGTACCTACAGTTCCCTGTAACCTCAGGCATTCCTAGGTGACGATCCCAGACAACGCTGGAAAAAACAGCCTCTGGGAGGAAAAGCAAACGCAGAGCTGCTGCAGCTGGAGCCAGGAAATGTGCTGTCAGAAAGGGCTGTGCTGTTCCAGGTGTAAGAAAGGAACCAGACACAGAGAGGAACCAGTGAGGTGTCCACTAGATGGTGCAAACCGGCAGGAAAGCTGCAGTAAGACTGCAATTCCCACTCATCCCCGGGGCAATTGTTTGTTATTTATACTGCAGTGCTACTCAAGCGACCCAGACAAACTCCCTTTGTGATGATGCTTTACAAACAACCAGCCACGGATTGTCTCTGCCCCCTTCCTCTGCAGTGAGGTCAAATCTGTACAGCAGAGTCTACAGGGAGGAAAGTGAGCTCTGGTAAAGGGGATAAGGGTGAGGATGGCAGATGCCCAAGAGGTTGTTTGTATGCCCTGGACTCTGACCAGAAAGCCTGAGCAATGAATTTGTCAGGGAGAGGGCAGGAGCTGAAAGGCACTTACTGGATTTGGGAGGCCAGGAGTCTCTACACTCATTTGTTGCTCTGCTTGCTGGTGATTTTCCCCGGATCTAGGGTGCAAAGCCAAGAGTGAGAACAAAGCATCACTTCCCAGTTGGAGCTCTCATTGCTGCTTAGCTCTGGGTTGTCCGAGGGGCAGAAATTCGGAGCTAAGCACCCTAGGAAGCTTTTACCCTTCTCTCCTGCCTCTTCTGTGTTTCCATGCGGTACAGCCGTTCCATCAGGCTGGAGATGCCCTGCTCCAGGCTGTCGATGGTGTGGTGCTGTGGATCATGGCCACTGAAACTGTTCCTGAGGCTACGGAGGGCATCACGAACCAGTTGTAGGTCATTTGTCTGCCCAAGAGACCACAAGTTCATCAGACAAACTCCATGCTGCTTTCTTCCCATCTAAAGCCACAGGTCTTAGAAAGGGGAATTCTCTTAAGATAACTTCTGGAGCACCCATCTCCATCTGGCCAGGAAAAAACCCAAACCCTTAGATGCACTTACCCCTCGGTGGGCTGTGGAAGCAGCTCCTTTTCCTGCTGTCTGGAGGAAGCCATTGCTCTGAGCACTGTGGCTGCTGTAAGCCATCACCTGTTCAGGGGAAGATGCTTAAACTCACAGTGGCACACGCATTACAACCTCCCCAGAGATCCCCATTTGTCAACTACAAATGGCACAAAGATCTCCACGTCATTGATACAATTCCCATCACCAGGAAGCGTGCAGGCATTCCTGTACATCAGCACAAACATCAGCACATCACATACAGGCAGAGACAGGAAGGGGTTTGCTGCTACATCAGAGGGCTCTGCAAGCTCTAGTGAGCAGTCAGTGTTCAAAATGCACTATGTGGGGACAGAGATGGGGCTGCCACTCTTGCCAGCAAGACAGTTCCAAGTGCTCAATACCAGGGTCAACAGGGAAAGGACACGAGCAGCTAAGCCCTGCTCTAACCATTAGCCAGCAAAGCTGAAGCTAAAAGCCAACTGTCTCCCACCCAATCCTCTGCTCCCCTCACTGTTTCATCCCTGAGGATTTTGCCACAGGGGGCTAAGCCAGAGTGCTCACTGCCAAGAGCTTTGCTAAGCTGGATGCTCTTGGATTAGGGCACTGCCAATGCAATTGCAGACTGGTCTCTCTGGGATGAAGTGGCTGATTTCTGGAGACACATGCTGGACAGAAGAAACATTACTCCACCAGTCTGATGTTTAGACCAGGGCTTTCCATACCTCCTCAGCTTCTCTCTTCATGCAGTGAGCTAGTAGGGCCTCTTTGTGCTCCAGTTCCCGCTCCAAATCCACCTGTGAGGGGAACAGAAGAGGCAGCACAAACTGAGCCACCAAGGCAAGCACCAGCTCTCCGGGCATCAGTGCAGCCCACCTGCTCCATACCTGCTGGTAGCTGGCCTCAGAAAGCTGCCTAAGCATATCATCCAGTTTGGTCTGGTGCTGCTGCAAGTGCCGGTCCTTCTGACACAGCTCTTTCTGCAACACAGTAATCAAGAAAATTAACAGGACTGACTACAGCTCACTCATCTTCCCATGGCTGGGAAGGTTCCTCTGCAGGCTTTAGGATGTGTGTGCCTCTAGCTGGATCTTAGAACAGAGCGTCAAAAGCTTTTTTGGACAAGAACTGTCAGCTGGTTGTCGCCTGGAGTTCCTCTGCCAGCAAAGATTCACTACTGAGGGCAGGTGATTGACAGAGAAAAGATTCCCAAGGGACCGGCGGAAAATGAGGTGACCCAACCTAACCTAGCAGGCTTCTACACAAGCATTAGATACTCAGCAAGCCACCACAGCAGACCCACAACAGTAAAAACTCTGCTATAAAAAGCTGGGGGCAGAACACAAAAACCATCTGATCCCCCATCTCACGACAAAGAGCCATGGCTATTGCAGTTTATTCTCTGTCCAGTGCCATTCCCAGAGGTGACTGTGTGCTGGGAGGCAGCAGGGACAGTCACAAAACTGAAGAGCCACTAGATGCTGCACCCAGCAAAGCCTTCCAGTGATGAGAGGTTCCATTACTTTGTATTCTGCCAACAGCCGGTTCCTCTCTTCAACCTTCCTCTGAAGGTCAACCTGCAGAAAGAACAGAGATCCACCTGTCAAAGGGCTACCTACTGACCCAGGGAACACTGTAAGGATGCAACTGCACTGAAAACAGCATGGAAAGCCCTCCCTGTTTCAGCTGAAGGTCTTGGAGGTCAGGAAGTGGGAGTGAAGAAGAGAAAACTCCAGTGAGTCTCCCAGCTGGCTAGTAGCCTGGGCAGTTTATTACACAGAGACCTTTAGCTGTTCACTATCCCACGACCCCAAGAACTATGCTGCAACCTCCAACTCCAGCCAGTGGCTGCCGGAGCCCTCAGGGACACCAACCACCTTCTAAAATAATCTAACACTCCACAGCACAGTGACTCACATTCTGGTTGTGCAATTCCTCCTTGTCCATGTTTGCTCTCAGCAGCTCCTGCTTTAGCTGAAGAACTGAAGCATCCTGTTGAACCAGCCTCTGCTGCAAAGCATCCTAGGAAAAGATGTTATCTGTAGGAAGGTGTAAGACAGGGGCAGAAACCCTTCCCTGGGAAGGGAGTGACCTAGAACAGCAGCCACTGGAGCCACTTAAAGGGCTGAAGTGTTGCCAAGAGTCAACAGCCTCTCAGCCCGTCTGCCTTTCTCTTACCCCGAAGTGATTTCCCTGTCACTGCTCCAGTCACCTGGGACAGAGGGATTGCTGTGCTTCTACCTGAACTTCATGCTCCAGAAGTGACCTGACAATTTGCACTTACTGACAAGAACTAGCAGTGTCTCTGGAGGGTCTTTCCAGTGGCCTACAGCCAGTGTCTCCAGCCACACACCTGCAGCATCCAGAGGGCAGGAGGAGGCCAAAGTCAGCCAAGGACACAAGGACACTTAAGCTCTCCGTGTGACCTAGTTGTGCAATGAAATCCTCCCTGAAGAGCCCAAAGTCAGGACTAATTCCACACCTTTCAGTCAGTGTTACCCAGAAGCCAAGTGCTCTGCCTTGGACAGGGATTGCTGATGGCTTCCTTCAGAGACCTGACAGGCAGCTCTAAAAATACCTCTGCTCAGGAGTAGATTACTGGTGTTCAGAACTCCAGAACAAACAGCTGAGCAAACAGGAGCCAGAGTGATGAAAGAGACTGCAGCTGAAGAGCACAAGGATACCCCCATGCTATTTTCCTCTGCTGTCAAGGAGGAGTTCACTGGGCCAGTCCTGCTGTGTGTGTCCCAAGACATGGGGTGGGGAGAACCATGAGAACCAAGCAGCATCCTACATCTCATTTTATTTAGGGGAAGCAGACAAAAGAGGGGACATTGGACAGCAGAACCCAGGAGACCTATCTCCTTGTGCCTGCCTTAACTGCAGCCCTTCCCCAGAGCCAGGGACAGACCACAGGCTGCCCTGCACTCCAGTCCCGAGGTGACTCCCTCCACAACCTGAGATCCCTCGGAATTGTGCAGTTGCTTCTGGCCCTGCTCAGGGGCTGCAGCAGACTCTAAAGCTTTACTGGTTATATTTGATGAAGTGCCCCTTTCCTTACCTTTATTCCCTGCAGGTTTCGAGCTTCTTGTTTGTATTTCAGTAGCTCCTTCTGTAAATGCAACACCATCTGATTAAATTTTGATTAAGTTTTGAGAAGCTAGCACAACCTAAACCTCCAGCTTCAACAGCACGCAAGAAAAATCTCTCTCAGGGCTCATTTAAATTCCAGTAACACTGGAATTTGTTTCACCAGCAACTGCCTTAAACAGCATTGGCTTGAGGCAAAGTGGAGAGGTGGAATATATTTTTCCAGTGCCATCCCACAAACTTTTATTAGCTGCTAATAGGGGGACAATAAACACTTCCCAGCCAAGTGTTGTGAGTGCTCTCCAGGCCAATGATTCCTGGTCTCAGGAAAGCAGATATCGATTCTCCTGGAGGGATGGAGATCCCACACAGCAGAACACAGGACCAGAGCTGCAGCCCTCACACCACACAGCCCCCGGGTCCCCTGTTGCGTTGTGTCGCCCATCCCACAAACACACAAGTCAATTAAGAGTTCTTTGCAGACTCTATCCTGACCCAACACTGCTCTTTCCCCTTCATCTGACCTCCTCTAACCTTTAGGTCTTGATTTTCTTCCACGCTCTGGTCCAGACGACTTCGGATGATGATCTAAATATGAAATACCATGTTTGTTACTGTGCCCGGGGCAGCACAGAGCAAAGGGCAGCTTGCTCAGAGAAATGCAGGTACAGCAGTGTGCTCACCAGCTGCTCTTCGGGGCAGGCTCCACGTTCACAAAGTTCAAAGGACCCCTCCTGCTCGTCCTCAGGTAAAGACCCATTGAGCAACAAAGCCTGGGAAGGTGAGGGGGGAAAATAATAATAAAAAAATCTCTTTAGGGGTTTCTAAGAGAAAAAGGCTGTGGCTCTGGCTAACACTCCTACTGACAGTCTCCAAATGGTTAGATGTTCCATTTCTCCTGACTTATTCCCCTCAAAAATGAGTAGATTTTTTTCAAGAATGAACAGGATTTACCCCATAAAAGCTCTCCCAGAGGTATCTGACACCCACTACTCTTCCCCACAAAGAAACACCCAACAAGGACGACAAGCCAGACTTTCAAGGAGTGAGGTCTGTCTCAGGCTTCAGCCCAAGGGCAGACTCCACTACAGTGACAGATTTGACATCTAAAGCAGAGGCTGAACCAGGTTCACACTAAGGCTTCTCTTCTGCAATGAGACTGAAAGAAGCCATTCTCCTAATCACACAGCTACAAAAGACTTCAGAAACAGGATGCTCTACAATAGACAAGACTGAGACACATTCAGAACTGATGCCCAAGTGAAGGAAGCTCAACTAGCAGGACCAGGGCAGATCTCCATCAGGGAATATCACACTGCTTTTGTCTGGTTGATAGTTTTTTCCATTGTCCTTTCTGTCTCTAACTTCCAGGACTCAAGGCACTTGGTACGTGCCAGTATGTTCCATACAACTGGACACGCTGGAAGAAGTCACACCTCTTTCACCTAGCCTTCAAGTTGGTTTGTATGTGAAGAGATCCCATCTGCAGCAAAACCTCCACTCAGCTCCAAAAGACTTCAGGGCTGACAGGTCAGGTTCTGCCTGCTGAGAGAGTCTTCCACACCAAATAGCAATCTGCATTCAGTTAATGCAAAAGCTCTCTGGAAAACTGTTGTGCTTGCATCCCAGTCTTCTCAGCATGGCACTCAAGCAGGAATGACACGAGCATAGGAAGCTGCCACTGTTTTAGCACTGCCTTATGGGGTACACATACAACAGGTCCCCGATGTTTCAAGCTCTCCTGAACTGGAGCCTCAAGTATTGAGCAAGAGGGGAGAGAATCAATTAATCAAATCCAATTTCTTGGCTAGCAACATCACCTGCCCCTTCCTATTCCCAGGGGATGAGGGGGCAGCAATGCCAGCTGCTCACACTCCTGAAACACAGGGCCACAGTTGGAGGAACAGGACATGCCAGTCCCTCAAGTGCTGCCTCTCCCTGCTCCCTGGGGCACATAATGCAACTGGATTTTACCAGTGAAGCAAGCCTCTTTTTTTTTCCCCCCCTTTTGTTTCCTGCCCATTGTCCACAGGGAAAGTGCCCATCCACCCACACCCCACCCTCTGCTCTGGCTGCCTGTGCTTCTCACACAATCTCTGCTTTGTTTACTGGCACATAAATATTTACAATTCAAAGCCACTATGGTTCCCAGCACAAACAGAAAGGAATATTCCTGAGAGAGTTCAGGGTCTTTACCATATGGATCAGGGGCTCTCCTCCCCATGCAGAGTCAGGCACACTGGGTGAGGGTCATGTGGGCAGGGATGGACTGGAAGGGGGCAGCAAGGAGAAGGTCCCACACAGAAGTAGTTGCACAGAGAAAGAGCCAAATATGATAGTTCAGCCTAACTCAGACTGATGCAAGCCTGTGTGACCCCGACCAGCTCCGAATCCCGATGGATTTCCTGACATCCCTTGTCCCTCTGCATTGCTTCCGATCACAAATCGCAGAAAGACTGCTCTGCTCTCTCTGGCTGCTAACAAAACCTTGCTGAGGAAGGGGAGTCCCAGCCCCAGCACGTGGGAAAACACGGCTGCATCTTTGCCCCTTTGCACAACAATCGAAGTGCTTTGCGCAGCGACAGCACGCACAGGAGGCGGCACAGCCACAGGACCGAGTCCATGAACCCTGGGTTGATCTGGTCTCCAAATACAAGACACACAAACATCACCACCTGATGGTACATCTCTATATACACACCCACAGAAATACTCCCTCACTCCTGAGGGACTCATCCCACAGGCTGAAATGCAGGAAAAAGCCACTATTCCTGTTTAACTGGGATGACCCCCGAGACCAACTGACTTCTTGCACAATCATCTCAAGAGGCCTCGACGGACCAGGACTCTCAGTCAACTGTCTTGAGTTCCAGGCCAGTGTCTCAGTAGAGCAGGTGGGAAAAGAAAAGCATGTGGAATGGAACCCCAGCTAAGAAGAAACCTCTTACCTGCAAACCTGAAATCATCTTCTTTGCTTCCTCCATTTCCTTTTCCAAATGGTCCTGTTGTTCCAAAAGCTGCTCCTCCCATGAGTTTTCCAAGTAGGAGCCAGGGTTGCCTGCTTGCCACTCAGGCTGGAAATGAGAGTCTGTCTCTTCTGGAATAAAGAGCAGCTGGATGTGGTCATGACAGACAGAGAAGCCCAGAAAAGTCTTGCAAAACAATAACTGCCTGCTGTCCACACAAGGTATCACTAACAAATGAGGACGATGCTTGCCTCATCTCAAGGATTTAGGGCTCGGTCTTTGTGCCAAGGAAGCTGTCCTGCATGTATGTATCAAAGATCAGCATCCCCCCCTCTAGCTTTGCTGCACCCGATGGCTTTGCACTGGAGATTTCCAAGCACATCAGAGGGGACAACACAGAGAAACACCCCAGGGGAGAGGAGCAACTGGGGGTTTGAAGAGCATGTCTTAGTGTTAGAGGGTGCACCAAAACCCACTGAAAGCAACATTGAAAAGTAGAGATACTGTTTAAACAGCAAGACACTCAGCATCACACTCTCCACGTTCATTTCACCTGCCGGGGAAGTTTTCAGCAAGTTTACCATACAAACAAACCCTCATGGTAGCGTGAGCTGCAAGGTACCTGCTTTAGCTTCTGTTTCTTCCGTGTGGATGACCACAAGCCTCTCCTTCTCCTCTGATGGCACTATGGGGGATCCACTCTTCACACTATGGACAGGACTGGGTGATGTCAGACTGCAGAGGAAAAGAGGAACAGTTACTTCTAGTGCTGATCAGTATCATCCTCATCTAAGATACCAGGGCACAGTCAGGGAGAGCAATTATCTGTGTACTAGGAGAGCCCTGAACAAGCCAAACAAAGGGCTTGGTAACTTGTCCATCACTCGGTGTCTGTAGCAGGCTAACTGATAAGTAGCACAACTTGTCTGTTCCTTTTCCTTACCAGAAAGCAAGTCTGAGATGGACACTGGAGAACTCTCACACACTCCCACAGGGGTAACACCACAATTTGCTGTGAGCCTTGTATTTGTTCCTATTACCAGCTCAACAAAAAGCCACCCTGGCTTGCTTCTCTTGCTCCAGCTTTCAGAAGCATCACTTCACTGACCTGAACTTTCAAGGGCAAAATATCTTTGAAAGTCAGATACCATTCACACATGTTCTTAGGTTAAAACTTCTTTAAAATACCCACATATATTCACTGGAGCCATTGCAGCTGAGTGTGAGGTTCAAACAATCTCTCTTTCAGAAATTCTTCCTAAATACATCACCCAGACAACATCGAGCAGTGGCTGAAGCTCACTGACCCATTCAGCATACCTCTAAAGTTGCAGGAACTAATCCTTGCAAGCGTGAGCAGGAGTTAATTTTTCACTCCCCCCAACACAGAAACAAAGGGCAGAACAAAAAGAAAACAGCGTGGAAACAATATAATAGGTTTAGAAAAATAAGCAGCTCTGACAGCTCGCCTTCCTCATCTTCCCAGCGCTGCTGCTGCATATTCCACAGAGCTCTCCGACTCCAGAAGCCGTGCAATAGAGATGGAAATTACTTGCTAGCAGCTCCCTTCTGGCCCCCTCCCACAGCCAGGGCTGGCCTACTTCTCATTTATATTACAGACCCTCACGCAGCCTGGTTTTAATGGTCAAGACTAAATGGGCTTTCACCCTGTCTAAGGAGAAGACAACCACAGCTATGTGAAAAAATAGCCACCTCCTAACCAGGACCTCTCACAGCTGCAGCACCCGCTCCTCCTTCCTCCTCCAGGGTGCACAGGATGGTTAAAGGGAGCAGGCAGCCCAGCTTTGCTCAAGGATTTACCTTGGGGAAGAGTAACTCCAGGACAGCAGTCCCTAATTAGGCACATTCTGTATGCATTGCTCACCACACCCCTGCTCCTGTTTGGTACCGAATGAGCGCGCTGAGTAAAATCAAAATCATTGCTCAGGAGCCCAGAGAGGGTTTGCACTACACAAGGGTCAGAGGAAAGGATGAAACTTTCAGACAGCACAGGTACAAACAAGAAGCCCAGCTGATCTAGTATGTCCAGGAACTCTTGAGAGGCATTTCACCTCCTCCTAGGAACAGATCTCAATATTCCCCCTGCACATTCTCAGCCAATGCTCTGAGTCACCGAGATGAGGCCACTGAGAAGTGTGCTGCTGGTTCTCAGCCACGTAAGTGATGGAATGAGAGCTGTCCTCGGAAAATAGCTGCAACTGTTGGTGAGAATGTGGTGGAACATGGATAGGCAAGAGCAGGGAACTGCAAGGAAGAATGCGCAGGAGAAAACCCAGGGGGATAGAGCCGAGAAACAACACTTCCCTCTTCCAGAGTCTGCACCCTCAGCACTGGATCCACAGCCCAGAGCAAATACAAAGGATCCCAGCTGGGGCAGGGGGAATGGAGTGGTTACTACAGGTCTCCACAACAGACAGTGCTACAGGTAATTGCTTAAGCATTCCCATGTCCACAGACCCCCTTCCAGGCAGTTTCCCTACTCGAAAAGGGCCAGTGGGTTCACGTGGCATAGGCAACCACCTCTCAAACCCCACAGACCGTGAAAGAGCCACCCAGAGGCACTCATACGAAGCAGCAGCACAGGTCAGGTTGCCCCATACATTATGCCATCAAGTTCAGGCTGGAAACATTGCTACTTTTTTCATCAGTCACCATTAGAGTACGAAATAGCAACTCACGTTATTTGCTCTGTAAAGCAGAACACTTCTGATTAAAGCATGCAGAAACAAGTGCTGGGAAATGAAAGCTATTTAACAGATTTAGGATACAAACTGCTCCACTTTATTCCTTTTACCAGTTGGTTTCTGAACCCATCGCTTTCTCCAGCAAGTCCCAGAGCTGCCACTGCCTGCAAAGTCTTGAAGGCAACAGCCCCAGTGCTGCCTGAATTATCATAAATTTAATAAACGCCCCATCCCTGCTGTTTCAAATGACAATGGCAACAATCGCTCACCATTTGACCTGCTTCCCTCCCATGATCCCACTTTAACCTTTTCGCCTCACAGAATCCGTTTCCCGGGGAGCCTCAGGGTTCTGGCTACAGCCATGCCTTGTCCCTTCCCCTGCTCAGAATTCAGTGCGGAAGACGCCAGCTCCTGTCAAACTCCTGGAGAAATATTTGCAAGCCAGACGGCTTCGCGTTGGCCGAAAGATGCACGGCAGGAAGAAAAAAACCCTCAGGGTCTTTGCAAGAAACCCTCAGCTGGTAGCTCGGCAGCCCCACACAAACGGATTGGATTCCAGAGCCAGGGAATTCTGCAGCCTGGGTTTTCCTCGGGGGTTATTTGTCGCTCGCTGCTGCATTTTGGTCAGCTGCACACCCAGTTGTTTTCATCACAAGGACTGCAATCTGGATTTGCCGGGGCTGTTTCTCATCCCATTCTGCCCTCTTTAGACTCCCAGCAGCTGCTGCAGACGCCAGGGAACAGCCCAAGAGAAGATGCTCCTGCCAGCAGAAGGTTCCCTGCTCTTCCAGGCTCGGATGCGGTCTCGGAAGACGGCAGGCAGCACTTCCCAGCTCTGTGCACGGCTTCCTCTTCCTCGCTATCTCCAGCTCCCTCTCCCTCCTGCTGTCACACAGGCTGTGCAAGGCAGAGCCTTTTCTCTGACATGCCTGGCTCAGAGTGGGGGAGGGAAGGCCAGTGCGAGGGGAGGGGAAAGAGAGATGGATGGGTGAGGGGCTCAGCGGCCTGGGAATCCATCTGATTTTGGCAATTTTTCCATGAATCATTTCAATTGCCTTTGCTTATTAGAGCTTTTGTCTCTGGGAATTGTGTTATTCGGGCTGTGGGCTTTCCTACTGCAGAGCAATGAAGGGATGGCAGGCAGGGGATGCTGCCCTGGGACAGGCACAACAGCAGCATAATTAGATGGAGAGGGTGGCTGCAGTTAACAACCACATCTCCAACTAATAAAAAAGTGCCTTGTTTTTCCCCAGCCAGTTCTCATAACTGGGCTAGGACATTGCTCTGGAAGGAAAGAAACAAGCAGCTTGTTTCCACCCTGAAGCCTGGTATCAGCCAAAGACACCCCCAGGAGCTGGAGATCAGATTGCTCCCAATTTCTTTAGGTGGAACACAGATCACTTATGTCAAGATTCTCACCATATCCATCTATACAACATCATCACCATTACCACACAGTCAGAGAGCTCATGACTACGGGGAGAAAAAAAATAGCCAAACCCCAAAATGGTTCAGCATGTGCAAAATCTTCCCTCCTCCCCAAGATGCAGCCACGTATGGCAAACAGCAGCTGTCTGATAACCTGCTGCAGGCTCAAAGCACACACAAAACACTACAGCTACCCTCAAATGAGGGAGTGGGGGCAGCACGTTCCACTCTGCCCTGCTGAGATCCCAGTCCAAGACTCAACACTGAAGTCCTGTGACTTCAGCCATGAAATCCTGCTGCCAGGACCAGAAATTTTACATTTCCCCTGGAACAACAGCTTCCGAAGTACACTCTCTACTGACACCACGTGGAGGCAGAGGTCCAATACTGCTTCACCTGGCGCTCCCACACAGTTCCAAGTGTCTGTATTTAAAAACATGAGCTCACAAGGATAGGCGGGAAGTTTTGGGGAATGACACCACGATGAGATCAGTTTTATCCGTGGGAGAAGTGTTATTAAACCACTGCTTCATGTTGGTTCCTGATGCTTCATTCTCCAGCATCAGCCAGGACACTACCTGCTGGGAATCCTCTTTTTTAGCTGAGCTACCCAGATCACAGTGCTAAGAAAGGGCTCTTCAGGGTACATCAGACAAAAGGACCACGAAGGGTCACATACTGGCACTGAGGATCCTTACCTGGAAGCGTGGGACTCCAACGGCGTGTTCTGCTGCCCTTCGTACTGCTGCACCAGTGCCCGGACACTCCAGTAGGGGTTCTCTATCTCCTCATCCATGCTGCTGTTCCTGGAGATAGCAATCATAGAGTGAGGGAAGCCCCACCTGGCAGGAGCAGCAATTCTTCTTGTCTCCAAGAGGAGGGTAGGAAAGCCAATGAAGGGAAGGTAAGGGATGGGACAGCTAGAAAATCTCCAGTTAAGAGAATTATGCTATCAGGGAGCTCAAGCTCTCTGTCTTGGTGGGAGGGAAATAGCAAACTGGCCCTCCTCTTTTAGATTCATCTTCCATTCTGTGACTAGGAAACTACAAAAGCTCTGGGAATGCAAGGAAAAGAGCAGAATTTGGACATAGCACAAAGAGTGGCTTTTCTGAAGGACTTCAAGGCCTTTGCAAAAGAATCCTTTGACATTTTTCAACAAAATGCACCATCCCAACCTCACTTCCAAGCTGCTTCACAGGCACTCCCTTGAGCCAAGGTAATATGGGCAGGTGACCTTCAGCTGGGGCAATTAAACCTTCAGCAGCCCACCATCTGGCTACCATCTAAATGTCATTACTGTCATTAGGATCCAGACAGCACCTTCTGCGAGCGTGAAGTGTACCTTTCAGAGTTACACATCCTTGTGTATAATGGATCATTTCCCTTCATTATCACCACAACTCCTCCACTGACATGGGAGGCTGCATCAGCTGATTAGCAGCACGCAACACTCTGCATCTGCCTGTACACCAGGGAGCTTAACAGAGGGGGAACAGCCATGGAGAAGACACAACAGGCTTGTGCAACAGGCTCAATGCCTCAGTTCTGGAAGTAACTGATCCCAAATCTGTAACCAGCATCTGTAGTTAAGACCTTGCTTTAATTTCACTTGAAATGAGAACATCCCCTACTCAACAGCACCAAGGAAGGGTCCTGTGATCAGCAGGAAATGGGGAAAATGAGGCAGCAGAGTCCTCCCTGGCTCCCTCCCCACATGAACTGTTCTTTTCCAGTGAGACAATGGAGATCCAGCAGTTGTCTTGCTGTAAAACCTGAGAAGAGCCTGGGATCTCTGTGGTCGTCACCATGGGGCAGCCAGACAGGGTCCGTGTTCACCTTTGTTAGGCCACTGCCTGTTTAGGTTTCATCGAGACCACAGCAGCAGCTTGTCTTTTGTTGCACAACCGGAGAGCTACCTTACAGCAGCAACTGTCAGCACAGACACACATCCGAGCCACGCTGCATCCATCTGCTAACGTGACCCGACCTCCCGTAACCAGGGAAAACTCCTTACCTCTGCCTGTGCCGGAAGACATCCCGGCCGGAGTGCAGGACATCCTGCCGAACATCCGCCAGAGCGGCCACCGCTCCCTGGGCCACCGCAGCGGCTGAGCGGGGCCGGTGAGCGGCAGCAGATGCTGCTGAGCTCCTGCCCACCGGGGCAGCAGTGCTGTGGCTCATGGCTCTCCCGGAGCCTGGTTTGAAATGAGCAGCTAAGGCCAGGATCAACCTCATGATGGATTTCAAGTTGCCATCGACGATATCTGCAAAAGGCAAAGGAAGCCAAGAACAGCGCCGTGAGCGAGGTCCCACCACAGCTCTCTCTGACCAACGAGCGTGAAAATAATTAAACCCTGTGGGACCCTGACAGTAAATGAGGACTGGGGGAACAGTGCAGCTTAGCTCTGCTTGCTTTGTGCAGAGCAAACCGGCTGCCACCTACAGATGACACGTTTAAATGCTTTGAACAGATCTGAGGGTTCTCTCTGGCCATTTCCAGCTAACAATCCAGGGGGTTAGGACAGAGCATGTGGTCATCACCCAGTGCTCACTGGAAAAAGCACAGCAGTTACTGAAGACTAACACTGGACTAGCAGGCACTTCAGTCAGCACAGGCAATTTGCACTTCTTTTCTCATACTGAAGACTAGAGAACAGCAATGTAGTTCTGCAGCACAAACTAACACCTTGCAAACATTAACCAGCCAGTTTTAATATCATCACACTATCCCCATTTGCTTTTCCCCAGCATACAAACCAACTCCGAAACATTGACTTCATTTCACTGCAAAGATTAGCCATTCTTTCACACTAGGATTTCTCAAACAATCTAGTCAACTGAATACTCAAAGGTAATTAAAATAACAGGAATAGGGTTTCCAAATATCAGAGGCAGCCTAAAAAACCCCCTAAGTGCTGGAGGCACGAAGGCTGGCTACTACTTCCTTTAGTATCCGAAACATTAGAAAACTTGCACGAATCTTTAAGTCCTAGGATGAGTCAGTGTCACAACCAGGACCACAGCCCAGAGTCTCATGCCTGCGTTCTACCCTGTGACCACACGACATCATTTCATTGCACATCCAGGCCGATGCCTTTGCTTATGCAAACTTGTCACCAGCACTGCTATCATTTCTCTGCCCGTGAGCTTACGGCAGCTTGCAGCATTACTAAGAAAAAACAGTCCAGCCTCCAACCTTCCAGCAGCAGCAGTGTGGGAACAGTTCTCATTACTCTGCATTTAAACTCTAAGCCCCTCACCAAGGTCTATAAACCAACAGCTTGTACTCCCCTGCTAGCAACAAGGGGCCTGTGCTCCATGCAGTCCAGCTCAGATTCTTCCCTTTCTCCCCTGAAGGTTCACACAGCAGCAGAACTGCATCCCCTCCCGGTGCAGTCAGCAACCAGTAACAGACCAGGACCTGTCATCTGCCCCGTGCATCTACACACCCCCACCAGCAGCCCTGGTGTGTCTGACTAACCCGTGCCGTGGATGTGATGGGCACAGGGGGTCCCCTCCCTGCTCACAGGCCACGTGGAACAGTGCCACAGGCTTCCAGGGAACCTGAAATACTTCACTTCTCATCGTAGCAGGTTTCTAAGTCCTCAAACTCCTCAAAACCCAATACCTTATCTGATATGAAGCAAACCCAGAAACAGGCTTTCAGCAGCTAAAGTTACCTCCGGCGAGTGCCAGAGCACGTACCTTTCGCGGATGTCTGATGCATGCGGATCTTTTTTGATGCCACAAACTGCAAGACCTTCTCCACATTGTCCCTCATCTCCTGCTGGCTCGTAGGGTTGACCTGAATGCCATTCAGCTTCTCACCAGCTAGAGGTGTGGAAAAGCTTTATTAGAGAGGAACTGAACTGCTCGGTGCTGTCACGAGGTGTAGGGCTTGATCTTCTCTTTTCTGGGTATTGCAAGAAGCATGCCTGGCTTCTTGTCCTGCTTTTAAGGTGTCCAGTACCAGGAATAACTCGTTTGGAGGCTACATTGGATTTACATGGCAGCATTTTCAGAGTGGGGGGACTTAGGACCCCACTTCCCCATCCCCTTGCACTCCATGGTGGGGGGAGGAGGTAAAGAACTAGGGAGTGCAGTCAAGCCCTGCAAGAAAGGAGTAGCTCAAAAAGCAGGTCACTCTTTCACAAGTGCCACACACCAAATTCCTCCACAACTCCAGCCTCATAGGGGTCATCCAATCCCTGGCAGGTTTCAGCACATCAGTTTAACTGTCTGCTAAAACACAAGAACTTGAATAGACTTGCATTTGAATCGTTTCATGATTGTTTTCTTTACTCTTCCTGCAGCCCCAAGCTCTGACACCATCACCCACATCTGCCAGTGTGCCTCAACAGATGTCAGAGCCAAGGCCAGCTCTTCTCCCTGGGATCTAAAACTGCAAGATGAAAAATAGTGCCATATGGCATTACTGACCTACAATCTCAATGAGCAAGGCGAGAATTACTCCATCCCGTAGATCCTGTCTCAGGTCTTGGACTGGCTTTATTGCTGGCTGCTTCTTCAGCTGGGAATTCACCCAGGCCACATATGCCTGGAGCTGTTGCTGAAAATAGAAAACAAAATGTTTGCACATCGCTGCCATTTCAGGGGGGAGGCTGCACAGCTCTCAGTTTGCACTCTCACAGACCTCACTGGCTTTTGCACTTGAAAAGAAACCCCCGTGGCCTCACCTCGAGCCTGCTGAGCACCGACCTTGCTGCACACTGTGGTGCTGCTCGCTCCTGCCAGGACTGGATGCACAGGGGGGCAGCAGGATGATCTCAGCACAGCTGAGAAGAGCTCTGCATTACATTTAATCTAGGTGGTTTCCAAACCAGTTTGGTCATCCCACGTTGACTCACAGCATTTAGTGCCCCATCCACACGTCGAGAAAGTAGAAAACCCACAGCCCAGAAGAAACCCTGTGTTAGCTCCCATTAAACCATGGGATCTACCAAAAGAAATATCCAGGACAGGTTTCTGGAAAGAAATAACAGCCTCCCACCTTAACACTTCTTACAGGGCTCATCTGCAACAGTTCACAGCAGGGAAGAGTCAGCCTGCTACAGCCCACTGCTTCCATCTCCTTGGAGCTGAGTCAGCGTTTCTGATGGCCCAGTTTCTATTTCCACACACGTGGAAGATGTCTCAGCAGAGCACTGAACACCTGCGAGACCCAAAAACCAGGAGCACTGCCCTTTCAGCAGGTCCTGCTGGCTGCTGCTTCATGTAGCTGTGTGTGTGGCCACAAAGGGCAGACCCAGGAAACCAAAACTCAGGCTCCTGGTCAGCATCTAGCATTAAGTGACTGAAAGGCAAAGAGCAGATGCACGTGACCTTTCCCTTTCCATCCCCCTTTCAGTAGCACTTCCACGGGTAGCAGGAGCACTGGTAACATGGAAATCCTTTCGGGCAGGGCTGGTGTGCTACATGGAGGGTAAACTGATCCAGTGATGGGATTACCTCTCTTTTCACTCAGCTTCCCATTATTCTGCCGATGCAGCAGGTTTTCAGTGTCCATCCACATGGCCTCAGTCAGTTTATGCTTTTACAGCCCATCAAAGTCACAATCTGATCACAGCTTCGCTCTTAATTATCCTGACATAGGAAATCCAACAGTAATCACACCACCGCTCGGTCTGCTGGTTCAGAAAGGTGACTGGACCTGCATTCAGCTGGTTCCACTCACTCAGCAGAGAGCAGGACACAGGAGATGAGCTCGGGAGGCTTTGAAAAAAAAAAGGAAGCAGAAGTGGCCGATCTGATGGGCGCTTGCTGGAGCAGACTTGGCCAGTCACCTGGCTCAGAGCTGCGTGCTCTTCCTCAGCTCTAATGGCAACCATGCCAGGCCGTTTTGCCTGCCCCATTTCAAAAGTCTTTAATTTTGTACTTAATGTGCCTGGGCACCGTGGAGAATCAGCAAGCCTTGACTTTCCCTCTCGCACAATCTCCTGAGCTGCTTTTCAGAAGAGCAGTGGGAGCTCCTGCCAGCTGCACGAAGCACCCCCCACCTCCTGCAGTTGTACTGGACCTGCTCACACAGGCACTGGGGTTCAGTCTCCTGCCAGCCGAACCAGAGGGACCACAAACCTTCTCTTACAGGTTCAATAAAGCCTTAATTTTTTCAAACAAGTGCCCGAGAAGAGATGTGTGCTGTTTATAGCAATACAACCTCGTTACAGGAATACCTCATTTGTAAGGAGACACCAAATGGGTCTCAGCATCAAAACTACCTCTGAAGCTGGGTAATTTAGGAGAATTATCACAGTTGTCTTCACTACCTTGTCATTTGCCAAAGAACTTCACAAAGGTTCAGACAGTTCTACTGCACTGATCTCCAGGTTTTATAGGAGTCTGTATGCTTCTTCCATTCAGACACTTCTGCTTTCATTCCAAGGAAAAATAAACCTTTCACTCAGCTGTTTTCTCTTTCTTGTCTCGGAACATTCTTCACACATTCATGGAAAAGTATTTTTGGCAAACGTTTCGTATCTCAAAAGCAGGAGAAGGTTGACATGACCAGAGAAAAGCAGGCTGGGGTTTCGGAGCGACGCTTTAAAGAATGGTTATTAAAAGCAGTAGTTGGAGGCAATGGGATATGGATGGCACCATTACAAAATCATTTCATAGCCATCTCTGCTGGAATTCTGTAGGTTTACATTTCATTAGCAGACTTGCACAATTCTGCCTTTTTTTCCACACTAAGCACAAGACTTTCCTGCAGGAGTTCAGGCAGTTGGACTGATCACTATTTCCTGATTTTGGATCCCAGAACTAGAACATCTAATGACTTCAGCAGAACTACAGGATCTAAAGACTTTAGCAAGAGACTCAACTAAAAATAAAACTCGGGGTGTAAGCTGTCACTTCAGAGAGCCGAGGTGAGCGGGTGACTGAACTCAGCGAGAAAATAACGTATAAAAGTTGAGTGACCTAAAAATGGCAAGGTGGTGTTAACTGCATTAAAGGACAAAGCCCTGACAAAGCTCAGCAACAATCCAGTAACAGTTCTTAAGCTGGCAAGTCAAAAATGCTCTGCTTTATCACTGTAGCTGCCCTGTGAGCTGGCATGAACTGGGAAGTTACAAGGACCTTGTGGGCCATACCTTAAATCTCTAACCCTCCAACACAAGCTCAAGGCCTTGATCCACAGCCAGAGTTGGTTTAATGCCATGAAAATAAAAAGTAAAACACTTGCTTCACTCCCTCAGCATTCCATTTGTTTCTAAGCCAAAGGCAGCTACCTCAGCTCACAACAGAAGAGCCTTTTGGATAACATCTCCCACAGCATCTCTTCCAGAAAGCACTCCGGGGATCATCGTCCAGCACTGGGAAAGCCAAGCCCTGCTAGGATGGATTCTGCCACGAGAACAGCAGCTCTGCACCACCAACTGCACCCCACAAACACCCTGCCTAGCCTGTGCTTGTCATTCCTTCCCTGAAATGCACCAAACCCACACCACTCACCACCCTTCGTGGCTGCTCAAACAAGATGTGACCCATCCAGGCTCACAGAGGTCTCAGCTCCTTTTAGTCAAGGGGGACAAAGGAGGTTGGGAGCAAACAAGAAGGTGGATGGCTCAACAGTACTGTTTCCAAGGTTGACTGCTGCTCAAATTCTTAGCACTCCTTTAATTTTTGTCTTTATTTGAAGCAAAAGATCTCATGGGACCTATTACACCAGTTCCTGTGATGCTGTAACTGTGCTACTACAGCTTCCCACAGAACCTCCAAGCTTCAGCAAATCCAGCAGATCCCGAGAGCTTCCCCTTGTTGGTTATAGCCTGGTAAGGCTGACAGCTACATGCAGGAGCAGGCAGAGAGAGAACAGCTCTTGCTCTATCTAGCTCATCCTCTTCCTCCATAATAATTGAATAATTAGACAAATTATTCTTCCTTCAGTCAACGAGCTCTCGGGAGCCTTCTCCTTCTCCATGCATTTTGGTTTGAGCCTTTGCTCAGCCAGGGGGCTCACACTGCTCTCCCCCTCACCGTTATTTCCTTCAAAAGTAGGATTTTCAGAAGAAAAACCACACCTGCCTGGGCTAAGATTTACTCCGCAGAGCACATTATGAGGATTATGGTGGAGTTAAGCTTCATCCTATTTATGTTAACACAGCTTTGTGTGCCAAAAACAGACCAGGTTTACCTGTACCTTGCGACGGGAAACGCAGCTCCCTTACGTGAAGTTGGAGCCCAGACTGGCTCAGCTCCTCAGCAGATCCCTGGCACAGTTTATATCCGGGTCCCTCTGGAAGACTTTGCAGAGCAGAAGATTTTTAAAGCAAGGTACATGGGGCCACCTGCAGTCGGAAGGGGTTTCCCAACTGGCAGCTGCTTCTGCTGGCACATTGCAGGTTAGCACTTCTGGAAGCACAACGCAGCGTGGGGCAGGACTTTACTCTGGATCACTCGGCACACGTTCTGGAGAAGTGCCTCACATCTAATGGTTATAGGGAAAGAGCTCTGGAGGTCAGGAGCAGGTCTTTGTGCTTTCAGCTGCAGCCAGTGATACCCAGGAGGAAAACACCCCTACAGGGTCAGCAGATTTCCCCCAGGCTGCCATCTCTTGCTGATAATGACACAACTGTAATTATCTAGTGCTTTCCACGGGTGGAAGAAAGTCTCCTGGCAGTTGTAGGTGCCCTTGCTGTTCTCATGTAACCAGTGCAATTCACCACCTGCCTCTTAGGGCTCACGGTTCTCTCAAGCATCAATCAGTCCAGCCCGCCTGACAGCAAAGATGGGCAGATCTCTGCCTTGCCATGCTACTGTGCCCATCAGCAGTGCCATTCTGTTCTGGCCAAATCAAAATCATTCTTTAGGAGGCAGATGCCTTCAGAAGGCCTGACCACCTTACAGACCCCCACAGCACTCTGCTTCTAGGAAGCAATCACTTCATTTGATCCCCTGGAATCTAGCCCTGCCACCTCATGTAGAGAATCAGCCTAGAAGAAAAGGATTATTTATTTTTTAAATCATCTTCACTGTGCATTTCCTTTCTACCCTGTGGACACTGCCCAAGCACCAGGTCTAACAAGGTCAAGAATAATAGCCCTGATGCTAGGAGGTTGGCCCCGGGATGAAAGGCATTCAGTGTCCTATCTGTTCAGAGCACTGAACCAAATGTCTACGACAGCAAAGCTCAAAGCCCAGCCTAATTGCATCAGCACGCAATGGTCAAGCCTTGTGTGATTTCAAAGCTTTCTGACATTACCTTAATTGGATGGGAACTGTAATTTTCCATCCAGTGTTCCTCTGGTTTGATTGTTATTGGTTTTGTTTGAAAAGGCCTTTGTAGAAGCAGAACATAAAAATCTCACAAGCCAAGAAAATGTCTCTCCACTCTCAACGCCAGCAGATTTTTTTTTCCCCCCTCCAAATTGCTGCTTACATGAGATTCAAGCTGTTGAATGCATTGACACAGCTCTTGATGCACCCAACAGTGAAAGCCACCCAATTACGACCAGAGGGATGCCAGAATGACCACATGCACGCACAGCACTTCTTTCATCAAAGCTTTCAGTTAAAGCAGGAGGTGTAATTTCATTCAAAAGAACTTCTGTTGATGTGCACTTTGCACATCTTCTATAAACAGCCGGTCTCAAGCACAGAAACTGCCCCAGTACAGCCACACAGTGTGGAGAAGGAGGCACCCACACAATCTGGTGCACACCAGGGGACAGAAATAGCACAAAACACGAGCTGTTCCTTAACCCTTCACCCACACCTGAGTGAAAACAGACACTTCCAACACCCTGACATGTCTGCAGAAGGATTTTTTACCAATTTGCTGAGATCCAGAATGAAGCATTAATCTGAAATCTCTGAAATTCCAGCCACTGCATGTTTTCTGTAACTAAAGTCTGTTTCCAAGACCCCATCAGCACAAGCCATTGGGAGGAACAGCCCAACAATGCCCTTCACCTGTGCTACCTCCTAGGAACTCTTAGTTGGATTTTCTTTGTCTTAACATAAACAACTGCTTCAGTCCAGTGAGTTCACCTCTAGCAGTAACCCCCTGCTTCTCTAGGTAGACAGAAGGATATAAAGGCCACTCTTCTGCTTTCTGACCTCTTAAGTACCATCAGCATTGTGGAAAACAGAATCTGACAACTTCATCCACTGTTCAGGCTCGTGCAAAGACTTCAGAAAGCGAGTGCCTGCAGCTTCAGAAGGCTTTGGCCAGATCTTTAGAAAAACCTGAGACATTCCTGTCTCTCTCATAATGAAACCTTTTCCTTCCATTGATCTTTTGCAAGGCCCTATCCTGCTGGCAGACAGTGATCTCACTTGTGCCACCCATCTGCCAGACAGGGATATTTTTGTGAGTGGCATTTAAGTGTGCTTGTTCAAACAGTAATTCTGTCTGTTGCTTTCCTAACACCACACGGGAGCTTTCTCCCTGAGTTCATCTGGTTTCTACCCAAACCTCCTTTGAACTCCAGTCTCCTGGGATCACCCACTACCTTCTATAGCGAGTGGCAGGTCTCTGTGCACCCTTTTTATGTTCCAAAATCTGAAGATAGCATCTGTTCCTGCAATTCAGGAAGGCAGCACCTTCTCTAGAGGTCTACCAGACCTAAAAATCACATCAGATGAACCTTGCTAGGATGTATTCCTTTGAATTAAGTCCGACATCCACACCCCAAAATGTCACTCCTATTTCAAAGCCAGGTTGCTGCTTTGGGGATCATTTCAGGCACTTCTGCAAGACCTTTTAGTGCCCCTGCATTTCCTCAGTCTGGTATTTTGTGGCCCTGTTCTCACACTGGCAGTGTTCTTTGCAAGCATAAAGGCAAGAAGCTGAGCCACAAGAGATCTTTTGCTGTAAACTGTCAGTACTTTGGAGCACATGATTCACCCCGAGTCTTCGAATGGTTCCACTACACTGACACAAAGTCTGAGGTCTGTCAAAACAAGTTGCACTGAGACATCCCCTGATGCTTCAAGGGAAGAAAAGAATCATTGTTCCCTTTTTAGCAGAGTGCAGTCACCAGGCTAGCCCTGTACAGACAGGGCAAAGCAGCTTTGGGAACAGACTGAGCACACAGCAGAAGGCAAGAACTTTTCCTAGGAAAAAAGGGGAAGGAGCACCCAGGGAGGCTGCCCGATCCAGGATGAAGGGCACTACAGGGACCTGTAGCACGCAGACTGTTCCAGTGACACTGTCAATTTAGCAGCCCACTTCACCTCTGTGCCTCAGTTTCCAGCTACAAAGCAGTTGTACTGATTATGCTCCTTATAAAATGCTTTTCTAACACCTCTTTGGCTGCTGCTCTCGACTGCACTGTAATTCACCCTGCCAAAGGACAGCCACTGCTGTGCAACCAGGTAGCAGCCTGGCCTAGACACACAGTGAACCTCAGGCAGGGACCGAATCCTGGCCACTCAACCCCTAATGCTACAGAACAGCAAAACATCCCTCTCACTGATAGTCCTGCTGCTGGCCAGGCACGAGGGCTTTGGGAAAAACTGATAGACACTCCTGCTAGAGTCCAGTTTAGCTGCCTGGTCTCTTGCAGATCAGAGTGGCAACCTGGCAAAGCTCACATGGGTCTTCAGATCCCAGCCTTTCTTACTCTGACCAACATAAAGTAGTGTGTCTGATCACCCTGCAGCTTTAACAGCCTGGAGTGGATGGAAAATACCAGCAGACTCGTAGCAAAACAAAGCTGATGCAAACTGAGACTTGGCCCTACTACCTGGAAAAAACCAGCACCTCTAAACCACTTCTTCTCTTCAGTGAAAGCCAGGCTCTGGGGGATTCGGTACTACAGGGAGCATTCGCCTACAGGCTGGTCCTGATGGGCTGGACTAGACAAGGGAGACAGGAGGCAAAACAGTTCTCTTCCCAGTGAATCCTATTAGCTATAAATAGCACCCCTTGCAAGGAGAGGGCGAGTACAAGTTTCTCCTGGTAAGATCCCAGTAGCCAACATTTCAATCACAGACCACGCACGTTCCACCAAGGAGCAGAAGAGCTGCCAGGACAAGACAGCAGCAAGTCTATCCTTCCAGAGAATTACTTCACCCAGAAAAGCAAAGCAAAAATCAAACCCAGGCCATTTTGCACAGCAAGGATCTTGATCACCTCGAGTCCACCGAGCAGCCCCAGCAGCCCTGGAGGAGTGAGGGAGACAGGCTGCACGTGTGGAGAACCCAGCAAGCATCTCCTGCAGGTGCCATTCAGCCAAGAACCCACTAAAGAGAAACTATTACATGAAGCATGTGGTGAGAGGGCAGGCAGGCAGCAGAGGAGAGAGCAGAGCCCTGCACGCAGCGGCCTGGGGAGCAGCAGCTCTCACACTGCAAAACGTGCAGCGATTTCCTCTTGTAGCAGAGCTTCATGTAGTAACCTTGCATGTCAGGGGAAGACCCTTATTTCAAAACAGCCTCTGCTTAGGCTCTTAATTCACTGCAGTTTCATGCTCTGGAGAGGAGCCAGTCCCAGGACTTGTTCAGTGTAATCTCGGGAGGGGGGAAATTGCCATTTCAAATGACTCACTGCACACAAGCAACTACATAAACGAGATTTCCAGAGGAAATGTTCTTCCAACTTGAAAGAACTGAGGTGTATTGTTGTTAAAATACAGACACATTAATGCCTTGGAGCTGTCAGGCCCTTTTCTGACACATTTCTGCGTGCCCCATCTGTTTTAAGGAACTGACAGAAGCACTGAGTGCCTATCAAATGAACTGCATTTCCTCAGGGGGAGAGAGCAAGCTGAGGCTACATGCACCGAGTCACCACAAAAGACATCCTGCCCTCTGTAGCTTCCTTGCCTCATAAGCACTGCTTTTAGCAGCCATACACTCCCATGCCACCATCCAGCTGCGGGATTTAATTATTCAGCTGCCTCAGCACAGGGTAAGTCTCCATAAACAGCAGGGGAACACCTTCAAAGCAGGGTAGTCCTTTAATGAAAGGGGGACAGGAGCCACAGGATACTCCCTGGGTAGTTTGCTGCACTTCAACATGAAACAAAAGTCATCCTGCCTTAGCTGTCTGCAGGTCCCACAACATATTGTGGCCAGGGACACTGAAAGAGCAAGGAAATAACACTGGCCTGAACTTGCAGTTTACAGGGCCCCTTCAGCCTGATTATGTTCTTGGTGGAGAAAGCATCAATCTACCAGATGATCCGTGAAGCAGAACAGGCATGAACTGCAGAAGGGACAACTGTGCTGCATTCTCCTTCCCCACTTATGAGATAAGGAGGCTGAGGGGGTGGCTCCTCAGCCAGCAGGATGGACAGAGAGGGGGAGGAATTCAAGGGAACAAAAGAAACTTGCCTGAAACATCTTGCTCATGTTAAATAACTTTCCAGGCATGGATTATTGACCAAAGATGCAAGATAGATACAGACACCCAAAAACCCTAGAGAAACTGGAACTACACCCAGCCTTCAGGTCCCAGGCATGCATAGGGTAGCACCTGAGATCTGCACATACACCAGGAGCTTGCTAGCACCTTAGTCATGAACATAATGGACAGGTTTAGAAAGTACAGGCTTGTGTTTCAAGCATCTAATCACCAAAAGAATCACCTGGCCAGAAAAAAAACCAAACCTTCTGCCCCAAGAACAGCCACTGAATGAGAAAGGTGATTCCTGCAGTACCCAAATTCACTGCTTGTGTTAAAGTCTGACTTTTTATCTTCAACATGAGAGTTAGTAGCTCCTCCCTTCCAGCCTTCTACCATCGGTGCTGTGTTGGGACCAGACACCCTGGGACTCCTCATTCAGGGACTTGGTTAAATAAGCAACCGAGGTACAAAGAGATAGGGGAGGGAGTACAGTTGCTGGGTCAAAACAGAAGGCACGGAATTACAGTTTCTTGCTCATTTCCAACTGTTTCCATGATGTGATTCATGACCTTGGCAAGTCACTCAGCCTCTCTGTACCACAGGTTCTGCACTTGCAAAACTGATTTCAGTTTTACTTTTGTTAAAATGTGAAGTGTGTGACATGGCAGAGACACCCCAGGTGGGAGACAAGAGAGTGACTCTGTTTTTCTAGAGGGAGAGGGACTTTTTTCCACAGCTGAGCAGTCCGTGTATAACACCAGACACAGTCAGCACAGGACTGGCACTGAATGTAAAACTCTTCTTTGCTCCCCTTAGTTCTATTAATAATATACCAGTTACTATTACCCTCTGCCAGAGTAGGGTCAAGCAGTGTAAGGCTGAGTAAAAGCAATACCTTTGCTAGCTAAAAGTGAGACCAAGATACTCCATGGAGGAGGTGGAATGTTTTACACTCGCACAATGCAACCAAAGGAGACCCGTGGCTGGCATGAAGCTGTGAGGCTCAAGTTTCATACCCAGCTTGTTTTTGCCACCTGACTGGTACTGGTAAGCCCAGGAGAGATGTCCATGTTCTGAATGAAGAACATGGGCAGAACTGTTAGGTGGAGGCTGAGCTTTGCAAGGATGAAGAAGCACGAAGCATAAACAAATACGAGCTTTACGATTTAAGAACCAGCACAACACACCAAGAGACTATCCCTGCCACCAGGTGAGAAGGCAAATAGCAGCCAGTCTTGGGTTTCAGCACAAGCCCCCCCAGTTTTTTGTGGGTGTTTTGTTTTGGATTTTATTTTCTCCAGCTTGCAGAGAGGCAATAATGGTCCAGCATGGCCTGCACAAGGCGCAGCCAGGCAGGAGCTGCCCTGGCACTTCGTACAGAGTCCACAGAGTGTCCACTAGAACTCATTTTTTGTGCACCCTAAAGAAGGAACCCAACAGCAATCTGCAGTTCCCATGCAGTTACAGGATTCACACCTTTGCAGTATCGTAGCACTTCTCATACCTTATTTTAGGATTAGTCTTACTAACAGCAGAATAAGCAAATACACAACACTTAAAATTATATTTTCCTGACCAAGATGAATTTCAGTCCCCTAGAGATTCAATCTACAGAACCAGGGGTGGGGGCACAGCCTGCTCTTTGCCAGCCTCTCCCAAGGAACGTGTGTCCCCGAAGCAGATTCGCAGGCTTTCCAGCAGCCTTCAGAGACTCACGTACTCGGGAACGGAGTCAATCCTACAAACTGTGCTCCGTAACCCTGCTCACTTTACAACAGCAACGTGCTGCAAAGAGAACAAAACTCCAGGCTCAAAACCCCAGCTGTAACCCAGCCACAAACTCTTAACCCCCCTGCTGATTTGCAGACCCCTGCCTGGGCTGCCCTTCCATTACTAAGCTGTTCTCCCACCCTCAATCTTGCCCCTTTTCCTCATTCCCTGCTCCTCAGAACACCAGGAGCTCCAGCTCCTGAGACCTACCGCGCAAAATCGCGCTGCCTCGCCCCGGAAAGGTCCGCGGGAGAGCTGGCCCACGCATTTACCTCCGTGAAGCCCTCCTGAAGGATATCCAACAAATTTCCCCTGGCCAAGCAAGCGAGCATTCTCCAGGAGCCCGCTGACGGGCGAGGGTCTCAGAAGACACGGGGCAGATCCTCCAGCTCTGGGCACGACCTCTTCCTCCTCCTCGCCGAGACAAAGAGTCGGAGCTCATGGGGAGCGGCATTCAGAGTCCCATATGTGCAAGCCCGTTACGGACCCGGGGAGCTGAGCCCCAGTCCCGGCTCGCACTGGGCATGCTCGGGAGGGAGCTGCGGGGGGAGCGGCGGCGAGGATGTCACACGGTTCCCATGGCAACGCGTCAGCTTACGAGATGCAGGCTCCGGAGCGAGTTAGGGAAACATCTGAAACCCATTTCCAGCAGTCCTGCTCGCACAGAACCCGCTGCCTAAAAGAGATTTTTTCAAACCCACCAAAGGCGGCAAACCCTGCACGGCGCGGGGGCAGGGAAAGAGGCAGCGAGCAGCGAAGAGCAGATGTCTCGCATCTGTAACTTCTCTCTGCAGCCCACCCAAAGCATTCAAGAAAGGAGGCAGCCCCCCACGCCGTGTTTAAATTAGTTATTCGTGGTTGCCTCCCCTGCTTTTCCCGGTTGATCGGGAAGAGAAGTTTTTAGGGTGGTATTGATTGTAACACCCCAGCCGTTAAGCAAAACAGGAGATTACTGCGAGGCTTTGCATAAAGTCTGGTAAGCTGGCAATGCTTAGCACAGCACACCTTGCTCGGGTGTATTTCTGAGAGTCAAAATAGCAATAAATATTCACCCCCATTTGCAGTGACACAATTGAGTAGCTTAAACCTTCGCAATTTCATTAAAATTTGATAGAAAAAGCAAATAAGTGGCTCCCCCATCAGACCAAAAGTGACCTAGTTTCAAACCAACAAGAACTACAGCAGTTGTTCTATCGCCCAGTGACACTCCCCAGAGAGAAAGGGGAATTGGGAAGAGACCCAGAGGGTGAAATCAAAGAATATTTAATGAAACAGCAAAGATAATAGGAACACTGATGCCAATATAAAGTTATACTCAGCCCAGCAGATACACAGGGATGACAATAAACAAGAAAGCAAAATGATGAACAAATCTCTCCAGTGAGAGCAATCCATACAAGAAAGAGAAGGAGGGAAAAAAGGACTCTACTGTGTCCCAGCTTCCCCCTTTATACTGAGCATGACCTTGGTGCTCTGGGATACACCTGGAGCCAACTCAGGGCAGCTGCTCTGCTTTGTGCTCCTCCCAGCTTAAGCTGCTGGCTGATTCCAATCTGCTGATGGCCTGCAGACCGTGGCTGGCCTGGGATTCTGTCCCAGGGAAACCAGGACAACTATAAACCCCTCATGGAGTGCTGGACTTCCTTTCAGAGACAGAGGGTGGATCTATATGTGTATAACAGATAAACCAGTCTATTGTGGTCTAGGGAAGGTCAAGTTCAAGTACTGAGAAGTATTTCTCTCACCTCTACTCTCTGTACCCCTATTTCCTGGCACAACTCAGAGAACCTAAAGCCAGACGTGTCACTCACAGCACAGTAGGGCCACCCCTGAGAAATGCAGACATTAGCTCAGCATGTTGGGGCAACAGTGAAGATGTTGGTTTGGAGGGGCTGTTCAAGCCAGAAGCTCTACCCTGCCCGTCTTCTTGGCTCACCCAAGAAAAGCTGGGACTGAAGGCTGAAATTCAGGCGGTCGGTCCCACGTCCCTGTTACAGAACTTCCACCTACTGGACCACAAAGGCAGTGAAAGGCAAAGAGTTCTCTTTGTATGTGCCACATTCAGGTACAGGCCTGCTCATGGCATGTTTTCCATCAGAGATTTTGTTATCAAAGATTTGCTTCCATAGGAAGTTTCTTGCTGCAACAGAACTGCCTCTCTGTGACAATAGGAAGTGCAGAGAATAGAAACTAGGCCATTTCTGAGGGCTGGGCTGGAAAGCAGAGCGTGCTGAGCCATTCTTCTGTTTATTGTGGTAACACAAATGCATCTTGGGTGTCTATGTGTGCTGAAAATGCCTTTAAAAATGTAAATGTTAGTTCTCCCATCTTTGTGTTTCACTCTTAATTTTTAAGCTTCTTGTAGCAGCAATCATATTTTTCCTCCAGTTTTATAACATCATAATAAATGCTTTTGAACGTTATCTTTGCAAGAAGCAAACGAAACAGCCTCTCGCTAAAACTAATGCTCCATAATTCTTCCTGAAGATGATTCCAAAATGAAAGGCAGAGGGTGATGATATCCAAAGGGTGTCCACAGCAACCGTCGCCGGGGCGAGTGACCTTCCAGAGGAACACGTAGCGTGGCAGTTTGACTGGTGGCACTGCCCTCTGCTGGCCAGATTCAGAACAACCCTGCCCCCTGAACTGGCACCTGTTGAATCCCGGGCGAGGTGCCCGACAGAGCCCCAGTACAGCTCCAGTTCCTGTCGTTGGGATGAGGCTGTGTCCCAGCTCTTGGGAAAGACAGATCAGTGGCCACAGTTCAGCTCTTGCTAATAAAATTTCCTCTGGGGAAGTAAAAGCAAGTGAGGCTGATTCAGAAATGAGAGGCTTGTGAGCCCATGACTCCAGCAATAGCAGAAAGAGCTGCCTAATGCAACCACTGACTTTGTGTCACCCCTCCCAACCTCCCCATCTCGCATCCAAAACTGAGGTCAAACACAAAAAGGACTCCTGGAAACTCACAGAGGACGCAGCAGGCTGGAATGTGTGTTGGGGCACCATCTCCACCACAGTTCCCATGCTGGATGCCACGGCTCAGTGCCAAGGGGAATGTACCAGCTCTCCTTCCCCCTGGAAGCCTGAGGGGGAGAAACAAATGTGCTAAATACAAAGGAAGGAATTTCCTTACAGGGAGAACAGGCTTACCAGTGAAATGTCTGAGTATAACTAGAAAAAAAACAGGAGGAAAGCTGCAAACTGATTTTATTGCCAGCTGAAAATATCTCAAGGACTATTCTGCTGGCAATTTACATATTCTTGTGTTTTCTTCCACCTGTAAAGTACGTCTGGCAGACAGAACTCCACTGAAACACATGCAGGAGAGATTACTGATTACATTGGCTTACATTGCACACAGGATCTAACAATCTCTTTCTATTTGTGGAGGTGGAATCCAAATTCAACAGAAGCCAAATGTGCCAGCCAAAGCTCTTCTGATCCCAAGTGTCACATACTCAGGGTATTACTTGTTTTAGCCAAGACAACACTGAGCATTTAGGCAAGACAGCAAGGATTCATAAATAGTTCTAGGAAACAATTCTACACCATGATGCTCATATTTAGTAATTTTCTGGTGATCTGCATTTTCACTGCTTTCTTTAGAAGTCTGGTGAAAGGACCGGTGGGGGAGTTTGGCAGAGTTAATAGGATGGATCATGGCAAGATTCCTTGAGGAAGCCTGAATGACAGCAGGAATCGCTGCTTTTAATGCTCATGGAAACCTGGGCAGGGCTGTAACCCTTGGGCAGGGGGCCGCTGTTACCTTGGCTGTGTCATCCTGGTACATCNCTTTAGAAGTCTGGTGAAAGGACCGGTGGGGGAGTTTGGCAGAGTTAATAGGATGGATCATGGCAAGATTCCTTGAGGAAACCTGAATGACAGCAGGAATCTCTGCTTGTAATGCTCATGGAAAGCTGGGCAGGGCTGTAACCCTTGGGCAGGGGGCCGCTGTTACCTTGGCTGTGTCATCCTGGTACATCCCTAGGGACCAAAGGTCGGGGAGTAGGACAGGACGAGTAACAGGGGCACAGCCAAGGCAGGCTGCTGAACCTGCTCAGGGTGGGGGTGTTTTGGACCCCGTCTGCGAGGCGGGGCTGAGAGCGACGGAGCCCTCGAGCTGTGGGACAAGGACCTGAGGCCTTGGAGGGGCTGGGTGGCCCCCGGTGCTTCTGGAAGCGGGGTCGGCCCGGGGGACCGGAGGGTGGGGAGCCCCAGGG
>VWZY01007440.1:270314-309213 GCA_013399075.1 Chloroceryle aenea | reverse complement strand
GCATTTGCTCCATCGACTCTTTAAGGGAGGCTGAGCCCCGCACTGGCGGATGCTGGGGCACTCTGGGGAACGCTAGGGCCGGACTGGCAGCGGCTGGTCCAGGGTGAGCTGCCAGCTATTTCCCACGGAGCCACTTGAGGGCGCCAATGACCCGCCGCGCAGTCGCTGCCGCGGGGCGCCAGCTCCAACTGGGTGAATCGGGCAAACTGGGACAGTCCGGGCCACGTGGTGCCGGGTGGGGAGAGAAGGGGCTCCGGAGGCAAAAGGAGACACCTCCCTGACCCCGCTAGATACCTTCTGTGTGTGTCTGGCAGAGTATCTGCTTTCAAGATGCTCAACTTTTTCTATTTTTCCTTTTTGGCCACCTTTAGTCTTTCTGATGGAGAGCGTGGCCGCTGGGTGTCGTTCATGCTGGTGCAGAAGGCACTTTTGGTTGATCTTTGTATGAAGACTGACCTGGGATGGGTCATGCTGCTGAGAAGATGCTGCCCTGCAAGTCTGTCTGGCTGAAATCCATCAGCGAGGTGTCCTGAGAAAGTTGCTGCAATGGCTAATGCTCTTCTCATGGGGATGAATGGTCCCCCTTGAACTCACCTAAAGCAAATGATGCTGCATCCCTCCCACAGACACCCAGTGGCTGAATTCAGGAGCCGAAATGATGCATTTCATCTCCCCATGACTCTCTGAGCATCTCAAGCCCAGCCACAGGCCAGGCTGACCATGGTGTTGAGTGACCATAAAGCTACCCATGATGTTTAGGGCAGAAGCTGGAGATGCCCCCTCCCCAGGATTTACACGTACTAGAGTCAATTATAAAGGACGAGAGGAAGGAGTGGCAGTAGAGCTCGTGAAGGCTGTCACAGCAAAATTGTCACCATGTGTCATTAAACCTGAGCACGCAACGGGGATTGTTGATGGCAGCAACAGCAGCCACAGCTGTGCTTCAGCGAGCTCAGCCCAGCACAGGACTGGTGCTGGTGGGCTCAGGGGAACAGGGGCTTTCTGGAGGGGTTGGAGTGTCCCCAGGAACTTAGAAAAGCACAACAGTGTGCGAGGCTGCTCAAGAAACCTGGGCAAACAGTTGCCCCGAGGGACTAACAGACAGAAATGAGGCCAAGGAGAAACCTTGGTCAGAGCAGTCAGGAAAACTCTCCCGCGAGGTCGGCTGGAGGAAGAGACATTTAACGAGGCTGTGGGGCTGCGGGAGAAGCAGGGCCGTGGAGAGCCCTGTTCTGCTGCTGGCTTGAGCTACAGGAGTTTGTGCCTGCTGAGAGGTGATTTTACCACAGAAAGGAGAACGCAGAGAGCTAACGTTTCTTCCCTTCTTTGGACGGTAGGAATGTTTTAATTGAGAAATTTGTTTTAATTACATTGGGTGATATCACAGTCTATTTTACAAGTTCAGGGTAAGAGGATGCGTGGACCAGTTACACAGAAATCCAGTGAAAGGATAAAAACCTACAACATGAGAAAAATGAAAAGGTTAACTTAATCCCTCAAAAATGAAATGCTTTGAGAGTTTGGTGTGAGTGGAAATAGGAGATCACACCAGGATCCAGGGAAGTACAAAGGATGAGACTAACAATTTACAGTATTGGTTCTGCATGACCATCGTTTGCCCATGTTCAGAGACAGCCTCTATTCCCCAGTGCACTGCTGAGCAAATGCTCCTGTCTCTGAGGGTTTGGTCTGGTCTTGCCAGAGGAGAAAGCAAAATAACTGATGGGCAAAGGTCACAACCCACGTTGAGCTGGTCCCCAGGGTCACCGCCTACAGGAGTGTCTTCCACTGGATAGTCGGGGGGTTCTGCACCAAGAACTGTGTGGAGGAAAACTAAAACAGCTCCAAAAAGCCCCATCTCAAACGTAGAAAAGTCTCACTCTGGAAGTGCTTACGAGAAGATCATCATCATAGAATTTGGTTTCTATAATAACATTACCACTGCGGAAGAAAAGGAGGAGAGAAGTGTTAGAAGAGGGCACGAGCAGCAGAAAATGACTGCTGTAGATGCTTTGACAAGACTGGGCTGACACATTACCCCCACAACATGAGCTTTGGTCTGGAGCCGTGTGCAGTCAGCACTATGTTCTGATCCAGGGGCCGTCAGGGCTGAAGGATCTCCCCACCGCATTCTGTGTTCCCCCACCCCTCCCTGCCCTTCCCGTTCTGGGCACAGTACCAGGCAGGCTGCAGGGAGTGCTCACAAACAGCAAACTCCTGCTCGCTTCCCTGGCTAAAAATAAACGATCAGTCCCAGCACCTTCAGGCCCCTCTCTCTTGCAGTGAATTGTGTAAACTGATGGGAATTCTTTTTTTTTTATTCCCCATATCTGTCCTCTAGTGCCGAGCAAGCTACTTCAGCCAACTTAACACATCCTTTTCCTCAAGAAGTGCTTAAATACAAATGCACAAGCATATTTTATACAAACTGCAGTGGAAATGTAGATTTGGATGTGACAAAAACTGTGATGATTTAACTCACTGACTTAAGAGATTTTGGTAGACAAAAGTAAGAACTTTGGGGCCATTATAACACCTGGATACCTGAACAGTATAACCTAACTATGTCTACATAACCTGGCTCTTGAAAACCAAAGCAGCAGTTCCACCTCCACCGTGGCTCTTGGTATCTGTGACACTGGCAACGCTGAATCTGGCAAGAGCTTAAGGTTTCTGTGTGGTGTGGACAATGCTTGAACTCAAATGTCAGGGAATGGTTATAGTCATCCTGGGAATCCTTTCCACAGGGTGCCTCGGTTAGCACCAAATACCGTATCTCCATTCTCTCCCGATTTGGAAACACCAAGACTGTGAGGTCTTTGGGAATATCAGAAAGTGAAGGGCTCTCCAGGTCTTGGTAGCTGAAAAAGAGCTGACTTCTTCAGGCTGGTGATTCTACTGAGAAGCCTCAAGAATGACTTCAGAAAACCTCCATGAATAGGAGAGACTCTGTCTGCCCATGACCAGTGGCCAGACTCTATGGAAATCATGGGACACTGGAAAATGCTCGAGGTCACTTGAGAGCGGGACTCTCACAACTCCTAGTCCTGAAAATGCATTGATTTCCTGAGATGATCAAAACCACCTTGTCAGTTGTTTTAGTTTCTTTACTCTGATTCCCAAATCTGCCTCCTCCTGTATTGACTGGAAGCTACCAGCTCTGGGAGCCAAGGACACAGGTAGCACTTAGGGTGTGCTAGTGAGCAGGCTTTAAACACTGGTGCTCTCTTCTGAGTCCACTATCTCTTTGAAACATGCTCTGAATAGAAATCAGTGACAGTAGTTCCCATCCCAGTGCCTTCTCTATGCAACTGGCTTTTCTCCAGACAGGGAACAAGAGGGAAAACACTGGAGAGGGAGGTCTTCCAGAGGACACAGTGACCTTGCGGTGAGACTGGTTGCTCCCTGTCTGCCTCTTACTGTCAGCAGGATTCCCATCCCCTTCTGTCTCTGCTGGCAACATGCTCCTCATGTGCTTGCCAGCACCCATCTAGCACTGCAGGGAGGGTGGCTTTTGTCAGTGATTACAGTTTCCCAGGGGCCTTTTCCATCATCCCACCACAGCTTGTGCCTTGCTGTCCACACTCAGCAACGCCCAGCACATATGAGGCTGACACGTGTCCTGCGGAGCGCTAACCAGCTCGGAAGTCAATGTGCAAACAGTGGCCATGACTAGATGTTTCTGAGGAGTGAGTCCCATTATGGGTGACCGTGAAATGACTTTCCTACCTGTTAAGGGCATTTTATGCCCAGATACAGCCATGCGACTAAAGGCATAGCTTATAATCCAATGTAAAAGACACAGAGCTTGGCAAAATGGCACAGTGATGAAAGAAATGCTAGAACAGCTCTTATGTGTGATATATTGGATGAAAAACAACCACCTTGGACAAGAGTCATTGATCAATAGTTGGATTTGAAAATGGCCTGAACCACCCTTGGTTTTTTTTTTTCTGTCTGTAAGGAATATTAAGCTGCAAAGCATTTTAAAATCCTTTCACGGCTCACCTTTCAACAAAATTAAGCAACTCTAATAAAGAATCAGTTCCACCTTCTCCAAATTTTTATTGCTATATTAATGCAAATTGGGCCTATGGGAGAGCAGGTAATGAGTTTGGCTTAGCCCCTTTTATCTCTCAGCAGCTAACAGCAGTGAGGGTGATTCAGAGTTGGTAGCGGCTCCCTTTCTTCATTCCCACTGTGGCCCCCAGGGAAATGCCACACATGGCTTTTTCTCTGCCTGCTCTCTGATTCTGTAAGCCCAAGGCACTCACGTTAAAACGTTAGCTGGCATCATCTGTGATTCAGGTGCTGCCTCTATCAAGGACTGCCAAGTGTTTGTGGAGTTAGGAATCACAAAACCGAATTCAAAGAACCATTCTGCAAAGTAAAAAGAAGATCCAGAGGCAGTTGAAAGAAGATAAAATCCACAAATGGTCCTTTTGCTATTCACCTGACAGGCTGGGGAACTCCCTACACCGTTTTAAATTTAAATGACTTTGTAGAGTTTACACTGCACTGAACCCTGCCCTCCTCTTAATAGCTGATGGTAAGTCACACAACTTCCTTAACATTGGATGGAATTTTCATCACACCTAACTGGAAACTGGGAAACCGCACTCTCACTTTTGCAGACATGCCCCAGATCCAGTTGAGGCTAGGTGTACAACTCGTTGCCCAAAAGACAAGAAGCCCAATGTTTTACCTCCCCCTCCCCCACCCCAGATTAAGAGTAATACTGCAGTGAGGGAAATCAAATGTGCAGTCACACAGACAATACTTGGTGGCACAGCTGTAGCCAAAGTAAGCCAGGCTGGTGGTGGCCAGCATTAGGTGCTTCTGAGGAAGATGCAAGAATCCCCATAATGGGTGACTCTGAAATAACCTGCTTCCTTGCCTCAGGCAGCCTGTGGTGGATTTATGCCCTGAAGCACGATTACCCAGATTTTTTGCTTACATAACAAAGTGTTAATACACTTATGAAATGCTATCCCTAATACTGTGGCCCATTAGTCCTGACAAGATGAGAGCTTCAGTGCTACTCTGAAAAATTAAAATCACCATGTTCAACCCATTTTAGTTCCTCTAATCCCCGCCGTGCTGGGGGTCACTCCCCACGCTGCAGCCGCCGGCACACAGCAGATGCATACCTTCTAGACACTGCCCTTTGAAATAAACTTTCTGTTCCAGTCGGAATTTTTCCATTTGCTCTGCTGAGGAAAAGTTTAACTCCCGAGACACTGCTTTGCATTTCAGGATTTTTTTAGGAACTCGAGCTGTGAAATAGATAAAGAAGCATTATTCAGATGTAACAAAACAAACCCAGCTGCTTCAGGTGTTATTGTAATATACTTTGAAATAAGGATTAGTTCTAGTACAAGACCGTAGTAGCAGGAGAAATGCAAACATGAAGGACTTTGTTTTTACAATTGCAGGAGTGAAATCCAAGACAAAATAGGTTAAGTACCTTGTCCAGAGCCAGAAATGTGACAGAACTAGGGATACACCACTGATCTCTCACTCTTGGTTCTTAGTTTTTTGTTCTTAAGACCCAAAATTCTTCAAGTCAAAATATGAGATGCAACTTAATTTTTTACTTTAGGAAGTGTGCTGAAGACCACAAGCCACTGAAGGGCCTCTTAGTACACCAAGTGTGTTAGCCCTTCTCACTTCTCCTTCCCTTTCACACTGCATGTCCCCAGCAAACCACAAACAGCAGTTTCTCAGCCCAGCAGCTCTGTCTCAGCTGACTCACATAGCTCTGAAGTCGTCCTGTAAAGCTACACAAAATGTCTGTTCCCTAAACACTGAGGCTCACACAGGCAGTAAAGTCGGCACTAAACCAGAGTTTAAGAGGGGGAGTAATTTGGCATTCCAGGGCTTCTGGGCTCCTGCAGTGGGTGAGACACCAGCAGCAAGTGGCAAACTGTACCTGGTAGATATTTCATGAGGCTTTTTTTAGAGGTGGAGGAGTAAGTTTGGGAGCACTGATTAATAGCTGAAAGGTCCTAATCAGAATACAGGGGGGAGTCAATATACTAAAAATCTTCCAAGCCCGTCATACTTCAGTGGTGTGATTGTACATGCTGCCTCCTGTGTATGAGAAAATGTTTCACGTAAATTTGTTAGAAATAAAGAGGGGAGGGAATACAGCTGGCATGTGCTTTATGAGCCAAACTGTTCCTAAATACAGGGCATATCGAAGCTTCTAAAGCAGACAGTGGCTGCTGTCTGAAAAAGGAAGAGTCTGTCAAATCCCGGGCAAATCTCTAACGTAGAACAGTCCAGTGGAGTAAAGGCCTGCGTGTGAAACTGATCGAGAGAGCTGGAGAGTCAGGGAATGTAAGCTACTCTCCTGTCCCATGGAGAAGTACACAGCCCATGGTTAAAAAAGAAAGTTAGGAGTCTAGGGGAAGAATTTTAAATATAAAAAGCTCTCTAATTTTTTTTCTTCCAGGTAGAAATCTGCATGGCACCATCCTCTACTGCTCTCACAAGTAGAGACAAGAGCCTGGTGTGAATAAACATCCCTTTGCAGTTAAGTGCAAAATGACTTTGCTAAAACTATTCTGCAATTCAGTAATTACTTTTCTTTCATCCCCAAGACAGACTGCTGAGAATGTTTGCTTCAATACTGTAAAACTACAAAATAATGGGTTACTTTTAATAAAAGTAGGACTGTGTAGTCTTTAAACCCCTGATCTAAGAGATTTTAATTGATATTTATACCATCAAGCAGAAAATTTTAATTGAAATTATTCTGAACTCACTTTACTTTTATACTTTTTTTTTCCCCCCTCCCATTAAAAAGGTAGAAGAGAAAGAAGTTTGATTCTCATCAGTTTGATCCATTTTAAAACATGCTGAAATGCAGGTAAGCATAGACTTCATCCTTAATTTGCTTCTGCTTTTGTTAACTTGAGGATACACTACAGCTGCACATTTATCTAAGCACTTATGTATGTAGCTAACGTACATTTAGTCAGGTACTTAATTCTCCTTAGATTAGAAAGTGATGAATGAGCAACACATTTCTTATTTACTAAGCAAGTCATTTTGGGTCCAACGGAGTTTAGTTAGAAACTGAAATGAAATAATCTGTGTTGTTATGTTTTCACATAGATTAATAAAACAACCTTAAGTATCTGGGACATGTAAGAAAGCAAGCTATCTTAGCCAGATGTATTTTAGATTTCAAGCTACATATTTTATTAGAAAACTAAAGGATTATTTGTATTTCCTGACCAAAAGCTGTCTGTGGTGACTGGGAACAACACTGCCTATTCTACAAGTGCTACACCTCAGCAGCTTAATCCAAGATTTTATCATATTTTGGAAGAAACCAAACTTTACAGATTTGCATCTCCCAGATGGCCTCCCACTTTTGAATGCACTGTCACTGAATGGGTGGGTACATGGAAAAGCTCCTGCTGTCAAAAGCTGGTTTAGATGGTTAATTCCAGTTTCAGGTGTTCGGGCTGTGATTTTCACTGCTTTCAGTGGTTTAATGTTAAGATTTTGTCAGCAATCCAATACCACATGTATATTCTTTTTATTTAATCTAAGTGGTAATAGCAAGATTAGGAAGTAACACAGTATCACGATTGAAATTTAAGAGTTCATTTTTTAAAGAAACCTGCACTTACATCACATGGAAGTCCTGTTTAGAAAGCAAATAGAAGTTGCATTTAAAGGAAATATATTTTATTTATTCTGATATATATTTGATTCTTTGCTTTGTCTAGGCAGTGATTTGCCCTTAATGGCCATGGAACACACACGCTCAAGTACTGTATAATGATTTTGAGACAAACATGGCCTTCATTTTAAAACAATTACTCTGTTTGCCCTTACTGTTTCTGTTGTAGGACTGTACCAGAACCACATTTCCCCACACCTTCTCTTAATTCATAGTCAGCTTGTCCTCCTTTGTTGGACTCCTCTCTCCTTTCTTAGCCTATTTACTGAAAAAAATCTAGCCATAGCCATGAGTCCAAGGAGAAGCTTTTGCGGCACAAATTCTGGGAAGACTGGAAATATTTTGGGCTTATTTTATTCTGCTTTCTAAAGTCTGAGTTCTCATTTCCCCTACACTGTTATTTCAAGATGGCAAAGCATCATTAACCCACTGTTTAAGAAATTTAGTATTAAACTGATGAATTACCACATCTCTTTTGAAAGTTGCAGGTCAGTTGTTTTCCTACAGTTGTATATGAAGGTGCTGGAATATTTTGCTTTACTATAGGTATCTTGCAGTAACTATCTGTCAAGGCCTATTGGCAGAACTGTTTATTGTTAGCACTGGTATGAGAAGGGGGTTACAGGTTAGAAAGGCTGAAGGAGAAATGGAAAATGCTCTTAGCAATCACTGAGACAGAGCTTTGCTTTCCTCTAGCTCTGACCTGCATCCTCTATGCCTGGCATCAGACCCCTCTTAAGCCAAGACAACCAACTTCTGGTCCTACTAATGAACCTTCTCATAAAGCAGATGGACGTTGACTGTGGACCAAATGACTAGAAGGCATCTTGTTTCTCTTTTAAGCTCGCTTTGAAATCAGATATATTGCTGGAAGACTGCTACACTCACAGTTTTATGCCACGGATCTTCCATACACTCTCTGGGCAAAGTAGGATCTTTATATGCTGGTTGGCTCCTGCAGGCAGAATAGATTTTCCAATTTACAGGAGAGGGAAGTTCTAGTAGTGCCAGGCAGAACTCAGTCCTTGATGTTTAACCAAAAATCCATCAATGTCACTAGCATAATTAAATGACCAAGTTCACTGCACTTACTGGAGATCAGCTATGGTATTCACATAACAGAAAAGCCTTCAAAATTAATTCAGTGAGGTCAGACTCTTCACAGAGCCAAACCAAAGCTCTTGGCAAGGGACGTTACCTATGACGGTTATTTGCCACAAACAGGGAAGAGTAAGGAACAGTGAAGTCCTCTGCTACTCAGTGAGGATAGAAGTGGAAGGGCAATAGGCCTTCCTAGCAATGGTAGAGGGACAGGAGAGGAGAAAAAATGTGGCTTGTACGATATTTTAAAGCAGAGGCCAAATTTAGCACAGGAGAATATTAGGACGGTTGTGGACAGGCAAAGTATTTGTGTATGCTTCTTCACCCCTGGGTCTCCATTTGACCTCTGCCTGGACTAAACTCTGTTATACTGAGAAAAGTCTGTATTTTTATACTTTTTTATTTTCAACCAACACTCAACCTAGCAAATGCTGGCTGCTCATTCCTTATCCAGCTGAGCTCCCTGTTAAGCGTTGTTTAACTTGTGCCCTTTGACAGCTGCTGATCCACTGCCACGTTTCTCCATGTGTCCCCAGGTTATTGTGGTGGAAGACTCTGAAAGTGTGAAGTCACAGCCAGGACATCTGTCCTTCAAAGCAGGGATATGCTCACAACTCTGGTGACCTAGGCATGCAGCACCACCCAGCCCCGTAACGCACAGTAAGGCCACACAGTACCTTCATGCTCCACTCCAGGTACAGACAGATCTTCTGTTCCTTGCCAGAGGATTTTCCCTGTTTCTGCATCCCGAAGGTTCATCCAATTTCTGATTGGGCAGCAATTAAGGAAAACAAGCTCTCTCCATCCCTAAATGCTGTGCCTATTATTCTTTGCTAAGCCCTGAAACAGGCTACTCCAGCTGAGTTTTAGTCATGTGTTCTGATTCTCAGGAGCCCAGGGAAAAGAGACACTTTTTTGCAGAAAATAAGTGAACACACCAACTCCTGATCAGAATGAATGCAATAAGAGTTGTACAGTCACAGATTTAGTTTTCACTTTAGACTGAAGCTTGTTAACTTCATTTATCATTTTCCATTGCTTCTAGAGGATGTCATTGTGCTGGAGAGAAGCAAGAACGTTGCTAATAACAGATAATTCTACACAAGCAATTGCTGTTCTCCAGCATTTGAAAAATGCTAGCAAAAGAAGTGCTTCCTTTGTAACGTTAGAAAAAGAATAACACCAGATTAAGGTTGTTTTCCTAGTTTACAAAATATTAATATCAAGGGTTGTTCTATTGCTGTTGACCTGGCAACTGCCACTCCTGGGAATACTTCAGCTGCTGAGTGCTAGGCAAAGAGAGATCCTCTCTTTTGACCCTCAGCAAGTGAGGCTGGGCCAGCTTTCAAACAGCCCAGATCAGTGAATTAGTCACTAACATCATAGACAAGCACAAAATACCGATCTCAAGCATGCTGTGAAAAATCTCTCCCATAACATAACTCAAACGTTGACAGAGCAGCACCAGGCTCCTGCCCACCCGCCCGATGCCGTTTTCAACAGGTACACAACCAGCAGTAAGGCCGAGGCCCTGCGGCGGCCTACTGCTCCACAGCTCATCAGGGGGCCTCCGAGGAGTCAGCCCCAGCATAAACCTGAGCAGCCTGGGTGGAGCAGGAGCTGTGAGGTGAGGCCACACAAACTGATGACTTTCCAGACTTTTCCTTTAGACAGGTTGTGGTGTTGCACCCTTCGTACTCAGTACTTTCTAGACACGACTGGAAACTATCTGGGAGCAAGCAGAGATCAACTGCTCAAGGAACTGACAGGGGAGGTAGAGGAACAGAAGAGGTGTCCCAATATGGGGCCTGATGTAGGTATAAATAGGAGCTGTCAGAGATAGGCATATTGAACTCAGCCTCTGATGCACACAGTTTCCAGGCAGACTCACACAAACTTGTCACATTGATCAAATTTTTCCAGAGCTTGAGGGAAGAAACAGATGCTTTAGCAAATTTTGCATTTCAGGGTAACATTTGTTTTAAAATTATGTGTGTGAAAGAGGGAAAGGCAGATGACTGCTTCAGCACAGATGTGAGGAGCTTTTCCCTTCCTGAAGGCTGACCACGGTTTCCATGTTCCACTGAAAGGGCAAGAGGTAGGAGAAAGATGGGGAAGTGTGCACAGGGTCCATTTCCACAGGCATGGCCTTACAGCTTCCAGAACTTAGCAATAATTTGGAGCTTGGGAAGAGGGAGCACAGGACAACCTGCCCATGCCCTTCTAAACTTTTCTAAAACACCTAATATCTACCACTTATTCTGGGATTACGGCTGAAGTGAAATGGGAAGAAGACAGAAAGTATCATGCTTGGAAAGCCCCATATGCCACTTCCATATCTGGGCAGAATGCTGGAAAGTGGAGGTCTCTCCCCAGCTAGCAAACCAAGGGAGAGGGGGGACTGTAGGCGGGCAAGTCCAAGTGAGAAAATGAGCAGTAGCATGGCAAGAAGAACCTGCAGTGGGGCTGGGCACTTCATGTGGCACTGACAGGAAAATGAGAAGTCCCTAGCTAACGCAACTCACAAGATGGAACTGTCCCAACCACAATCTAAAATGTCAAAAAAAGTCACCTTTTTTCAATACATCTTCCCACAAGGAACCAGACAAACTAGCCCTGGTGAGACTATTTGCATAGAAAGCAGTGTGCAATCTATCAAATGCCATGTACATGGGAAAATAACAAGCGGGACAACAGGAACATCTCACTGACAAATTATCTTCAGAACACCTTGCCATGCACTCCTGGCTATTAGCTGTACAGTAATTCAGTAAATTGGGCACTTGATTATCAAAAACATCTACTGCCCTTAAAAAAGAATCCCTTTCAGAAGCATTGACTTGCTATTTGTTCACTATCATTATCAGTGGTCGTTATGAGCTCACAGGTCTATCTGTAGGCTGTGTAGTGTCAAACTGAGCAGTAGGTAAGTTCCTCTGAACTGGAGATGAAACACTAACCAGAACAGCAAACCCAGCACTGCACAGGAACCAGTCCAGTTCTGTGCTATACCAAGTACTCTGATCCAAGTGCTATACCAGTACTCTAACTAACGGACTGTCTTCCTTTTTCCTTGCCATGTGTCACCTCACCTTCCTGTCCCTCTTCTCAGTTTTTGGAGTACTCTGAAATCACATTTACTGTTTTCAAAAGTATTACATTAGAATTGCCCTTCAAAGAGTACATGTAGTCTCACAGCTTAATTATAATCCTTACTTTAAATACATAGTTATAGAGTGAAAGTGTCCCCCTAGTTCTGGTGAGAGAAAACACTACTGTAGACTACTGACCTCTTTCACTTCTCCTTTTAGGGATTTATCTCTCAATCCAGTCCAAGAGAGATGATACATGTTATGTTGCTGTGCAGACCAATGCCAGGTATGTCAACACTTCTATAAAGTGCTATCAGACTTTATTCTGTGTTTATGTTTCACTGCAAGAGTAAATCCATGCACTGTACTTTGTATTCTGACTGTCAAATCAAAGATGAAGAATAAATAAAAAGCTCAAGAGTATATCCTTGCTGATGAGAACACACAGATCAGCAATTCATGCCACAGTTCCTAGAAAATATATTGTATATAAACAATCTGGGCATTGTGAACCCATGTAAATTCAAATGAATACAGGTTTGGTGTCAGAGTATCCAAAGGTTTTCTGGCCTAGACAGATGCATGTGCAGGTTCAGGACGTGGTTTTCCAACTTCTGCAAATAAAAAAATGTAACGAACCTGCTGTTCAGAGTGTATACACAGAGTTAAAATATGTGGATCCAGACATATTTTAAGGGATCAGAATAATCTTGCCAGTTCACAAGGTTTTTTTCCCAGTATCTAAGCATTATTAAAAGGCAAGAATAAATCATCAAACCTTACAAGTGTACACACACAATCCTTGTCAATTGGAAAAACCACTTCATATTCAAGAGATTGATTCTTTTAAAAAAATATAAATGTTTAAAAAGAAACAGGCACCTGAAAAAAAATTCCTAAGTCAAATTTGAGACAATTTATAAATGTTAATTGTAATGGAACGTAAAAAAAAAAACAGGCAAAACCCATCATAAATGATTTTTTGGCAAGGGAATACCTGACAAAGCAGCAGCTGTACTGCTTACCTAGTTAGCAGCTTATCACACTATTTCTGTCATCTTGGATAGAGAGGCTGATACTAGGACATACCCCAGAGCGAAGAAAATGGAGATCTTGAACCAAACCCACACACACTGTTATCTTCTAATGTGTTTAATTGGTTTAAGATTCTTCCATCCCAGCATGAGAGATATTGTTACTAAAAATAAAAAGTGCTCCATCTTCCGAGCAGCACTGGAGACCTGCAGGCAGGATGAAGAGGGCATTTTAAGTATTATTGAAAAGGAGAAAGTAAATTAATATAGGTTTAACACAATTACTCTTTTTGAAGCGGCTCATGTCAAGACACCTGGCAGGGGTAACCAAGGAGAGCAAGTAGAGAGAGGCAGTTACAGCTTTGTAAAGTCAATATATATGAAAGAAAAGGAGGAACAATACTATATGCTTAATTCAGCTTCTCATTCTAAAAATCACAAGAACACTCTTACATCATTAGATTTTCACTCTCATTGTTTCTGTAGCAAACAATGTCTGATTTAAAACTCAATAGATCAAATGCTCTTCAGTCCTGAAGGCGAGGAAGGATTAGGTAGAACAGCAGAAGGATGGGTGTACTGTTGATCTATTTATATTCAACCACCTATTGGGTCAGCAAAGTCTTACATAAAAGCTTTGTAGTAGCTGGAATTTGACTTGCTTTATATACACGACATGAATTAGCTCCCTCACAGACCTACTTTGCTTGGCTTGATGAAGGGAAATGGTTTGTGCTTTTCTAAATCCAAGTTTTGTTGTCATGAATACTTCTAATCTCAAAACAGAAATTCTGTCTTTTTCATTTCTGTCAGAGAGATCACTTTGTTCAAACAAATCAGAATATACATACTTATCTTTAAGTGCTCTAGCATTTCAAAAGATTCCTGTGTATTACCACACTGGTAATTAAGAATAAACTTGAAGGAAGAGAACGACTACCAACAAAATCATTGAAGTAGTATGGAGTTAAAGAAGTTCTGCCCCCAACCTCCCTGACTGTTACTTGTATGTTGTAGTCTTTAGCACTTCTTGAATACTTCAAAGGCTGCAGCAAACAGCAAGAGTCATTTCTTACATTAAAATGGTACATTTTTCATTTTATTCTTTGCTGTCTGCACTATTCTAAAGCCTCAGGAACTGCTGCACTCTTTACCTTTCATAATAAAAGCAGGCCTAATGTTCATAACCATGCCTGGAAGACATCTTTGCAGCTTTTTTTCTTTGTACATGAAATGCAACATTAAGAACAGTTCACTACCTGCCAGGTGCAAACAGCATCTCGACAATCCCGTGTTAATAAGAACTGTCCTATGAGACAAGTGACAGAGAGAAGGTGGAGGTGACAGCCCTGAACAAATCAGACTTAAATCTCTGTCACAGACCCAAAAAAGCTTCTAATCTGGACTGCTCCACTTTCACACTGTCTGTTGTGAAAAGCAGACACAGCCGGGCACTTATGACATGGGCGAGCATGTTATTTAAAGAACGTTTAGTGAAGATGAACCTTTAGGGATCATATTTCTATCAGAAGAACATTTCAGCATCCAGTCTAAGGAGTAAGAACTAATATAAATGACACAAAATAACTACTGATCTACTGGATTATGAAGTAGACCACCCAAACAGCCTTATGCTTCTACTCCACTCATGCCATTTGTCCTCTAATCTTTCCAATCTCTAATCTCACTTTTTATTACAACTCCCAAATCCCTCTTCCACAGAACTCTTAATCATGTGCTTAAATTTAAACATATGCAGACATTCTGCTGAATCAGGTCCCTGAGTTCCCTCTGTTCTCACTCAAGAGAAATGCTGCTGTCTTCGGTGTTTAAGAAACCACAAGTATACATGTTGACAAAAGGAGTCTTTCCTCCCAGCCTAAAGCTGAAATTCAGTGCAAAAACTTATCTGAAGGAACTGAAGGAGCACCCATTCATCCTGTTTAGCAACAGAAGTACCCAAACAAACACACAAACTGGAAGGTCTTCCTTAAACATTTCCAGAAGCTTTGGTTATAGCACTGTCAACCTCTGCTCTGAGCCAGCAGCACGCTCTCCCGGGTTCCAGATCAGTCAGAAAGCGTGCTATGACAGCTCTTACAGGAACAGGTATTTTTTAAAACTCCACTATTATAAACCAGCTTTCCTGGAGTGATGCACAAGATATGGGTTACTGTGCTTCTCCAAATAATGGGAGGTGCTGGGGACTGGAAAGGTGCTCTATTAAATTCTCAAATGGAAGGTAGCCAATTATTCCTTCAAAACACGCCTGACACTCCTGTACTCACTGTCTGTGAGCATGCTTTGAAAGCCTCCTGCACAGAATAAATTGCTGTGCAACAGAAGGCAGAGAGATCCACAGATTAATGTGAACCACATGAGAAAATGCAGCAAAAGTCCTCAGCAACCAACAAAGTCATTTCACAGCAAATTATGTAATCAGAAGGATATATTTAATATCTATAGCATCATAGCAAAATCAATCAACAAAATATCATATACTCTGAACTTCCCTTTTTACTTTCCCCCTTACATCTTTGCTTGCTGATGCCATTTATATGGATCTTGTATCTCCATGTATTTTCATCTAACATCAGACAGTCCTGGATTAAGCTGGTTTTGGCCTGTACTTGGAAAGACAGCCACATATATTACTGAACACCATGTCAACCTTACCTTGATTATAATGGAAAATTATCCTAATAGAACTTAATATTGCTATATATGCTATTCTACTCTGTTCTATTCCAATTCTATTCTATTCTATTCTACTCTTTCTATTCTATTCTAATTCTATTTTACCTCAGATCATTTCTGCTATGCAGTAAATTTTGTCCCAATGTTAAACTACAGTATTCATTGCTATGTGTCACATTCTCCCTCTAAAGATTTAACAAGGTCACTCTCTGCACCTTTGGTAACCCTTTAGAAGATGAGCTGTGTTCCCACCATTAAAGTATTTCCTGCTTGACACTCTTAATATATACTACCTTAATCAAAATTTTATGCAGACTATCCAGTTTAACATCTGTGCCTTCCAAACAATTTAGGTTGAGTAATACAATTATTATTCACTATTTTCTTCAAAACAGTCAATTAACTTACGTGTCTACTGCACAGCATCCTAGTGACATCACATAGCAGAGTAAGGCACAGGGTTTGCTTTCAGTTAATTTACATTTAATTTTCACTCTGGTCATTTACTGCCTGAAAATATTCAGAGCGAAATCTCTCCAGATCTCAAATTTAAATCAGAATTGATGACACCTGTAGCATGCCTAACAAAAGCAGGGACCTGTACAAAACCAATGAAGATGGAGATCTAGACTCTGGAAGAAGAAGCATCCAGCATGGGCAGGGAGGGTGGGAGACTGAGTTCTGCTTCTTCAGCCCTGCTGCAAACTATGCCAGGCTTCCACTGCACCAACTTTTCCTCAAACCAAGGGAGTAAGAAACAAATGTATGTAGATTTTGAAGGAAAGACCTACTGAGAAATCAGAAGGGAAAAAGTGAAAAAGAATAAATTACAGTGGTTTGCAAACAGCTGAACTAGGGACAGATGTAGACACTACTGTTTCACAATTTACCTCTTTGTCCAGATAAATCTTGTCTTGTAGAAGCTTAACTCTTAGAAATTTCAGCAATTCTTGCCACTGCTGAGCAATAGGAAGCAATTTAGACATTTGCAAGCAACCTTTGATTCCTCCAGACAAAAGCAACAATATGATACATTCTCCAGCAGTTCCTGCCTGCAGCACAGGAGACTGCCCTGTTACCCTGATGTACCAGCAAAGGCCCTGTAGATAATGCTTCCAGAGCATGTGCTAGGCACTTCTCCAGGAACTAAGCTCAACCTAGACAGACTAACCACTTCTAAACTGAAAAAAAAAATATACCCCATAGATTTGAGAACCCTAACAATGAAAGCTAAAGCAAAAAAAAAAAAAGGCACTTGTGGTATACAGAATACAATGCTGTTTAAAGTGGGAGTAAGCTCCAAATCAAATCTACATACACAAAACACAAGCTTAAGGGGCAGGTTCATCTGTCAGAGGGAGCAAGCTGCTTTCTGTGCTAGACCTGTGGAAGTGCTTTGTTTGCCACCATTAAGAATGTGTTTTGTTTCCTCTAGAAACAGATGTTAAAATGGTTCTTAGAACCAGATAACACTGCCAAAATAAAAGAAAGCTGAAGCAATGTAGTGGGTTTATGCTGCTTTCTCCTGCCTTTGTGTATTAGGCTCTCCTTTGGCCTCTCTAAACAGGCTTGACAGAATTCCTTTATACCAATGTCTCAGCAGGAAAAACAACGTGATCACATCTGGAGATTGCTTTGCATCCGAGGTAGTAAAACAATCAATAACTTAGAAAAACTAATAATTGCTCGCAGGACTATCTCAGAAGCATGGATTGCACAAAGAAAATTATTTTATCTTTTCCACTGTGGTAACACTCAGCTCCTCCCCATCTTCCCTGCATTTTAAATGGATCTCAAAAATTAGCATGTTAGAAGAGCTTGAGCTCATGCTAAGAACCCTCTGAATATTAACATAATTAATGTCATCAGTAATACTCTGAATTTGCAGAAACAGCAGGTAAATCAAGGGGAATGATGTATTCATCTGAGAAAAGAATGTGACCTTTAAAATCCTTAGGACTTCATCAGATGGCAATTTTAAAGTGGGTTGTTCAGTGGAAAGAACAAAACGGAAGGTAACTGAGGAAGAAGCTCATAGAGACACCATATATATGAGGGGAAATAAAAGTACAACTGAAACATAAAACACCGAGAGCTCCTTACAGAAGGTGCCTCACTTATATCTAAAGGTGAGGCAGGTCACAGAACAGCTTGAGAAGCCACTCCAAGGAACGCTGTGATGAGGGGAGGCAACTAAAAGAACATTCCTGCAATTCAAATCAGGATGGATAGGCATTTTTTTATCCAGAATGCTTGAAATTAAGTTAAATGCTTTAAACCCCAAACCAATTTGGAATAAGTTTGCCTACTTTTTAATTTTAGCACATCAAACAATTTTCCTTTCTGCAAGTGAATGCTAAAAAGCGATTCAGCGATTGAAACAACTTCATTTTGTCTTAACTGCTTCAGAACATTCAATCACTTCAACACAGCTGAACTATTATGATAATATTTCAAGGTTCTCAGTAATAAGTGAACTAGAGGGAGTTTCATGAAAATAATCTATCAAGGTGTTCTGGTGAATAACTTCATTTTCATAGATGAGGTTGTAACCAGAAGCGCTCAGAGGAATTTACCTCCCCTGTAACTCATTATAGCCTATTGTTCTTTACAGAGTTGAAACGCAGGATGTCATGACAGTCATGCAACAAAATCAGCTTTAATGGAATGAGCTATTTTGAACCTTGATATGTCTCTTAATTTTATACCATTATTTAATTGTTGTAAAATGTACATTATATCGGCTTGCTTATGAAAGAGAGTTTGGCTTGATTTCAGGCCATTTTTGCAATGCTGTAGAAATGAACTTTTTTTACACGTCTAAAAGGATCTTCACACTTTATCTCCATACTGTCAGGGCACAGACCTGAGCAGAGGAACAAAGACTTCTTTGACCATAATTTAAAATGGGATAAACATGGCTGCTTAGCTGCTGTTTTCATATAGTTTCAGTTGAATGACCTCTAACCCAGTGTGAAGAGTGGGGAAAAAAACCCTAAAAGGCTTAGGAAAGGCAGTTTTATACCGCACTGTTTGGGGCCAGTCCATGCCTTTGTTCCTTGAAGGCCTCTGCAGTAATTTCTCTTTTGAGTGAAGTGAGGTTTATTGAAAATGGCACAGCTGAGCATCAGCAGGTTCCCCTGCTGTTTGGTTTATCTATCCTCTGAACTCCAAGCAACATCTTGGTCTGAAAGTGTCCCCCTGGTAAAATAAGGAGCTGACAACACAAAAAGCCTAGAGGACATCCCACTGCCAGTGCTGATGTTGTGACTATATGCTTCTGTCCCCCATTAAGGTTGAAATTATTTTTTCCTCCTTCACCTCCTGTCTCTTCTTGCATAGCTCTCTAGCACACCAGCATATTGAGCTCCAAAGACTACTTCCAACTATGCACAGATTTATCAGATTCCTGTATTTCAGAAGAACATGTAATTTACTGGAGGCATTAATATACCATGGATGTCCAAGAACAGATCTGCAGATTGGAAACTGACTGGAGATGGAGCTTTGCACAGCTTCACACTGTCGCTTCCATCTAACTGTAGGCTACCCCAGAGAGGAGACGAATCCTAACTCATAGGCAGGATGTCCCACTGAACAGGCAACTAACAGACAATTCCTAGTATTATGCTGTGCTTCAAGAACTTCAAACAGTGTTCTCAAAGTAGGAAATGAAGACTAAGGCTTGCTCACAGCCACAAAACGCATCAGTAAGAGAAGAGGAAAGACATCTCAGGAGGTGTTTGGCTTCAAGTCTCATGCTTCAATAGACAACACTGCCTCTCTCTTTCGAGAGCCAGGAACTGTGCTCTCTGGCTAATGGAAACTCTTACTCTAACTTGGAGGGACCGTGCAGTAGCACAGATTGCTGCAATCATGCTATGGAGTGGGTGCCAGTGGCTCCCTTCGCTGCATGTTTTTCTTGCTTTTGGTGGTTTCTCATTCACCCAGCTAGAAAGCAGGGTGGTTCTGAATCCCTGCCAAGCATTACTAATGGAAGTGGAGGTCAGGAAGGAAATAAAGATGACTGCTTGCAGAATCAGAAGTACTTTTTACTGTCTAAAATGGCATATTAAAGCAGGACAAAAATTAGATGTATTAGCTCTGACAATAGAAGCAAAATGTTTCTAGCCAGAAAAATGAGTAAACCTCTGAAACTTATCAATAATTTTCTTGTTTATTAAGACAGCTTAAAACCACCAGAAATATAAAATAGGAGAGTCACAGAGTAAAATACTGCATTTGTTCCTCTCTTGGTTCATATTAATTCAAACAGAGCTCCCGTGAAAATGCTTAATTTCCTTTTCTTTTTCCTTTAACTGCAGACACTTTTTGAGCTTAGACAAAGCACTTCAGTGAAGTTCACATGTGGGTTATGCCTTATATCACAGGTTGTTTCTTTGTTCATTTCAGACAAGTAGACAGGTAAGTTAAAAACTCTCCCCCATTTTAAAAATTAGAGATGCCCCTGATACACCATTTCTAGCCGTTAATATACAATTTTCCTTCCACAAAACTTCATTACTATAAAAGGGGGCCCAAGGAACAAGTGGAAACACAGCACTTTTTCATGTATTCAAATCGCCCTCCAAACCGCCAGCTCCGGGAGCTGCAGCAATAGTTTTGTGAAAGACAGTCAGCAGTTCATCTGAAAGGACAAAGTCTTCGGACAAATCCTACGTCTGTGCAGCGCTGGCAGGGACAGGCAGGCACCATTTTGTACAAGTGACCACCCATTTTGTTATTCTATTCATTCAGAGATTACCAGCTAAAGGACTCTTAAGAACTGAACCAATCTAAGTCCAAACAGCTGATACCACCTTCACTCCATTAGCAGTTTCAGGCTCCCTGAACATGGGCAGTCAGTGGATGAGACATTAGTCTAAATTTCATAGAAAATGCCCAGTCTGGTGGAGGTGAATATAATGAAAACTAAACTTTTGTGCTAGGCAGAGCTGTGCTCCCCAAATCACTTGACCAGCTCTGTTACAAGGATCCACAAATGGACCTGTAACACCGAGATATTCCCTCACCCTGTACTGCAATGGAACTGAATTTGGGGATTAGCTGTTTCCATATCCATTGAAGTTTCCCAGAGTTGGACTGCAAATAGGCAGACAGTATGAGGATGTGTTCACCCTGTTGCATCTTGCCTTCCTTTTTTCATTACATTCTTTCAGAATCTGTGGAGGTCCTGGAATAAAAGCCTTTTGGAAAAAAGCAGTAAGTTCCAGCAGCAGGCTTTTCCTAACTGAACTTTGCTTTAAAAAGTTTCCAGTAGTTCCAGCCTCACCAGCTCCAGCTGAGAATGGGCAAGGACTCATTTTTCCCTCATTCTTGTATTGGTTTTATGCAATCTGTTAACAAAGACAGATGAACACTTTAGTGGGAAATCTTGCAAATCTTAGATATCTACCTGTAGTTGAACTTCTAAACACTGGGCTGCCGTTTTCCCTGTCACAAGGTGGCCTGCAGAAATGTGTATATTTGTGCTGATGGATGCCCTCCATTTGCGAAGGACATCTGAACATTCCATAGCCCTGTCCCATCAGATTGCTCCACACAGGCCAATCAGGAGGAGAAACAGCAAACTTGTTAGCAGCAGTGTGCACTGTGACTGTACAGCTGGCACCCAGGATGTGTGAACAGACCTGGATGGCTCCGGCCGCCCCTACCCAGCATGACTCTGGCGTTTTGACGCAGCACATCTCTAATGACACACCAATACAGGCTAATGACACACCAATACAGGCTAGTGACACACCAATACAGGCTAATGATACACCAATACAGGCTAATGACACACCAATACAGGCTAACGAGAACGAGCTGGGTCTGCACACAGCCTGCCTCCATAGAGCAGAACTTCTAAGAGCTCAAGCTCCCTTCTGAACTTCACCTGTGAAATTCTGAGCCTCTCTGCAGTTTGGGAGCCACTGCCCTTGTCTGCTCTCTCTGCCAGAGGAGTAACTTCTTGTAAAAACACTGGCTACTTAGTTGCACAAACACCTAAAGCAACATTTCTGAAAAGGATGCAAATGTACTTAGAAGAGCCCCCAATAAGACTGTTAAATGGTTTTCAAAATGGTAGCTGAATCTTATTTAAAGTTAGAAGAAACAAACCTATGGGGAAGCCAGTTTGTGTGGAGTGCATCTTAGTTCAGCCAAGATGAGCTGCTTGGCTTCCTAACACTTGTTCTATTTATTCCTCTACTACAATCTTCTCAGTGTGACGTCTTTAACGAGGAGATCACAACATCCTCTATACTGGCCAGGGAGATTAACACACACACACTCACAATGAGAAAGCAAGAGTCTCCGAGATTTAATTCAAAATCTATCCTGGTTTGCCATAAAGATTTGACATTTAAATGTCTGAATAATGTTAATCTTCCACTAGTATTAGACTGCTGTTATGAGTAGGTATTACAGGATAAAACCAAACCATTTCCTTTTGAAAATATAATTTTATCACTAGAAAAAAGGATGTCTGCTGATTTTCCTCAGAGTATCTTCTGTTCCCAGGAGATATGAATGTAATAGTGGACTTGCCCATGCCTAGGGGTTTGTTTTTCGTTCTGATAAAGCTAGATAAATACACTATTCACTACTAGAATGTCAACTGATGTACATTCAGAGCAAAGTCCATCTAGTTTTGAAATTACCAGTACCAGATTTTGTAGTATTTCTTTACCAGATTCATCAGTATAACAAGGATCTCAAGAACACAATGGAAGCAATTAACCTCTCATTTTTATGTTCAGATTCATGAGAGACTGCTTTAGGGTAAGAAGCAGGAAGAAAGGAAAGATCACAGTTGAAACAAAAAGAGAAGATTTATCTCGTCAGTAGTCTGACCACACTACAAAGCAAGTACACACAGCAGCAATACGATTTTTTTTTTTAAGAGAAAAACTAACCAACAATCTTAGCTAGAAGTGCACAGCTGACTGCTCAGATTTGTGGCATCCAAACAGCCTTACATTTAAATAAGTCTGCTTTAATTGCTTATTTACTTTCTTCCGTTGTAAGAAAAAACAAAGATGCCATTGGGGATGCATCTCCCTTGCTAAGGCAATCAGAAAATGAGGCTGCATTTACAGTAATATTTTGCATGAAGGCTTCTCTTTAATGATCCAAAGGAGCTCCAATTTCAAAACCTGCTACTTTACCATGCTGCCATCCTTTCAACAGTGCAAAAACTCTTCTGGATTCTTTGTGCTTGTACTCTGAGCAACTCAATTTGGCTTCCTCTCTTTAGAGAACTGTTATTTATTCCATTTCCAAGGATAAAAAAGGCCTGGTGTATGGTAGCATCACTCAATGTCTAGCAGTTCAGGAACACCTGGTTCTTCGTATTACCATTCTTTTGGACTGCTGCCCATGTCACGTAGTTCACATGTACAGGATACATACACTACCTAGACATCTGTGGTTAGAAAGCTTCCTATTAATCATTCCTTACTGCCATAAATTAACATTAAGTAGGAGATTAGAGTGTTCACAAGGGAAGCAGTCCTGCTAGCTTGGTTACTTGTCAGATGGATACTGTTGACTCAATAACATTGTTGTAATTTCTGTCGGAAACAAAAAATCCAGACAGAATATATATTCCATCTTTTAGTGGAATCCTGTTTCGCAATCTTCACAAAAAACCCTAACCCCTGAAAAAAACAACCCCCAAACTTGTAGCAGCTGCAGACCCACAAATTCTGCAAAACAGAGGGGAGATTCATGTGAATCCCCCTAGGCTGAACTGTATGGCCCTCAAATATCCCTGGAGAAACTCTGTTCTGTGGAGAACTATTGGTTAAGAGATGTGAGGTGCCTTCCATGAAAATGTTCTCACACAGATGCATGTACTAAGAGAAGAGAGAAGAAACAGCTTATTTACCACAAAGAATCCATCTCCTTCCTTTCTACCAGAATACCCTATTGATACAGCGCAGAAACCAGAGGACTGACGTGTGAGATAGTGGAAATCTGGGCAGGAAAATCAGCACTTGTCTGCAATGGTTTAGTTCCAGTATTCTTCTCAGCCAAACTAAATGACTTGGCCATTCAAATTCTGTATCACTAAAGAGAGCTAATTTCAAGACCAAATCTGTTTACAGTCCTACTGGAGTTAAATGATCAATGTGCAGCAAGTATGTCAAGTGAGAGACACATGATATGTTGACATAGTTACACACTGAGCATGACCTAAAGGAGACAGGTCTTGAAAACAGAACACTTTTTTTAAAACCCTAGTTGAATTAGCTGTGCTTTAATTCCAAAGCTTTCTTAGGTTCCACAATAACTATTACCTAGTGTTACCTATACACTGCAGATCAGCTTTTATACTTAGTCTTTATTCAAGGCATCAGTGGGAACGTTGCTTCCTGTTAAAATTTTTGGTGTAATGCAGTGGATTGATTCATCCCTGTAAGGTGACAAGGAAAGGATTCTAGTTGCTGGAGGTATAAATAAAACAATAAAGCCTTAACGAGAAGCAATACTTCCACCTATGAATAAAAATAACACATTTTGAAAGCAATCTAAGAAGCTTCCTGCAGAATTCCTGAGATTCCAGAGTTCCTTAAATGTATTTTCCAGAATTTGACAGCTTCAATAGAAAGATTATTTTATGTCACTTGTTTTAAATGAAGCTTTCTCTGTACAGCCTCTCTGCACTAAAATTAAATAACTTCTTCAGATGTGCAATAAAAACTAGATCACACATGCACATCTACAAAGACCATTGGGATGCTTTTATTTCTGAAGTTCGGCACTATGTCCACAAACATTTGTGTAGCTGATAAAAACTACTATACACAAAATAAACAACTAACTCACTGGCAAAGTAATAGTAGTCAGTGTTGCTGAACACTAATTTGTTCTCTCAGTAGCAAGCAGCATGAAGAAATCTGAACCTAGGGTAATGAATACAGAGCCTCAGAGATCAGATCTGCTAAGGCTTTCCTGTGCCTTATTAGAGCACTTACTCTGCTGTGTCAATCTTCCTCATGGTTCAGAACCTGATTACGTCCCAACAGAAAGAGATGACAAAGTGATGTCTACCTGCTTCCGTACAGTAATTCACTCAACACTTGTGAGCTGGACACAAGAATGTTTGTTAACTCAATGGCTTATCTATAAAAGATGGCAGTGATGATGTTAGTTTGAAAAACTGCTTCTGTATATCCTAAGACCTCTAATAATATTTGCCTTTAACTTGTCTTTTAGAGGGTACTAGATGGATCTATTAACAAAAGTGGTGTACATACAGATTTATGAAACACACTCCTCTCTTCTATACACAGCACATAGGAAAGGTGCAGTCTGTGGCTACTTCCTACATAGAAGAAAAGTTCCACAACTTTGCTCAGACTTCCAAAAGATTCAAGATACCCTGAACTAAGGGGCCACCCTGACTCTAAACCATGACAGGCTCCTAGATACTCCAAAATGCCTACCTCAGCAAGGAGAAACACCACCACTCCCCAGAACAGTGCTATCTGTGGACTGTAAGAAGTTTGGAGGAAAAAGGATATGACATGACGGGTCAGCATGTAGAGCCATATTAGCAGGGACTGTGATAAAGGTCCTTGACCATCAGATCTAGCAGCTGGGAGTGACTGTATTTTATTAAAATGTTTTACAGCAGAAAGACTGGCCAGGGCAGAGCCTAGGAGTACAGATTTTGTACATGATAGACAGTTGTCCCTAGAGGGAAATCCTGTCCTTGATGTTCCATGCTTCTGTTAAAACTGATGTTGTTCTCTTCCAGGGAATCAGGAAAGAGCAGATCTAAAACTCTCTTGAAAAGTATACTTTAACTTGTGCTGCTGAGAACAGAAACTAGGCCAGAGGAGATTTTAGAGGTACTGCCAAGTGTGGGATCCACCTGTACAGAACAAAGCAGAAAGTTGCTATTGGGAAAGATTGTTCATAGAAACTTTTAGGGGAAATCTATAGCTCAGTTTTCACAAAGACATGTCTTGATTTCAGAGAGGTCTGTAAAAGAGGAAGAATTCATTTGTGCAAAGGACTTTAGAGACTCAGGGATTTTTATTTGGCCATGGAGACTTCAGGCTGTCTGTTAGGACGCCAAATCCCCATCAGATCAATAAAGCCTGCAGTCATTACGTCTGATAGCTCCTACCTTCCAGGAAATGAGCTTGTGAGTTTTATTCTAATTGTTAACAGGCAGGTGTTCACACCAGCAAAATCAACCGTAACGGGAGCACTTAAGAGATTCTTGTTGGCAGACTCAGAGAAGGTACAAAGAAAAGGTCAAGCACTGGATTTTGCTTGTGTTCATACACTGATTCTGTCTACACTGCCCTTGCTCTCCAGAGAGAATTTGTTCCTCAAAACCTTATCAATACAATGTTAATTTTTAAACAGCACCTTTCATCAACAACTGAATTAATCGGGAGCTTGTCAGTGCAAAGGAGCTGATCCATATTAAGGCACGGAGTGAATTTAGAGTTGAGCTAACTGTCCCTTATTTAGTCCTTGACTGGATGTTCTTATTCTGCACCAAGTGGGTCCAATTCCAAAGCTTTGAAGCAATGTCCGTGATTTGGAACAGGACACATTTATCCTGGGAAAAAGGGATGCACAGTGGAGAAATCAAGCAGAAACAGTTAAACTGGAGTAAATTTTAAGCATATGAAACATATGGTTTTATCAAGTTTAGAGCTTTTTTGCAACAGCATAATAGACACTGCCTTATCTCAGTGTAGTACATTTACACAGTGTGGCTACATCCGTTCAAAAACTCCTGGCACTGACAAGCTCCATATTGCTCCAGCCAGTTGGCATAAAGATGGTTTGTATTCCCTCAGGGTGGGATTACAGCTCCGTGTGCTATTCAGAAAATTAGGCCAGACAACTTGACTTCCTTTTCCAGGTGTGCCCATATGCCCTCTCTCACGAGTAATGCTACAATATGACAAAAATGAATGAAATCCTGAAAAAAACAATCTTTAGAGAGCAAATGCCAATTGCAACCTTCAGGGAAAAGGTGAAGCAAGTGCTGCTGCTGCTACAGTACTTCTGATAATTAGTCTACAAGGATTTGTCTTTATGACAAGTGAAAACTATTGCAGCAGAAGTAATGCCAGCTGAACACAGCTCTGCTGTTTGTTTAGTGTCATAGCAATACTCAGCATACCTGCACTGGTATGAATGGGGCAGAAGTCACTCAGTTCCACTAAAAGTGGTTTACTCAAAGCACTTCAGGCTTTTTTTGAATCTCTGCACCTTTAACTGACCCTCAGTATCTTGCATAGAGCATATGCCTCACTGTTTGGATCCAGTGTTGTTCTCTAACCATTTTTATCTAGAAAACACCAGAAGTTCTTTGGGAAAGCAGCTCAGTATTCTTGAAATGTAAACACAGAATCACAAGGGAATGTAATCTTATCGAGATGTATAATGTAACAGTATTTAGCCTAGGCACTAACACTCTTCACCTAATGCACACAATAAAAATTCATATCACCCAGAGAAACAGCTACAACAAGCATTTTCAACAAGTCCACAATGACAAATGCCAATCTCCTATTTGCTGATGCAGCACAGCAAGAGAACAAGCCACACGTTTCCTGGCTTTAGCTAGAAGGGTTCCTCAGATAAACAATCCATGTGGACAGTACTGGCCAGAATTTCACTAAAGCTACAGATACTTCAGTTTTGGTTTGGATTTTTTAATTTTTTTTTTTTTAATTGGGCTATGTGTGCATGAGAAGTGGGTGTGCTTTAGCCTCGCAAGCAGTACAGCCCTTATGGCCATGGCCTCAATGATTAAACACAAAGAGCATCTTCACTGACAGTAACTCTATTTCTTCAGGGATGAGCTGCCAAAAACCCATCATTATTACAAGCACTCAACACGAAGCTGAGGGAGTAAATAAGGATGTGAATGCTTAGGTGGATGTCACCAACCCTCTTGACCCAAGGGACAAGACTACGGTGAAAATCAGATGTCGTTCTCAAAGGGACAAGATAAAAATAGGTCATGGATCTGAGCCACTAAAGTAGTTCTATCTCTGGAGCACTACGCAAGTCATTGGAAGAACCATTTTATAGTACCTTTTAAAAAGCTGCCTTTCCTCTGCTGACATGGCACTGTTATTTCTCAGAGCCAGGAACAATTTCCGCTGACATGATCGGAGGCTGCTATACAAACAAGAAATTGACAACTCATTTTAGGATACGTGGTATTAAAAACATAAGATATAAAAATCAATATCTGCTACATGGCACACGAGCAAGTTATTTAACAAAGTGAAAGCAGTAAATTAGCTTAATGGCAGGACCACATGCTTCAATACAGATCAAACAATTTTTGGTTTTCCACTTAAAACTGACAGGACTAAGATCAGTCAAGGAAAACAAGTTCATTATCTTGTCTCTTCTGAGGAAGGAAGAAAAACTCAGAGCATACAGACCAAGTGGAGAATCAAAACAAAATTGAAAATACAGTCAGGAGGGAATGATTGGCAGCCACATGAGGGAACTAATCTCCTAAATGGACCAGAGGCTGCTGAAAGCGGAGGCAGGGAAGAGGAATAAAGGGGGATTTACACAGATTGAGGCGGAACTCTCATAAAACAAGGACTCCATATCAGAATTACTGTGCTTTTTTAGGAACCTACTAGAATATGAGAAGTGCTTAAATTTTCAGCGTGGATTGGTGAATTGACAATTTAAACATCCCAACATTTTGCACAATTTTAGACAGTATGGCAGCCTGAAAAGAGAGTTGTTTTGAAAAGCACTACAGCAAAACACACAAATTACAAGTAAAAAATTCCATTCCAAACTATTTTGATAGGTAAAATACTAATATTTGGTTCTGAATGCTGTACTTTAATAAGCCTCTATATATACACTAATGTGAACTATACTGATGTGAACCTCTCAGCATGGGGGATCTCTTGAAGATGGAGGGTCTGTGCCCAAACCAGCATCCCTCTGCTTTAGCATGCATTGGAATTAAAACACATTACTGTGGGGATAATGAAAACTCCACTGAAATGACAAAAAAGCAACGACCTCTGTTGCTTCCAAGCAACTCCTATAGCTTTCATTGTAAATAAAATCTGGAGTTATATTTATACTAAGTTCTAAATTTTATTATTTTAACAAACTTGTAGCTGCATGTTAAATTTTCATAGTGTATATAAAATCAGGGAGTTTTATAATTTTAATCAAAACCTATTGTCATGTTTTTCAGCTGAAGTAATGGATTATCTTATTTCTGCTGTGAAAAAGAGCAGCATGTATAAATAATACAATTATCTGTAGTTCACATGTGGATTCTTTCAATTTAGTTACTAATAATAACAAAATAATTAAAATTAAGTTATTGAAAAGCTAGACTTACAGACAGATATTAAGTCTTTTAAATATTAGTTTGGCATTTCAAACTGTGAACTTCATAAGCACTTAGGTTAAGGCGAATGCTAATCTGAGTTATGAACAAAAGGCCCCCAGAAGTGCCATATTTAGCATTAATGGCATGGGTGGCAACATTAAAATATAGTCTTTATTTCATTTGAATTTGCACCTTTTCAAACATTCCTCTGCATCATTTACTGCATTTACTATTTCAGAGCTGGCAAAGCTGACTTGTACAAACGTTATAGGGGGAAAAGGAGGAACTACTGTTTTATCAGTGACAAATGCACTGGACCATCGTGAACTGTGAACCATTTTCACCTGGCCACTGGGGGCTGCATTTAAAGGAGGGGAGAGGCCTGAGGGAAGCAGGGTGGTTGGGTTTTGGGAGTTTGCCGTGTAGTTGGTTGGTTACTGCTTCATTTTGTCTTTGTATAGTCAGGGGGAAGGTCATGGTGGGACTGCTAGTGGTGAGAAGGGAGCTTTGACCTTCCTCTCTAAGTGGCCTAGAGCCTTGAAGAGGTGAGCTTACAGCTTCCCTTGGGGGATCTCTGGCTTTATTTTGCAAGTAGTACTTTGGTTCAGGCTATGCTAAAATATATTTATATAGGTTTGAGGTGGACTGTTTCTTTGCTTAAAACTCTTAAGGGCAGAATGGAAGCTGTCAGGAGAATTAGGGAACCATTTCTTTCTATATAGCTAAATGCTTCTCTGCAGAAGCTGTGCTTAAGGTCAGTGCAGCTTCCGTTGAAGGAATTACAGAGGAAAGCACATAAAACAATTCCTTCCTGGAGCTGTTTAAATACTGCATTTTTATGGCAACAGTGTAACTGTAATGATTCCTTGTAGATTAATGAGGGTGCCATAAATGAACAGCCCAAATGGGACTGGAAAACTTTGTGACTTCTCTTACTCTTTCCAAAAAAAGAGTATTTTAAAAATAATATGAGTCTGTTCCCCACGGCTGCATGGGACTCTCAACCAATGATTTCCTATGTCTGGCTCATTATGAGAGCTGCAGGAGAACAGGGTGTTTAATGACACTTGCTGCATGGCCCTAGACTCTGTTTGTGTCTTTGCTTGCTGACTGGGCAGTACCTGTCACACAGCCTAGTAATGCTAAAGGCTTCTTGCACAGAAGAAGGAGGAAGAGAAGATGACTACCTTACCACAGTCATCTCAAATGCATTTCCATTACATAAAAGGAGTTATGTGACCACAGACTTAATGTGAAGCTAAAATGCTCAACTAGTAATGCCAGGCTAGAGCTTTAGGATCATTGCTGCAAGGGTAACCAGGTATGGTAATGTGAGAAGCCTCCTCAGGTAAGTCAATGCTGAATGTTGGAGAAGGCAGCGGGAGGCTGCAGGGAGGATAAATTCATCTGATCTAAAGCATAACACGTGGCAGTACCAATGCTTGGAGAGGGCTGCTGTTCACAGCCTTCCCCAGCTGCTTCTTGCTTTCTCCCACAAATGTAACAGCTGAACTGTTTGTAAAATGGGCTAACCTGATCTACTCGACCAGCACAGGTCTCTGCTCCTGAACCTGGTGCTTAAGCTGTTTAAGCTAGTGTGCCTCATTCTGACTGAAACAGGAGGTTGCAGTGCTCATCTGAGCAGCTCTGCTAGTAAATCTGAAAATGAGGTAACAGGCAGCTGGGGATGGTAATCTGTGCTGGTAATCACAGCTGCTGCGACAGAAGTGCACATCAAGAAGAATACAAGTGCAGGTATTTTTCAGATGTCCTCTTTCCTCTGAAGCAACAAACCCCATACCACTTCCTGGACTGAGCTTTTCCTAAATGTCACTTAAAGGCTGCTAAGGTTCAAATAACAATCAGAAGGACCTCTGTTCTTGACTTCTGTGAAAGAAAGTAACATTTCTAGAGAAACAGTGAAGTTTGACTCACTTGACGGGTGGGTGCTCTAATGCACTGAAAAGTATACTCTAAATACTTAAACTGGAAGCCAAAGGTCTAAAGTATCTGCAGAGCATATGGCTGTATTAAAGGTCAGTAGGTATTTCCTGGTGTCCAGTTTCCAGATGGGCTAGTCTATTCCACAACATGGCAATACATTAATAGGGACAATGGTGATTCTCTCTGCAAACCTCTTCCTTCAAGAGAAGCTGCTGTTGCAGAACTCCCTTTAAGCACAGCTAGCAACAGTCCCTGCCAGCAGATGAAAACTGGTTCCTCCTTAGTGAGGGTCTCTCTAAGCATTTTCCCATGCACAGAAAGAATTTTTACTTATAGCAATGCAAATAGCCAGTTTCTCACTGTTGCCTAAAATAGAATTTCCTTTGGACTTCCCAAACTGCAGTGACTTGATGTTAACTCTCTGCTTGCCTAGCAAGCTGTCCTTAGTTAGATGTTTTTGACACTCTGAATATATCACGAGATGGACTTCTTGGTTCCAAGCAGGTGTAGCCTTCCTTTTGGAAAGGATTAAATCAAGTCCTCTGAAGTGAGCAGGGAAGAGGCGTGCAGGCAACCTGCTTGGGTGGGGTTTATGTTCATTCATGGCTGAAGTGTAAGATTCCTTCCCCTACATCACCACCCTTCCCCTTTTCTTGTTATAATAAATAGGGAAAAAAATTGATATAATCAACTGTCCTGAGGATCAAGTGAGCTTCTGACTCGCTACAGAGGAGATGAAGCTGATGTAGCTGGTAGCATAAAGACTAGAGCCATATAAATACTCCAGGAGTAAAAATTCTTGCACTCTCACTCTAATGGAAGACAGTACTGCTCTGAGTTAGTTAATCAATCCTTTCAGTACAGGAGTGGATGAATTTAATAACATGATGGTTTTGTGCACTGTTATCCCAAAGGCTGACTAAAACAAACAAACAAAAATTTCCTGCTCTTTTTACCTAAACTTGTCATTCTCCCGGAAAAACGTTGCCTGATATTCTAGTCATGAATGCAATCAGCTCAAAGGTTTGCTTGTGGCTGATTTAACCTGATACTGTTTCCCTGAAGTCTCTACTATATCTAGCCTTTCTGCCACAGTGAGAACTCTGTTCTGGAGAAATCTGACAATGGAACCTCAAGTTGATATTCACAACTGAAAATCCCAGCTGTCAGTTGAGGTATAGCAATATGCAGCTGAGATGTGGTCCCTGTTGTGATTCACAAGAACCTCAGTTACTGTCGGGTGTCTTCTGAACAGAATCTCCCAACAGTCTTACTGTGTCTGCTTGGATATGATGTCAAATGGCTTTGGAAGCTTCATAGTAATGCCCAATGAGTGTATGGGGATGATCCCTCAAAAACTGTCATCTATTCTTTAACACTGCTCTGTGAGTGATGCTACACAGATGCCAAACCTCTTGTTTCTGGGTGTGCTCCTGGTGAAGTCTTGGAGTAAAAAGGCATTCCCTGTGAATGGTTTTTAGTATTGTGAGCACTACTGTAGCTTCTTGCACATAAAGTGTAAACATGGGATCTGCTCCTTAAGATTTGTGAAAGTCACCTTTTTGTGCTTACAGAACTAACTTTTCATAAATTTTGCTACATTGACTTGCAGAAAAAAAAGACAAAATCCAATACTGCCACTTGGACTTTAGTAGATTGAGATGCTTTTTGCTTGTTAACTGTATCTGGGAATGCAGTATACCTCATACTTCTGTACAAACTGATTAGCTAGCTCAGATTTGAAGCTACCTTAATTTTGCAGCTCAGAGACGGGGAAATAGAAGAGTTTTATTACATATACTGTGGAAGTCAAAGACAGAAGTTGGAGCACAGTGGCCTGCTATCCTAAGAACTTCATGTAAAATTTTGACTTAACATTGTTTCCAATCAACTTAACTTCAGAGATAAATATGTGTAAGAACGAGTCAAATTGGCTTCCATGCTAAGACTGCTTTCACTAACGTAAAACTGTTGATTTTCAGATACAGGATGGGCATCGGATAGATGTCTGTATCAAACAACCAAACACCTACTCTGAAGAGAATTTGTTTTTGAAGATTTTTAGATTCATTCCCTGCCTGTCTACATTTCAGTAATCTTGTCCCCCCCCAGCCCCGTGTGTTGCCTGCAAAGATGGATGGAGGGACAAGAAGCTCTAGAAATTATCACTTGGTGGGTTAAATGACTATCTTCTGCTGTGTAGAAATTCAGATACTTAAACCAGCTAAAACATAAGGCACCAATGAATTGCAGTGATGCAAAGAGTAACTGATCTTGTCTTTAATATGACATAAAGGAAATAAGGGGAAATAATTTTGCTAATGACAACTGTATTGTTTTAGGTACCTTATTAGGTCAGCACTAAGCAGGCAATTAAAAATACTGAAATGGTAGTTCTAGTGAAATGCTGAATGGATAAGCTTTGGAGAGATGAAAGGATAAATCTTAGCACCTTGTGATTAGATTTATATTTCTAAATTAATATTGCTGACTAAAAAGAAAACCCCAAATTTCAGTGTCAGCTTAGACTTTTAAATCAGTGTTAGTTAACTAGAGTCTCTGTAGCTCTCAGCAACTCGTTTGTTTCCTGTGATGGTGGAGCTCTTGGTGCACCTTCCACTGTTGAGGGCACAAAGCACCGCTTCCAACACTGCAAGAGGACTGCACTAAATCTGAAAGGCAGAAACTGACTGTAGTGTATTCAGATAGAAAGTTAATGAAAATTACTGCTTAAGTATCATTAAATATTTACACTTTTTCCAATGGTAATTCCCAAGGGGAGGACACAAAGTTCTTGGTGTTTACTGAGGAGTCAGGCAGGTAAAACCAAACCTGGTAAAATCGCTCCTGCTTTATTTGCAGGTGTTCCTCATGACTTAGGCGTATGAAATGCGATGGGCCTGTGTTTTGTGGGCCAGAACTCTAGCCTATCACATACTGCACAACTTCTGTCAACACCGGAAACAGTTCTGAGAGGGTAGAGGTGCCCTGACCACAGTGACCCTTAATTACCAAGTACAACTTGGCTAAAGGTTCTGTGTGAAACTCTGGCCTAAAATGAAGATGTCTTGATGTTGCAAGGATGGGAACTTCTGCAGTCAAATTAACTGGGAACGTGGACAACCCTTGCTGGTAAAGTACTCTAAGGTCTGCAGACAGGCAAGTGGCAATTAAAGTTCCAAGAGTAACAGAAGATCAATTTTTCATATACTATAACAACGAACTACATACTCTAGATGGAAGACTGTTCCCATCTTTAGAAACCAGGAACATGGATGGGGAATGCAAACTCATGTTTTCTAGAGTGTTTTAAAATTTTACTGACAAGAGCTACGGTAAGTTCTGCTTTGGGTCTTGCCACTGAATACAGCTGCTGTATACAGCAGAAACCAGTTACACGCTGGAAACAGAAGTCTCTCTGGTGTAGTATAAAGTTCATAGCAGTTCTTAATGGTTTCTGGCATAACTATATTTTCATTACTGCTTTATCCATCTTTCTAAGAGGTTAATGCTCTACTAGAATGATTTCTTAGACAGAAAAACAGTGGTGAGGATTGGAAGAAGCTCTAGGAGCTAGAAGGATGTTGCACAGCAGGCTAAGGATTCTGGAAAGCAGGACAACCTTTGACATAGTTTTGCCTAAAAATGTTGGGAGTACCTGAGCTACAGGTACATGTTTATACTGACCACAGATACTAGTTTCATAACTCTATAATTATTTTGAGCTACAGTTCATATTGTCTCTTCATGCTGTGTCCACCATGTTGTTTCGGGAGTACGTACAGTAAGATACAGTGCACAGCCTTCAATGGTGAAACTTACTCTGAACTGGTATCTGTAAGGCAATTAATGCTATGGAAATCCAATTCTTACCTTTATGCATGTGTTGAGAGGTGAGACTTAGCACCTTAACTATGCTAGGAGACCCAACTGGCTTATTTGGGTTTTATATCCCTTGCTGTTCTGGATGAAAAAATACAAGAAGTGCACAAAGATGTTGAACTGTGGTCCCTCAAGAGTTGGAAGTGAATGTATTGTTGCAAACCATGACTGGATATTTTTAATTTAAAGCACAGCTGCTAAGTAAGAAAGCCAAGCATGTATCCTTTGCAAATGCTGGAAAACTAAATTAAATAGGGTGTCTACAGTGTCCTCATTCTAGTGAACATAGTGCACAAAACAAACTCTGTGCTAGTGCAGAATAGCAATAAACAGGCAACCCACAAACCATGGGGACTGCTGGCAGAGGGAAGCTATCAAAAAAAAGCCCTGAGTTTTGACAGTATTTATGGAAATACAGTATCATTGTTACTTTTATTTTATGAAAAAAATGATGCTAAATACATAGTACACACTAATTCTAAATGACAGAATGAAACCTAAAGAATGTGTTGAAACAGTGAGGGTGAAGTAAAAAAGATATTCTGTAGCTTGACAGAGTAACTGTCCCATCTTCTGGAGAAAAGATGACAATCATTTTTCATGCATTTGAGATTATAGGACCAGCTGTGCATAAATACTTGCAGAAACAGGACTTGGCTAATATTCCAGAGGAATGACTCTTCAGTTACTAGCCAAACAATGAGTCTGCATTTTCATAGTAGCTTCCCTGTAGATATTATGTCTACCTGTAGATATTATGTTAGTAATTGTTAGGATGAGTGCATTCAAAACAGTTGATGAGTGTACTTACAAGCTCTGCTAACAAATGTTCTCTCTGAATAAGGGACAAGCTATGAAAGTTTTTGCTGGCTGCCTTCAATCTTTTACTGCATCAGACTTACCACACTGTCAATGTTCAATTCTTTACTGGTGCCCTAAAAATGTTTAGGACAAGTATAATAAATTATAATGAATATCCTCGTTTGCTTGCAAGTATCAAGTATTTCTCCTTTGATTTTAATCTTTTTAAAATAGCAAAATCCATGCGAAGAGGGAGTAAACATTTCTGGCTTGAATTTCAGGGCCCTAGCCACAACATATTTCTGCAGTGGTGTCATAGAGGAAGGTAAGTTTATCTCTGCATTTAAATTAGAGGGTGGATTTGGGCTATAATTTAACTTCCACAGCAGCATGTCTCAATCAGGTGGAAAGCTCATAATTAACCTCTTCCTGGGAACAAGTAAACAGAATTTATTTGAGGAAACTTTGATTACTCAATGTGAACTGGATTTGCAGCTGGAGTGCTTGTTCCTGTGTTAAAGCAAGCATGTATTTTGGAACTGTTTCCTCGATGATGTTCTCTGTCCTGTCATGATCTTGCCACACAAACAATCTAATCCCTACTGACCCTCAGTGTAACGCTGTGCTAGTTTCTTCAACTAAAAGTAAGTTCAGCTTGAAGTGCTGAGTTTGCAAGGCTGTGCTTCGGTTGGCGGAGTTGAACTCCCTCTCTTCTGGGAGTGGAGAAAAAAGTTTTCAAGTACTCAACTTATAAACTCAACAGCTTTTCAGAACATGTTTCTCCCTTTCTATTAAGTAAGTTAAGTTAGCACACAGCAATAAAGTGGGTGGAAGATAAAGCATCTCTTCAAAATGTAATGCTCTCTAGAATACGCCTATGCTCTCAGAAAAAGAAGTGGAAGGCTGAGCTGCTGACTGCTGTGCAGAGAGCATGGTCACATCTGGGCATCAGTAGTTTCCTGTGTGGATGGATGGTGCAGTGTCTCAAGGCTTCCTCTCATAAATGAGGAATGTCTGTTCAGCCACTCTTCTAATTTACTTAAAGGCATATACAGAGGATTTTCAACTATTTTCTTAACTGGAATTTTAAGCAAGTTGAATGTTTCTCCAAACTTTCCTGTTTCACAGACTTTACCTGGTCCCTATGGCAACTACCAAAGTACTCGACCATGGTTTTGGAGAAGCACAGTCAAGGTTTTGCCTAAAACTGTCCCGTCAGAAGTAAACCAGGCACCAGTTTATTGTAAGGAACAAGCAAAAGATGTCTAAACTTGAGGTACTTCAACACAGAACTGTGGAGTATCTCTAATAAATCTTTTTATCCATGATATATTTGCTTGAGGTAGAAGTTTAATTAGGTTTAACATCCTTCCTCTCAAAGGAGAAGGAAAAAACCCCACCATTTTCTACTTAAGCCAGGAAACAACACAATGGATTATTTCATGCAAAGTTGGATAAAGGCCCTCATATAAATTCTGTTATCTAGCAAAGACTATATGCCAACATGCAAAAAACACTTGAAAGTTTCTTCCCTAGGCTTAACTCTGCAGGCACTCATCACTGTCACCAACAACTTAGTCTGGTCTTGTTAGAAGCTTATTCTTCTAATTGCCAGCATAAAAGGTTTTTAAATTGTGTTTTGACAGCTAAAATACTGCATTTTCATAAATAAAGAGCTGTCAACAGCGCTGGTGCAGAAGCAAAGGAACCAGGTGCAGAATTAACAGCTGGGGGAGAGGACAATGATTCAAAAGTTAAGCAAAGCAAGCATCTGCTTATGGTTTGATACCAGCTATCTAAATCCAACCTAGAAAATCAGATCCTGCTACAGCTGGCATAGAGATTATGAGCATCTTGCTGGACAAACTGTTTAGAAATAGTATGTCCTGTTTTTTGGCTGGGATAGAGCTTATTTTATTTTCTTCTTAGTAGCCGGTACAGTGCTGTTTTGGATTCAGGATGAGAACGCTGATAATACACTGATGCTTTCAGTGTATTCAGGAAATTAAGGACTTTTAAACTTCCAATGTTTGGCTAGTGTGAAGGAATACAAGAAGCTGGGAAGAAGCATGGCCAGGACAGCTGACCTGAACTAGCCAGAGGGATATTCCCTGCCCTAGAATGTCATGCTCAGTATGTAAACTGAGGAGAGTTGGCCAGGGAGGGGTGGATAGCTGCCTGGGCATTGGTCAGTGGGTCATGAGCAATTGCACTGTGCATCATTTGTCTATCTGGGGTTCTGTTTCTCTCTCTTTGCTATATTCCTTTTCATTCCAATTATCACGCTGTTATTGTCATCATACATGTTGTTATATTTTTAGTCATTAGGCTGTTCTTATCTTAACCCATGAGTTTTACTTTTTCTGATTCTCCTTCCCATCCCAGGGGGAGAGGGGAGGAGTGAGAGAGCCAGCTGTGTGGTGCTTAGTTGCTGGCTGGGGTTAAATCATGATGGATCAAAAGGGTGTTCAGTTCACTTCTGTCCTTTTTGTTGTAAGAAAGAAAAAACATACCAACCCACAACAATTTTCAGGTGTATAAAGGGCAAGCTCACATTTGTTTTCCAAGCTGTAAAGAATCTACTATCGTAAAATATAGCAGCTTTATTTTACAAGTGGCATTCTTCTCCCACCCTTAGTTTGCAGCTGGGCCTTTAAATTGAGCTTTCCTCTGCTCTGAAATCCCATGTTGGAAGGGTGCACGGAGGATGTCCCTTCTCTTCTGAGCTCAGATCTATCTCATTTCATCAGCATTAAATTAAAATTCAGATACAACAGACAGAAAGTGACAATGCTTTTTGAAAGCCACAACACAGTAAGTTTGAAAATGAACAGCACTGAAAGGTGTTAACACCTATTCTGTCAGCATCAGCATAGAAGACACTACGACCAACACAGAGTGTGCCAGTACCTCATGGTATGAAAAGGAACGAGGTATTTAGCTGCTTCTGGACCTGAAGACCGGGTATTTCCTTTCTAAGCAGAGGTGCCTGAGCGCCAGCCACAGGAGAAGGGATCAGATTCTCCGGGGACCGAGGGCACCGGGCTACTTCACCTGTACGCATGGCCGGGGGGCTCCTGCTGCTCCGGAGTCGCCCATCAGCAGCCGCAGGACAGCTCCGACGCGGCGGGACGCTGAGGCGGGGGCCGCCAGGCAGGTGGGGGCTTCGGCCGTCTGTCACCGCCCCGATGGGGACCTTCCCCCACCCCGCTGCAGCCCCCCGCGGAGCAGGGACGGGAGCCAGGCCCCGGCGCTACGAGGGGTTCCTCCCTGTCCTGGC
>VWZY01007440.1:247214-265501 GCA_013399075.1 Chloroceryle aenea | reverse complement strand
GCTGCCACGACACCTTGCACCCCGCAAACAGAGCGGCAGAAACTTCACTCGCGTGTATTTAAACGGCTGCTCGGGACGCGGCGTTGCCGGAGAGACGTTTCCTGTGCCAAAGCTCCTCAGGAGCCACCCTCAGCACATCCAGCGGCNCAGGCTTGTGCAGACCGGTCACAATAGCAATGCGGTTGTGTGAACGTTAACGCGGAAAGGACCAAAAAATGGGCATTCCTTTCCTAGCAGGCCATGGATAAAGCCAACCAGTCTTTTGTAGCCTCGTACACCAGGGTGTGTTTTGATTACCCGGGAGAGAGGACAGTAACTCGAGAGCTGTGAAATGTGGATCTCATTCCCAGCTCAGTCACTTCATTGCTCTCTTGAGAAAAGTTGTCGGTCCTCTGTGTCTGTCCCTTACTTGTGAGTGGGGAGATTACTACTGATGTACCCTCAGGTGTATGAGGAAGGCACAGCGAGTGTTACCGTATTGCAGGGATTTCCGAGTCGAAACAGAGGTACTGTTCAGTCAGGCTGCACATGTGCACGTGATGAAAAGAATCCTGAAGAGACTTCACACGGAAAAATGAGAAATCTTTGTGTGGAGAGTGCAAAAGATTGCCCACTCAGGTTGGGACCATTCATACCTGCGGGTCTAATGGAACAAAGTAAGGTGTATTTTTAGAAGCTGACTAATAAAGGAAGATGGTTGCATTGCCTTCACAAGTCTTAATTTGGTTAGGCATGATAAAACAGTGCAAACACTGCTGTCACTCTGACACCCCTACGAGGGCAGATGTGGTCCCACTGGTCACACAGAATGAGACAGGTTCTATGGTTGTCTGGTTTTCTTCACCAGAGTAAAAGTTACATGCAATGCTTGAGAATTATGGGATACAAGCGTTTTACAAAACCTGCTTTATCTGCTAAGTTCTTTGTTTGGTGTCTGAATAATACACTTTGGAAGTTTTTTCTTAGTTGTTTGTGAACAAACAACAAATTTTGTTGATCTTGATAATTAACTGCTTTACATTTCAAAAGCAACATGTTGGTGCTGGGAGACACCCAGCACACCAGAAAAGTCAGGCAAAAGCTGAAGACAAAGACCTTTCTTTCCAGGGAATTAAATAGAGCTTTTGTAGAAAGAATATTTTTATCACTTAAGCTTTCCAGTTAACCCAAAACACTTAAACTGTATCATGTACACTGGTAAGCTACTTACAGGCCACAATTCCTTTTGCCTTTTAGGCTCAGAAAGCGATCAGAATTCTGTACGCACGCTTTGCCTGTAGTTGATGTCAAACCAAAAGGTGTGATGTGCAGGCCTACAAGGTTTCTTCACAGAGAATGAAGTTAGTTGCTGTTTTGATGCTCTGTGATGAGGATGGAGGAAGTCTTAGCTGGCCTCTAAGAGATATAGTCATAAACATATTTGCAGCAGGCATTATTTGGCAGCCTCAGTAGAAGGAAAAGTCTGAAAACAGCATGGAATCTAAACTTTCCTACTAGCAGGAGCAGCTCCTTTTATAAAACTGGTCAGACAGTCTGCAGAAATTTTACTCAGATATTGTGTGAATACTTTTTGCTTCCCAGATAAATCTACAGTTGAACCTGCTGGGCTGCTGGCCTGCCCTCTGAATGCTGAAGAAAACCCAGCCTCTGCTGACACTGAAACATTACTATGCTGAACGTATCTTCTGATCTGCTGCCAGACAGAATTCAGCAGAGGAGAAAGGATGTATTAATTTCATGTTCTTTTATTGACAGATTGAAAACCTAGAATGGCAGGAGAACAGAAACCGTCCTGCAATCTTCTAGAGCAGTTTATTTTACTAGCCAAAGGTACAAGTGGCTCAGCTCTGACTGCTCTTATAAATCAAGTGCTGGAGGCTCCTGGGGTTTATGTCTTCGGAGAGCTATTGGAGTTAACAAATGTGCAAGAGGTAAGAGACGAGTTTCTATCCTGATGCCTCTCCTGCATTCTCAGTACAGAGCATTCCCAGAAGTTTCCACAAACAGCCTGCACATGAAATTTCTGTGCCAAGAAGGGCCTGGTGCAACTTATCTTGGTTCTGAGATGTTTGTGTATGAGAGATTGACTTTGCTTTTGCCTGTATATATTAGATGCTAAAAAATACCTATGTAAAGCTTTGCTACCTTAATGTGACTGCTAATGTGGCAAAAACCTGGCAGAAGCATCACAGTAACAATTTTTAAAATGCCCCTAGCCAGCTTTCAGCAGCAACAAAAATCCCTTTCTACTCCTTCATGGTCCTGGAAATTACTTCAGTGCTCTCCAGAAGTCTTTGTGAACAGATGTCTAGTGTATCAGGCCTGGGTGGTAACCAAACCTTTTCAAACCAAAGTGAAAAGTAAGTTCCAGAGATTTTTTTACTGGGAATGTCTCACCAGCACGCACCTCTCCTACAGGGAGGGAATCTAGCTTCAGTGTCTCTGTAGCTGGGGTAATGTTGTATACAGCAAGTTTGGCTTTCCAAATGGTCTCTTAGAGATGCTGAAAAATGCCTCTATGGTTATTCAGCATCAAATCACAATTAAGGTGGTTATTTTCCTGGATCTGTGTGCACTAGGTTATATTAAAAAAATCCACTCGGTAACAATCCCTGCTTGGTGCTGCAGTTATTCCAGTGAAGTGTTTGCATGTGAGAGGAGCACTGTTACTTCCAAATGTACTCAAAATGTTCTAGTTTGCTTTGCTTTTGAGTTTTTGTGGCTCTGCAGGTAAGCTGTCTTTGCTTTCCCAGTAATAGCAGGGATGTTTAACTAACCAACAGCATTGCCTGCTCTCTTTTCACACGGTGAGAAAAGCTGGACCCGTAGATTCCTGGCTGAAATTAAGAGTTGCCTTTTTCTCTTACCTCCTAAAAGCAGTTGATGGTCCAAACTGTAGTTAAGTTCTGATGCATAGAAACAGCTGGATCACCTTGACTCTAAAACTGCTTAAATTTTCTGCTATTCATGAGGCTTTAGAAAGGGTTCAACTCTTTAAGATGAGGACATAATTACTTCTCTGGTTACTCTAGGTCTATGTAGACTGAAAACATTCTCTGGAGAAATCGCCTGCCAGGGTTATGTTGACTGTTACCACATTACATGGAATTTCTTTTCTTCCCATCCAGCTTGCTGAAGGGTCTAACGCTGCTTATTTCCAGTTGCTGAACCTGTTTGCATACGGAACGTACCCAGACTATGTAGGTAAGAGACTGTTGCCTGTTTGCAGAGTACGAGACTGCTCTGCCCTTAGAATGGTCAGGGGCAGTTCTTTGCTTTTTGTGGTGCCTGATGTAGTGTGACTGTGTGAAAGTGTCCAAGAACACAATTGGTGTGGGAGAATTGTTCATAGAGGGTCTCTGGGTCATACATGTTTTTAATTGCTACAGTGTGAAGGAAGGCCAGGAGACTGTGGTGTTTTACTGGTTTAGATTGGACTGCAGCACTGTCTTGAAGTGGTCTGTATTCATTGATGTTCACTGGACACTTACCTCTGCAAACTGCAATTCCAGACATCTGTTTTGTCATTTAGATGACACCAGTTATGGAAGCTGCAGAAAACTTGAAGAAAATTGTTCTGCATTATTTATAAAAAGCTATATGGTTTATGGAATAACCTTTTATTCTGTGATGACGGCATTGCTGAAAGAAAATGAAGCATTTCTTAGCCAGAATACAAATCGAAATAATGACTTTTCTACAGCTTCAGCAGGTCTATGTGTGAATCATTTTAGTATCCGTCGAGACGTGCTTTTATCTCTGGTGCTTATGCTTCCATTCTGCTACAATTTAATACTTCATTTGTGGGTAGCCTGGTCCAGGCCATTACTGAGTGTGACAAATAACTCTTGTCGTAGCGCTGGCTATCACTGTGGTGGATGAGCTGTCAAGTTCCTGTAAGGAGAAGCAGCATCTGTAAGTGCAAGGACAGGAAATTCCAGTGGCTGTAGAGCAACATGACCCTCAAGAATTCTGTGACTGATCAGAGATGTGTTTGCTGTGCATGGATCTTGTGTCCCAGCATGTGACAGTGCAGTTCATTCCTCCTTTTCTAGCGAAGAAAGAGAAAGGGGGAAAAGTAGTCAAGATGTAGAGCATTGAATGAGGTAGGATGGATGGGAGAACTTGAGTGGTCCTGAAACACTAATTTCCATTAAAGCAGATATTTTAAAGGGTTTCTTTGCTTTGGAAAGCCGCCAGTTTCCCTTCTCTTTTTAAATATTCATGAGGCACATGGATATAATACAGTGACAGCGAGGCCATCTAGATTAATAATTTCTCCGCTCTTCCTCAGCCTGGTACTTTACACTTTTCAACCCTAAATATTGCAGCTCTTTGGGGAAATAAAACCAGCTCTATTTACAACCAGGTCAACAAAGAGGGAAGATTTTATTCTGTCAGCTAGTTAGTGAAATGAAACTGACTTGGTAGAAACAAAACACTGACCAACTGTTTTGACAGAACACCACTTGTGTAGATGTAAATTATGTTCTAATCCCAAAACCAGAATTACTAAAGAAGCAGGGAAGAATGGAATTCCCAGCTTGGCTTTTAACTTTTTCCCCTCTTTCCCTGGGTGTGCTAATCTGTCATCATCATCAGGTCTCACCAGCACCCACAGTAGCTGGAGGAGTTCAGCAATTCAAGGTTTAGTGTAATGTAATGACTCTGGAGTTCTGCATTATATAATTCTAGAAGAAAAGTCCTGAATCTTGTCTCTTTAACAGCAAACAAAGATAATCTGCCTGAATTAACAGTAACGCAGAGAAACAAGCTGAAACACTTGACGATTGTAAGCCTGGCTTCCCGAATGAAGGTAAAGTACCCTGTGTATGATACCATACATGGTTGTTTGGTTTGGGTTTTGAAAATGGCATCAATTCCATAGCCCTGAAGTTGTGTCAGACTGCATGAATACTAAAAAAGTCTTGCACTAGGAAAGTGCCTGTAATGGACAGTGTTCTCTTGCGGTGCATTTGGGACATTAACTTAGTGGACTTCCATGAATGACATGCAATTTGGTCAAGAAGGTCTGGGAAACTTTGTATGGCTTCTTTCACTCTGGAGATGGAGAGTATTCTTTATAGAGACAACTAAAAGATACTCTTAATTTCTTCTACAATCCCATTACCCTTTCTTCCTCTGGAACATGCTATGCCATAGCTTCAGGAATTGCCAGACTTGTTTCAGGATATTACCTAGCCTAGTAGTAGGTGTTTGTCCTGCCACAATCAGTCACTGCTGTACTTGCAGATTCAAGTGTAGGATACAGTAAACATTTGGGTCTTGACCTTATGAGACTTAGCTGTTTATTTTGGCTCTAGGACTGTTAACTTATTCTTGGACTTGCTGTTTTTAGTGCATTCCCTATTCTGTGTTGCTGAAGGACCTGGATATGAGGAACCTGAGGGAGTTGGAAGATCTGATTATTGAAGCGGTTTATACAGATATTATCCAAGGGAAGTTGGATCAGCGAAACCAGGTGCTAGAGGTGGATTTTTGTATCAGCAGAGACATTCAGAAGAAGGACATCAGTAACATTGTCAAAACACTCCAGGAATGGTGAGGCAGTCTCTCCACCTTCCTTGTTCTCTGTACATAGCTTGTCCTGGTTTATATTTATTCCTCCCAGTTTCAGATGCTGGCTCAATTTCACATGCTCCGTTAATCGGGAGTCTTATGCTATAAGTAGGCACTTGGAGGTAGAGTCTATCCTAGTTCCCACCTAGGATTCAGTTTGTGTTGTATGTCATGCCAAACTGTACTAGGTCTTGAGATTCTACTCTCACTGTAGCTTTTTTACATGACAGATCCCTTGTGAGGAGTCAAGACTTTTTCTTACGGATGTGCCAAACTGGGCTTACGGTTTTCTGGTGGGAGCTACTCCCCTTTCTGCTGTTACATGGGAAAAGAAAAACAGAACTGTCCGTTTCTTTTCAGCCTTTTTCACTGTGATGAGAACTGCATGGGCAAATTCTAGAGCATCTCAGTTCTTTGGCAGGAATGTCTCTTCAGGTTTGAAGTTTCAGATGCCTTTGTTTGTCTTCTCTTTGTTCCTGCAAATGTAGGCTGCAGGCAACCATATCGGGACCGTGGCACTATCTTTTTGTACCTTTGCCAGGAAGCTGCTTCTCATCTTTTGTAGCATTCCCTTCCCGCCCAAAGAAATTTGCCTGTAGACTGTGGAGCCTGTGGCAGGTTCTGAACTGACTGAGAATTGCTTCCTTGTTGCTATGGTAATGAGTGTATGTAAAGTAATTAAAGTCCCAGGCAAAATGCTGTCCTGAGGAGGGGACAGTTTGGTTGGGTTTTTTTTCTACTCCAACTCCCTCAATCCTATCATACTGGGAGGGCTCTGGCAGCTTTGAGGATGTAACAGCATTGTCTGGAAGGTAACTGTGAACCCACTGGCAATTCCCTTTCTGTCCTCTCCAGTTAGTAGTTCTGTGCTGGAGGAGTGCTCCTGTCTTTTGAACACTTAACAGGCAGCAGGGATTCACTCAATCTGACTTTTTTGTTTAATTTAAACATTTTACTTACTCTTGAAAAATGCGTTGCATCCCTGTTTCAGCAGTAATTCTGATAGAAAAGGAAATTGGATGTACATTGAACCTGCACTTTTTGATGGTCAGAGTAGGAGTAACACAGACTCTCTGAAGAGTGTTGTGAAACACATCGAGTAAACAGCAGACTTGGTTGTTTTGTTTTGCTTTTTTTTTTCTAGCCAGCTTTTTGGAACTCTAATCTTTAAGCAGAAGGTATAAATTTAATAATCTCCTGAACTTTTAGATGAGCATGACTTTTCAATTGAGCTGCTCCAGAGAGAACTCTTGAACACTGTTTGACGTTGTATCTTGCAGGTGTGACGGTTGCGAAGCGGTTCTTTTAGGAATTGAGCAGCAAGTACTTAGAGCCAACCAATACAAAGAGAACCATCACCGAACTCAACAGCAGGTAGAGATGGAGGTGGGTACAGAGTCACTTCAGACAGCTCTATGCTTTTGGTAAATATTTGTTCTCTGCAGAAAATGCTCTGGTAACACCTGGTTAATCGTCATGGCTTCTCTGACGCTGGCTAGCAATCATGCAAATCAGATGTGGTGGCTTGGGGTAGGAAGAAAATACATCTGCTTCCATGTGCTAGTAACACCACAAACATCAAATTTGCCCTCTCTGAGCAGGTTGGAACTTTTCTTTGTCAATTTTTATAAATGTAGGCGAGGTGGCTGTGCTAGCTATGGTTTCCCAAATGGATTTGTTAGGAAAAGTGTGCTTTTACCACACAGCTCTGAGACTATTCTGTTCTTGTACGTGGCAGGCGGGAAGGAAGAAAAACAGTTCCCTTAGTTTTAAACCTGAAAGTGTAATTAACCAAAATCTCTCGAGTCTTAATGCTTTTGCAAAAAGTGCCCTCAGCAGCTTCCTTCAGGGGGTCAAGCTGAGCCCCCAGACGTGGCTCTGACAGGCTCGCTTCAGGAGCGTTGCCAGGGAGCGCTCCTGCCTCTGTTGCATGCGCAGCTGGCCGGTAGATGGCAGCACGGGTACGCGATTTTAGCCCCTGCTGATGTGTATTTACTTGTGAGAACAAATCTTGGCTAATACAGCTGTAAAGGTGAAAATGGTCCTCCCGAGACACTCGCTCAGGTTTTATTTCTTGCAGAGTGCTGCATCCCTGCAGGTTTACATTTGCCTTCTGAAGCAGCATATGCTTGTCGGCTGGACTGGCATCCATAGTGAGTTTGGTTTGCCAGATGCCTTTGCCCTGGAGTTGGCACCCCTGACTCCTTAACTTCTTTTGGCCTGTGTTTTTGGGTTGTGTTTTGTTTGGGTTTGGTGTGGGGTTTTTTGTGGTGTTTGTTGTTGTTGTTTGGTTTTTTTTTCTTTTGTAAGGTTTGCTCTTTGTATTTCTGGCAAGCCCTACAGGGTTTCAGGGAACAGAATATGGTGCCTTGTGCTGTATCTCTCCTTTTCAGCCAGAGGAGCAGAAGCTTTACTGCTGCCTCCTATGAAACCAGCTTCTGTTCCTGCTTCTAGCAAATATCTGTGGCTCTGACAGCCGGGCAAGGCCAAAGGGCATTTTCCCTTTCTGAGTGCTGTCCTGAGTGTAAGTTCATTTCTTTCACAGTCTCCTTTGTCCTTCCTGCTTCTGGCCAACAATGGTAGGATGGCTGCCTTCTGTACCAAGGCAGTAGTAGGTCTTTCCAGACAGCCAGATAGGTGTTACACTATGTGTGGTTGTCTCATAGAAAAAAAAAAAAAAATCTCTACTTATTCCGTGTTGGACCCAGACTGGAAATATTAACAACTCTGGCTATAAGTGAGGATTAAACATTATCTTTAATAAACGCAAGTGCAGAGCATATTTCTGGTGGCACAGTTTATTTTATAATCTCCACTCTATATTCCATGGGTTTTTCAATATGTTTATGAACAGAATGTCTGCTGTGAGGGGAGATAGAAGCAGGTGCTGATTCACTGTCTCTTCTTGGCCAGGTCACAAACATAAAGAAAACATTAAAAGCTACAGCCTCGTCGTCGGCACAGGAGATGGAACAGCAGCTGGTAGAACGAGAGTGCCCTCCACACACAGAACAAAGGCAGCCCACAAAGAAGATGTCCAAAGTCAAAGGGCTGGTCTCCAGCCGTCACTAGAACATACCATCCAAATGTCATTCAGCTAGGAATGACAACAGGAGGAGATAAAAAGGGCCTGCGTCTCCTTTTTCAGTGGGTTCTGGGCCAGTCACTTCCAGTCTGGCAAATGAAAGCCCTATTTGAATACAACTTCCAGTTAGCAGCACCTGGCTAAGTTACACTGTGCAGCCCCGCTGAATTTCCAAGGTATCCCTGTCCTGGTCCTATAAAGAGGGACTGCTAAAGAGAGGGACTAACCAAAAGGGGCAGGAAAAAAAAATAAAAATTTCTGTGGACAGTTTTGCTCCCTCCCAGCCAGTCTCATTGCTGCTTAACCTTGAGGAAGCTGCTGTACTAAATCAGATCTTGGCAGAACTTCTGTAGCAAGTGTCTGAATCCCAGGGTTGAAGTGTGGCTACCAAAGCCAGGCTGGGAGTGAGGAAGCCATCAGCACAGATCTTTTCATTCCCAAAGGGAGCGCAGAAAGGTTTCTAGGCCAGGAACTGCTTTATATGGAAGTCTTCAGCCTTTCCACTACCCCTGTCTATTTTAAACTGGGGTGAAATTCACACTACCTCGCTCTGTGAAGATGAGATCCAGTGCTGGGCTGTTTACTTAACTGTCTGTTTACTGCCCTTACTAAGCCCTTTAATCTCTCACAGATTTAAAGCACTGTTCTGCATCTCTGAGGCACCAATACAATAAGGAGGAAGCAGGCTGCTCTTTCAAGCCTTCCTTCTTGCAGGTGGTTAAGGGTATACTAGGAACTGTTTCTTTTGAATGTGGTGTGACCTCCCAGAGCTGCTTGTGAGTTGTTTCCCCCATCGATACCTTCAAAGGGTAATGCATTTGCTCTTCCTTGGATGCTGGTGACAATGGGCTGCATGGGAGAAGAGCCCATTTAGCATCGTGGCAGGCTGGTGGCCCAGGACCCACTGGCAGGGGTCGCAGCAGCATCCCCTTGCTGAAGCAATGGACTTGACTAGTCTTTCTGAATTTTGAACACTTTCAGGTTATATTTCCCTCCCTTTTTTTTATTTGTACATTGTTGTGTTTCTAAAGCATTTCAGCCTTTGTTTTGTGATTGTTTTTTGGGTTTGGTATGGTTTTGTTTTGTTTTGTTTTTTATTTGTTACAGACTAACTTCAGGTGATTTGCACCTAATTTGGCAAGGTGTGGGGCTTTTTTTTTTAAGGGGGAGGATGGGGTGGCATTTGAAACAGGAATTCACAAAAAAAAAAAAAAACAAATTTTAGAAAAAAAAATTAAAAATGCTGATTTAATGTCAGTGTCTGGAGTCTTGGCTTTGAGGCTGCTGTAGGCTTGTAGTCCAACAGCACTTGTTCCCTTGAGCATTTACTTGATTCTTGACCTTATGTTTGTTATCAGAAGGTCTGACTGATCTCCCTGGTGCATCTGGGAGGCAGGGAAGTCCTCTTCCCATTTTGTCAGAAGCTTTTCTTTGTCCAAATTTGTGCAGAAAGATTTGTGGCAAAGCCAGTAGCTGAGCCCAGTGTCCTGAGCCTAAACCCCTCTGATGCCTGACTGTGGAAGGTCTGTAGTTGTGCTGTGTCTCGGGCCAGTCGTCTCCTTCCTCTGAGTCCAGAAGAATACTGCTTTGTGGTTTGGCCCCTGCATTTCACTTCACTCTGTGCTGTAAAGAGAAGGGCTTTCCTTGAGCGGGCAGGGGAGCTGTTTAAGCAGAAGACTGTGACAGTGGTCTAGTCCTGCAGCCAGCTGTCACCTGTGCTTGCTTGTGCAATGCACGTGCCTTCCTCTTATTGCTACCAGAATTCTTTGCCATCTGCATATTTTCAGTCCTCAGTCACAGGACTTGTACACTTGTGAAAGTAAATTCCTGTCCTTTTCTCCTGCAGTGCAGGCACACCAGCTTTTAATTGTGAGAGGTGGATCTAGATACCTCCCATACAGTTGCCTCCAGGTCACATCCTTTGCTTTCTGATTCTTTGCCAGCTCTCTTGCCCCCTAGAAATGCTAGCCAAAAAATTCCCAGGGAAAGATATTAAGTGAATTAGCCCAAAGCATGAAGCCTTCCATTGTATCTGAAGGGAACTGTTTCCCAGGCAGTGGCAGTACTACTTGCTGTACTAGCTTCTTTCAGTATTTAGCTTCAGCTTCTCGGGAGCTGTAGGTGGACTTTGTGTACCCAAGTCCAATATATTTGTGTGCTGAAGATGAACTGAGTCTGTTTCTGGCTTCCCACGTGGGCAGCTGCAGTGTACTGGTCATCCAGTTCCTCCCTAGATTTGGATAGTGAGGGAAAGGTTCTGTGGTCCTCACTGTCTGTTTTCGTGCTTTCCCATTTTTAATATTAGTCCAGCAAAGAGGCAGGAGGCACACAAATGCCTTTGGAAATCATCTTAGCTCCTAGGCAAGCCACAGTCTGCTGGGGAAATAGATGTGAATTTGGCATCCTCGGTGTTTATTCCCTGCCAGTTACAGAAGTCACATTAGTTTGCTGAAGCTTCTTCAGTGTGTTGAAAGTTTTCAAGTTTCTTCTTACGTTTTTGCTGTTCTCAAAGCCTGGCTGGGGGTGAAGATCTTATTTATGCTTCAGTACACATTGCCTTTGATCAGCAAAGCAGCAAGGGAGGAAATAGCATTTTGAATAAAAAGCTGTCCCGTGTTTGATGGCGATAGAGGACAGAGAAGGCGATGGGGTACTGGAGGGAATGGAGCTGTCTGCATGTTTGGCTTTCCTGGTGTGCCAGCGATGCACTTGGTGCCGCAAAAGGAGGGGGGTGTCTTTGCAATGAGCCCAGTCTGAGATGAGTCATTAAAAAATGACATGCACAGAGTACCTGGGGGAGGCAAACAGCTCTGCAGCAGCTGGTTAATGAATCTGGCTTGAAGGGAAGAGTTAGAAGCTATTCCAGGAACGAAGCGGAAGGCAGAGTTGTTAACAGGAAAGGATGCAGGAGGTGCTATGCTGTTTCAGAAGGACAACAGATAAAGACTGCATGGACTCCCTGTGACTACAGGGAGGGCAGCAGCTGCAAGCAGAGTTGTGTGAATTGGGGGCTGGTGGGGGCTAAATTGCAGACAGTTTTAAGTGGGGAGCGCTTGGGGAGCCTAACTGTGCTATGGAGACTAAGAGGGAGGCGGAAGCAGAGGTGGATTTGCTGCAAACTCCCATGTATTGCTTGTGCTTGCTGGAGGCAGCTACGGCAGTTTGTCTGAGCACTGCTGGACACTGCTCCCTGATGTGGGGAGAGCATCCTGCCCTACTTTGTTTTATTGCAGCAATGGGCTGCTCCAGCTGCAGCTCACTTCAAGATTGCAGCAGGACAGAGTTTGAGCTATTGAACTTCTGTTTGCTGCCTCCACCCGGAGGGAGACAAAGTGGATGGAGCTGCCGTCCCTCTGCTCTTCAGGGCTTTATTGTCTAGTTTCATGTTCTGCAGCTCCACTTGTACTCGTGCTTGTTTAATATGGAATTGAGCAGTGAGCTGGAAAATGGAAGAGAGGATCTCAGCTGATTGCAGTGCTGGTAGACTGCCCTAGCCCTAAAGCTGTGCCTCATGCTAACAAATGTCCCTGGCATTCCTGCTGTGACTCAGTTGATACCAGCTAACATCAAGCAGTTCTGGAACATCATAAAGCAGTGCTGATGTTGATCTTTTTACTGGGGGGGGGAGTTTTTGACTTGAAATTTATTGTTCTTTTACTTCCCTCCTCACCTCCATAGAGAAGTTGAATGCTAGTTTAGCGTTCTATTGAGAGCAGGGAGGGAAATCAGCGGTGCTGACAGACCCTCCTGTGCTGAGATTTGAGAGCCATCCTGCAATCACTCTTGTGCAGACTTCTGAAGTCCTGTGGGTGTTTGTGGAGCTGCACACAGGCTTGCAGGTCTCCATGGATTAGCTACAGGGGTAGGACCTGCAGAGCTTTTCTGCAGGGTGAAGCTGGGGAAAGGGAAGTTTTTGTTTCCAGAGAAGAGTGGTGATGAGAGATGGCCATTTTCCCACCAGCCCTGTAAAGTTAATTTTTTTTTGAACAGCTTTCTGTTCCTGGGAGAATGGAAAATGATAGAGAACCCAGTGGGTGGTTTTGGTTATCTGCTTATCCTATGAGGGCAAAATGTAGTGTGTGCATGTGTGCAAAAAGGAGTTTGGGATTGCTTGTTGCAGGTGAGGCAGGAGGGAGAGTGCCATCCGCTACAGTGATAGCTGTATTAGAATCACATGGGTAAAACAGACTTTTCCCAAACTTTCTGTACTGGTTTATACGGCTGCATCCAAGCTGTTTGGAGACGCCTCCGATTTTGCAACCCACATAAAGCCCACCTCCTGCTGGGGTAACAGCCAAAGCTCAGGCATTCCTGAGTGTGTTGGTGCTGCTGTTTGTTACTACAGGAGCTGGGCCTGTTGCAGACTTTGCAATGGAGAAGAGCTCCTTGCTCTTCTGAATAATGGGGATGTGAAGGAATTAAAGAACCTGCTTCACAAGGATATGGACCCAGCAAGCCAGATCTCTGGCACCTACTCCCAGACAAAGTTTTCTGTTGGTCTGTCCCCCCTCACCCCCAGGTCCTTTATAGCATCTGACCTAATGCAACGGAACCAAAACCTGAATCTGTCTAGCTTATTTTTGTGTAATCTGAGAGAGAGTAACCCAGGGGCATCAAGAAAGTTAAATCAAAGTTTAGAGTGATCTCAGTTCCTACTTGTAACCTCAAGCTTGTATTTTTATTGTGGAATTTTAACCTGACAGTCTGATTGAATTTCTCGGCAGAGTTTTTAGAAATATGTCATTGTTTCACTCTGCTCCGTGGTGAAGGTCGGTGTCTCTCAGGGACTGTTGACATTTTGCTGATATTTCATCAAGCTTGGCCCTACCACAAAGCTACCAGAGGTAAGTGGCTGAAGCTAGAGAGGTGTACTGTAAAGAGAGTGTGTATTTACCCCTCCACCTGCCCTGCACCCTTCTTCTTAGTGGCACTATGGGGGTAGCTCCAACTCTGATATAGCTTGACTGTGCTTTTTGTCAAGAAAAGGTGTCCTCGCCATAGCGAATGAACACACACAATGGAAGTTCTAGGTTGTAGCAGCAGTAGTAGTAGGATGCCATAAGGTCATTTAACAGTCCTGATATGTGTGTTTCCCCACAGAGCACAAAAAAATTTGTGCAAGTAGTCCTTGCTTTGTGTAATTTTAGTAGAAGATAGAACACCTTTCCACAGCTCCAGGTCTCCTACAGAGGCTTGTGAATCACTGTGTTGTTAGGGTATTTTCTAAATGCTTGTGCACACATGATACCTCTGTGTTTCCAGAAGAGCTGACTCTGGTGGGTATGTGAAGCCTCACTCATCAGAGATCAGCCTTTTGGCCAGCGCTTTGTGCTTGTCTGACCAAGGTGCTATATCTTCATGGCTATGAAGCTTTGGTGGTAGTGCTGTCTAGCCTTCCAGACTCTTCATGTAGATACCGTTTATCTTCCTAGCCCTAATGTTTCAATTGCTGTCTCATAAGTGCAGTCCTAAGGCTGATGCAATAAGTAACCTCTTGGTGTTTCATTGTCACCTTCACAGCTGTTAGAGAGCACCAGTTCCTACAGGATCACCTGCCAGCTGTGATGCTATTCATTTTACATCATGACTGTGGGATGACACCTCTCCTTGCTGGCAGACAAGCCAGGTGGGTAGGCATTGTTCTGCACCTAGGGAGGCTCAGGCTGTTGCCTGGTTTAGCGTAATGGAAATCAAGGACAAAGACAGTGTTACAAGTAACGGGCAGAGCTCTGTCCTATTCCAGCTCTGCTACAGCTGCAGAAAGCAACCTTGGGCAAATGGGCTCCTCTGCAGCTGTGTTTCCCAGGACAGCCTCTCTTCTGGGCTGACCTTGCGACAGAGATCTGTAACGTGCTTCGGTCTCCTGGCTGAGCAGAGGCTCCTTGCTGAGGGAACTGAAGATGTCTGCATATGGGAGTGGGGGAATCTTAAAGCTTTTTAAGCTTTTCTAGAAGTCCTCTTACTCCTGTGTACTATACCCTTCTTTTCCCCTGATGCAAATAAGGTGGTCCACCGTGGGAATAGCAGCCTGGAGTATTATGGGTAATATGCCAGGTTAATTATGGAGGGGGCAGGAAAAATAGCCTGTGCTGTTTTCAACAATATCAAAGGGATGCTACCTAATGATTTTCCTATTAGCTCTTTTCCCAGCCTGCCAGAGTCACTGCAGAAGTGTCATTTACAAAGGCAGTTTGCAACTCATTACCCTGGATTTTCACTGTAGTTCTGCTCCAGAGAGTGTGGGCTTTTGCTGTGTGCCCCAACCTAATGAATTGCCTGATTCGGTTAGCTCTGCCATCCCTTCTGACAAGGTTAGTTACTGACTGACAGGAAGGGGCCTGAATTCAATTCCCTTCTTGTTTTCAACTCGCGCTTGTGTCATGTGCAGGCTCCCTCTGGAAGCTGCCCTGTGATCCCTTCCCTTTGTTTTTCTGCATTCTGAGGGAAGCAGCCCATGCTTGGAGAAGTCCTAGAGCAAGTGCAGGGGCATGTGAGCTGCTGCCCCCGGCAGTCCCTACTCAATGCCTTGAGACCCTTTTCAGCTGGAAAATTCCACTGCTTTCCTGCTCTGGGGCTCTGGGCTTTTCTTTTTCTTCACTGATTTGGGATTTGCTGTCACCTGAGCAGGGCTTTGTAACCCTTCAGCAATAAATACCTTAGAAAAGTTGCATTAATGATACCAGGGAAAAACATGCGAAGTGGGCCAGGGGACCAGCTGATTTCCCACACATTAGAGGGCAACCCTGTGCCTGTTGTGGGAGCTCCAAGGTCTGCTCCAGCCTGTTTGGACTTGGCAATGCACTTTACAAGAGCGCTGGAGGAAGCTCTTGTCCACTATCATGCTAGGAGTATCTCCTGGAGAGGGTAAACCAAGGCTGTTCCGGTGTTGTGTCAGACATGCTTCCACTTGGAAGCTGAATGTGGCTAACACTCCTTCAGCTGGTAGCACAGGAAATGTGTAGGTGCTGGTTTGACCAGAGTGTGGACAGAGGAGCTTGGGTCTCCTGCCACCCTCACTTCCAGGTGTGTGTATACACCTCGGCTAGACACCATTTCCTAAGCCTGCTGTTGAAATGTCAGATGGCACCCCCCTGAGCCTGCAGCTTGCATCCAGGACAGCTCTTGCTGTTCAGTTATGCTGTCTCTTGACTGGCATGTCACAAGGTAGTTTCCCAGTGCTGGCTCTGGATCCTTTTGCTGTATGTTGTGAGGATTTGACCTAGCTGGCCTACAAGGGAGGCAGTGACATGAGATTGATTTGTTTCTGCTGCACGTGATGCCTCCTCCACTCTTAATTAGATTCCTGTGGCCCCTCTCTTTCCTGCTGGCCTTGTTTCCTACTGCGCCCCTGTCAGAGACACCTTCTTGTGGCCTTATCAGGTACTTGCTGTGCTCTAATGAGCTGGTTCCCATTCTGGCCTGTCCACCAAACTGGGGAAGGTGCATATCAGTGCCCTCCTTGGAGCACCAGCCACTGTCTGCCTGTTGGACCCACCAGTCTGGCTGTGCCACATGGGTGCTAACACTGAGTGGATCTGGAAGTTTTCTCAAGTGCTCTTTCACTCCTGAGTGCTGCCTTCTCTCTTGCACATCAGCTCACACCCTCACACTGTTCCTGTCCTGTGGGTGACAAACCAGTGTGCCAAGGGACAGGGTGACTTATCCCTCCCTGATCAGAAGCTGTTCTCCCCTCTCTCTGCACAGGAAGCTCTTGCTCTCATCACTCTCCTTCTGCCAAATGAGTCTCTTTTTGCAGTGCAGTTTTGTCCTTTTCCTTGGGCTTCCTTTTTTCCAGGAAGCCCGGTGGACAGAAGGAACCTGTGCTGTGGGGCTGTGCTTTTTCCTTCAGAGTGCACTGCAGAGGAGAAACAGGAATCCAGACTGTACACGACCCTGGTCTGGGATCTGTGGGATCTCCCCCAGCCTAAGCTCAGCTTGTGCACCAAATATATGGTCAATTATTTGGGACCGACTTCCCACCGCTCTGTTGAGGAGAGGCTCTCTGTCACTAGGTAGATGGTTTCATTCCACCTCTGGAAAAAAGCTGAAGCTGGAAGGGGAATTGGCCCCACCTTGGTCCCAGCCTGGTAGTGTGGTGTGGTCACTATTCTGGCTTCATGCTCAAGGACCAGGACCCTGAAGAGGACCTGCAGTATTATCTCCTTATGACACTGTTCAGACCTGGCGTGCAAGATCTGCACAGTGAGTGACCACTTATTGTCCCTTAGGTTTGCTGGGTGACAGTGGACACTCCCCTCTGATGGGCATCTCTAGGAGCTCCTGATACAGCCCCTCCTTCCCTCTAAAGGTGTGCAGAACCAGTAGGGTGACCATCCCTGGTGTCTTTGCCTCAGAGAGGCCTGACACTGGGTTGTCAGTACCTATGGACATCTCTCGAGGGCTCTAGCCAACCCTCGGGCAGGGCATGAGCTGCCAGCTGCCTATCCTGCTTTCCCCTCAGGGTCTCAATTTTGTTCCCCATAAGCAAATTCTTACGTGGTCCATCATCTGCTGTTCCCTTTCCGTCTGGACTCTGGGCACCGTGAGGTGGGTACCTGTGTCTGACAGAGGCTGTGCTCTTACAAAGCTAGAAGCGTCACAGGCGCACTCCTGACCCGATTGAGCTGTCGGGTGCTTGGATGAATCCTCTTGTTCTGTAAACCTAATGTTCTCTAATAGTTGGGGAGAATCTCTCTGGAGGTTTCTATGGTTTCCTGGTCGTTGCTAAGGAAAAAGATCTCTTTGCCTTTAGGTCTTGGTGACTTTCTTTTTGCCCTGTCCTAGGCACTGGAGCCCAGCAGAACATAATGCTCGTTGTCTCCCAACCCACTACAATGGTCAGGGCATAATTTGTGACTCCCGTCACGGCTGGGCTGGGTGCCTGCCACTCTTTTTTTTCTAAGGCCTCTTTGAAGAATGAGACCAAAGAGCCTTCATGCAGGAGTTTGCGTGTTTGCTGCACTCCCCACCCCCTCGCTCGCCGTTTCCTTTAGAGCTCCAAGTCATTTTAACGATTTATTTCATGCACTTTACATAGCAAGAAGCTGTAGCAACAGCTGTGTCCGTGAATCCTTACCAGGCAGCCCTCGGTATGTTTTGGTCTATGTGTTGTCCCAGGCACAGTTAAATAAATCTCTGCTGGAGGAAGGGACCTTACAGCTTAGCGGTGAAAGTCTGGTGGATGGGACTATCAACAAGATACTGAGCGAGCTGCTGGATCCTTGAATAACAGCGCCTCTGGCATAGAGCTCCGCTCCCACGAGCGCAGCCAGGGACCAGATCCAGCATGTCCTCTTTGTTGCTGTCAGCAGGGACTGCATCTCCACAGGGCACCTGGTGACACAGCCACAGTTACAGGGTGAAATTTGGACCCAGACCCACAGGCTGGAAGCGGTTAAAGGGCGCCCAGGCCAAACATTTCCAGGGTGNCAATATATAAATAGCTTTACAACATAAATACATTTATGCATGACATGAATTTACAAACAGCAACGTTATACAGCTGGCTTCATCAGTCTCTTGGAAAAGCACTGTCCCTTGTCCTGGTGAGTGTTTGTATATATAATATATATAAGATAGAGAGCACTTTTTAAAAAAATAACAAAACCAAAACAGCTGGTGC
>VWZY01007440.1:231830-242022 GCA_013399075.1 Chloroceryle aenea | reverse complement strand
GATGGGGCTTCTCACACACCCTGGGGATATCCTCTGCAGGGCACAGTCAGTGTCACAGGGGCACTGCTGGGGACAGGACAGCAAGGGCTGACCTGCTGCAGGGCTGTACAGCCGGGTCTCCTCTGATCTGCTCCTGGAGCTGGAGGGTGTGGGATAAGGATGTGATCCCGGGATTAACCCCAGCAGCTCTCAAGGGCTCTGGGGACATTGTGGGATCTTCCCCCAGCCTGCATCCTTCCCCTCCGGCAGCCGGGAGGACAGGATTTGTGCTGTTGCTGCTGGTGTGCCTGTCACCGGGCAGCTCTGGGGCTCCAGTTGCTTTTTGCTGATGGAGCTGGGCACCATCCCTGGCAGCCCGGCCAGAGGAAAGACAGAAGCATGCAGGGCTGGGTTACACCAGGCTGGATTTGAACCCCTGGTATCAGGGAAACACTCTCTGCTCTTCCCCCTCTCCCCGTGGTCAGCTCCAGGCTGTTCCAGTCCCCCTCCTCCTTTTCTTGGTCTTTCTGGGCTCTGTTGCATCCCAAATCCCTGGCCAGAGGACCGTCGCTGTCTGGGGGTCCGTGGTTCCCCCACTCGGGAGCAGGGAGATGTTTCCCCCTCCACAGCCCAGGCTGCCGGGCACGGGACGTTTCAGAGGAGGTTGGCTTTGCAGCTCCCGGCGAACGGGAACTGGAAGGAGAAGGTCTCGGTGGTTTTTCCATCGTGGCTGCCAGGTGGAGACAACTTGGACTTTTTTGAGCGTAAAGTTGTGCTTGGGCATTTGCGTGCAGGCAGAGCGAGGCGATGTAGTCGGGATTAGAGCCGACCCCGGGTGCCAGGGACCGTGGATGCAGGCGGGGAGCTGAGAGGCCTCTTCTCTTGGGGTTCAGCTCTGGTAGCGGTTAAAGTATAGCCGAGAGATGACATCCAGACTCTCCGGGGTCCCCGGGGTGCACGGAGGGGGGCACGGAGGGGGGCACAGTCCCTTCAACAGGGCTTGTGAAAGGGAATGGGGAGCAGCAGGCACCTGAGCCCTAAGTCTCTGCAACCTGGCTCTGCCGGGTGCCCGAGGGCACCAGCGGCTGGGCAGCCGATGCCGGGTCCTGCCGTCATCGTCCTGGTGGTGCTGGCTCCTGGCCTGATGCTGGGGCAGTCCTGCCCCCCAGCTTATCCCGAGGAGACCCGGGATAGGGAGGGGGTTAAATGACAGATGTCACGGCGTGAGGAGGAAGGGGTGCCTTGCTTGCCACGAGGCACCCGGACGGTGCCGGTCGGCAGCCGTTATCCGAGCTTCTCCCCCAACCCCTCGCCCCGCGGTGTTAGAGTGTTGCCACAAATGCCACAATGTGGTCAGGTCTCAGCCAGCACCCGCCCGCAGGAGGCTTGTCCCGTGCCCTTGGCTTTCACCAGCGTGGTTTTCATTAGCGTGTTTTCTTTGTCACACTGTGCAGAGCCTCGGCTTTGGGGGGCTGTGTTTTATAAATCCAATTAGTCTTGTTATTCAAATTACTCTGCCTTTTCTGCTGAGAGTCGCTGGAGTCGGAGCCCGGCTCACACAAAGCCTTTCCCTTAACTCAAACCAGATCGGATCCACCGGGGTGGCAAAAACTCAGAAGGGGGAGAAGAGGTGGGCAGGAAGGGGTTAAGAGCATGAAACCCTTTTTGCTTAGTGGGATGGGGGCCTGAAAGCTTTTAACCCTTAGAGGGATGTGCCTTCGATAGCCCACAGCCCCACGGGATACTTGCCCACGCTGAGAACTGGGAGACTTGGGGCAAGTGTGGAAGCTGAGAACTAGGAGGGAGAGAGGGCTTTGCTCACTGAAGGCTTCTCCTGGGCTCTGGAGAGCAAAGATGACCCAGGACAAGGATCGATGGAGACTGCAGGGTGTGCTGGAGGGGGTGACACCCCTCCCCATTGCACTCAGGGGCCCAGAGAGAGCTTGGGAGAGAGGGGCTCCAGGGCTGGTCTGCTCCTGAGGAATGCCAGAGCTGAACCAGGGGTTATGGGGTGTTGTCTGTGGTGTGTTTAGTGAGGGGGTGGCTTGGGGTGACCTAAGAAAGGTATGCAAATCCATATTTGACTGCTCTTCGTGTCACATAATGTCCCCAGTGACAGCAGACTAAGGGCTGTTCAAAGGTGCCTGTATGGTGGCAGCGGTGCTGGCTCTGTCCAGCCTGGATTTCATGGCTTTATCCTGTTTGGTCCTGCTGGGCATCACCCAAAGCCAGGAGGTATCCAGCCTTCCAGAAAGCCTGGGGTGGGATGGGAAGCTGCATGTACTGGAAACTGCCCAAAAGCAGAGAATATCGCTGCTATAGGGCTAGAAATGGGGAGATGCTGGTGAATCCAAAGTGGGGGTGACCCCTGAGAAGTGGGACTTGGGGGGACTGCTGCTGTGTAGGGAGCAGATCGGGTGCATGTGCAAGAGGGCACACAGTTCCAGAGCCTGAGGATGGAGAGGGATTCATCAAAGTGTGACTGGTGCCAGCATGATTTGGAGGGTGGGAGGAGATGGGTCATGGGGGTATGAATGACAGCAGCATGAGGTGTTTTGGCCCCATCACAAGGAAGGGGTGAGTGATGTCTGTCAGCCAAAATCAGGAGCCAGGTTCTGGGCACCATCCAGAAGATGACCCCGCGAAGCTTTACAGGACAGAAGCATGGACTCTAGCCTGAAGAAAGCTGTACCACTGCAGCAGTGAACAGCCAGCTATCTATGCCCTTTTTCTCCCACTCACTCTTCATTGGGGAGCATGTTTCTGCATTGATTTGGGGAAACAGCTGCTCAGATTTATGTCTCTTCTGCTGCCATTGGCTAGGGAGCATTTCCCAGCAGAGTGATGGATAACTGTAGCATGAGGATTTCCAGATGATTCTGTGTGAGGGACAGTTGTGCATGCAATGGAGATGCTGGAGTAGCTCATGGTTACCTGTAACCAGTGGCTAACCCAAGGAGCTGATGGTTAAGCACCATCCCAAAGTCCATCAAAACCCAGTTTGGAACAACCCTCAAAACACTGCTGCCCTCTGCTTGTCCTGTCCGTGTCTTTTGGTACCTGCCTGGGGCAGGATGTGTACAAGGACAGAGCAGGTACGAGGATGGAGGTGCTACTTTCCCTCTACCACAGCCACCAACTACCAGTCTCCAGGAGCAAGACATGTGCTGTTGTTCACCAAGAGAATGCCACTGAGGGTTTGACATCCCACAGCAGGAGATTTTTACAGGTCATGTTTTTTTACAGGTTTTAGAGTACCTATCCAAGGGTCTGGTGTCAGCATGCCCAACAAGAAGCAGTTTGGGGAGGATTTCAGTTTTGTCTGCAGGGATAGAAGAGCAGCCCCTGGTGCATGCAGTGGCAGGGGACCATCTGGTCCCACTGATGTGGCAGGACACAGGAGGTGATATGCCTCCCGAGGATGCTTGGCATCAAGTTTTTCTGGAGAATAGCCCTATAGCCCCTGAGGGCAGGGAACCAGCCACGGGACTCAGACATGACCACCAATAGCCCTGGGGCCTTGTCAGCCACCATGGGGACAAGGTTGCTCTGCACACTGAGGTGTGATGCTCCTGGGTGCTGTGGCAGAACCAGTGTCTGCTTCACCTCCAAATCTCTTGTCTGAAACGCTGATAGAGATTTTGGCCTGTTTGAACATCCCTAGTGTTTATTTTGGATGTTGCTGCTGAACAAGGCATTACAGGAAACACTACATGACTTTACATTTTCCCTTGTCTCCTTGGGTCTGGAAGAGGGCACAGGCCCAGGACACACACATGGCCAGCATTGCCTCTTCCCAAACTGGGACCGTGGTGGGGAGAGACCCCACAGAGCTGCTGTGGTGGGGTGGTAGAGGGTGAGGCTGCAGATGAAGCAAAGGCACAGAGACTGAGAGGGCATCTCTGTCCCCTCATGAACCTCCCTTCGTGACAAAGGGCAAGGAGAGAAGTGAAGGCCCCAGGCAGACCCTCCTGGATCTTTGATAGCCAAGTGCTGGTATCCTGGCAGGCAGTGTGTTTTCCCCCCAGGGCTTGCTTTGGGGTTTGCCTTTTGCGGTTTGACACTTTTCTTGGGCTCACTGGGATGCTCCAGTCTCCTTCTGACTTTCTGGGGATTCTTTTTGCCCAGCACTGTGCTGGGATGCCCGTGCTCTAGGGCCAGGATGTCTTGCTGGGCTGGTGGGAGTGGGAACATGATGTCTCAGACTTTTGTTGAACGTCGGGAAAATGAAGCAATTCTAACACATGGGTGAGTCCACACCATGAGCCTCCCTCTGTGTCAGTCCTTGGAGGATACAAATTGCGTTGCCTCCAGCTGCCAGCAGTCTCAGCTTCTCAGCTAACGCAGGGGCTGCTTGTTGGGATTTTCCAAGCCAAACACCACAGTTTTCTCTGTCCTCCCTTTCTCAGATACCTTGCCCCCCCCTCTGAAATGGGGATCTGGCAGCATTTCACCTGCAGCCTGGAGGTTCCACCATCAGTTTCACCATCAGTCCAGGCTTGTCATTTTTGGCACTGACCATCCCTTCGGGAAGAGGTACTGCCCAAAGAGGTGATGGGCTGGAAAAGCCCAAGGATGAGTTACCTCCACATTTGTCTCCACAGGGAGCTGTGTCTTGTGCAGATCCCAAGCAGGATCCATCAGGCCATTGCGAATGGACCCACAGACTTTACCCAGGGGGGACCCCATCGCGGTGCTGGAGCCGGATGCCACCGCTCCACTGCGTCACCCCACCAGAGGCCCAGGGGGGTCTGTGCCCTAACATGCTATGTGTGATTCTGGGCCAGGTGAGCAGGTCCTCACTAGTCCCATGGCTCTGGCAGCGGCACATGCCCCAACTTGGCAGGAACCTCTTCCAGCTGGCTTGGCTGAGTGAAACCCTGTCACCCTCAAAGATGCCATCAGCAGCTCTCTCTTGACCCCCTGTGCCAGCACTGAACACCCCCTCGGCTTCTCTGAGCTGCCTTCCTGGGAACCCAGCACTGGTTGGTGGGAAGTCCCTTTTGGCATCCTTCCTTTGGGGCAAAACTTTGGGTTTCCCAGGCCTTTTCCTGGAGCATCCCAGAAGTGGGGAACCCCAGGGGAGCACTGGGATGCAGGGAGATGAATCCTTGTTGGTTTTGGGAATGCTGGTGGTCAAGCCCTTAACCTCCTGCCAGGGCTGTGATCATGCCAAAGCCAAATTTGGGCTTTCTGACTTTTTTTCTTTTTTGAGAGTGAGTCTGGCTGCTGCCCATGGCAAGATTTATGTGTGTGGCAGGCTGAGCACCATGGGGTGACCCCAGCCAGGCAGGGAAAGGGGATGGTGAGGGAAGGGGCAAATTTTGGGACCATGGATGGTGGGACAGCCTTGCTGAGCAGCTAATAGTCTGGCCAGGCCTGGGAACAGACAGGGCTGCTGCTCCTGCAGCTGGGGAGTGGTGACAGCTGGGGGGTGTCATGGTGGCCCCGCTGCCATCCCACGGGCAGCCTGTGTGGACGTGCAGGGCTCCACAGCCCTAACCTCTTGCAACCAGACAGAATAACAATGCTGGCCTGCTGGGTTATAATGGCCGGTGTTTGCTTGAGATACAAAGGCACAGGGCTTTCACATGAGGTAATACTGATAAGTTACGATCTCATTCAGCACCCTGCCTGCCAGTCGGCAGCAGGGCCGCCAGCAGCCCCCACTCGCCTTTGCTGAGCTGTCAGGAGGTGCCCGCTGGCCCCTCGACTCTGTGCACTCTGTTGGAGCATCGTGCCCTGCTTGCCCTTGGTGTGCTGTTCCCACTCAGCCTACAGCCCCAAAGCAGCCCCCATGGGGGCTGTTCAGACCCTGCCCGAGTTGTGTGGGGTGGGGCATGGGATGTCAATGACTGGGGTTTGTGGGGTGAGTCCCTAACCCCAGGACAGCAGAGCAGCGTGATCCACTAGTCTCTGTCTGCCTTGATGCACCTTTTCTGCCTCCCTAGGGGCATCAGATGGGGCTTGAACTCACTGCACTGTTCCCTGTCTCATGTACCCTCTGCCCTCCATTCCCTGGTTCCACTGCCCACAAGCTCAGTAGGTAGAGGAGAGCTACCTGCCTGGGTTTCCTGATAGGACCCATGGAGCTGTGTCCCATTATGTGCCCCAGCCCTCTGGGACCTCAGAGCTTTATCATCCAGAATCACTTTTGGGAGGCTCAGTCCTGCCACCGGCAGGGCAGAAGCGTGTAGGGAAACCAAGGGCTGGGTTTTAAAAAAGATTAGGCCATCTGTAACTAGAGAGGAAGAGGCTCAAAGGTATCCAGGAGACAAATCCAGGATACCTCAGCTAAATCAAAAGGAAGGCACTAACCCTGCTGCTTCAGCATCTTACCCTGGCACCCCTTCGCTTTCCTCCACTGCCTCCTTCACCTCATTCTTGACTGTCTCTCTTCACTGGGGTCTTGTTCTCCCTTTGCTGAACAAACACAGCTAAAACAGACCTTCCCCCCTTCCTTGGGTGAGCTGTAGGTGTTCCTCCAGGCACTGCTGTGTCTGAAGGAGTTGGGAACCCATCAGTCCTGATCTTGGGTGGTGTGTTTCCCAACCAGAGGTATGGAGGGCTCAGAAGAAAACTGGAGAAGCTGAAGGACGGGTGGGGCAAGACCACATGTGTTGTGACACAGTGAGCAGATGGGTATCTACTGTGGAGAGAGATGTTTTTTATTTTTCTTATGGTAATAAATCTGTCTCCTTCCCCTCTGTCCCCCCCAAGCATGACTTGTGTCCTCAGGTCAAGTGCCCAGACGGCTCCCAGTCAAAGCGAGTGAGACTCTGGCCTAATTCTGGGTGCTGCTGCTGTAATCAAGACATTTCCAAGAGAGCTTAGAGGCCCCAGAGCAAAACCACAGTCCTGCTCTGCCTTCAAGTGTATCCTCCTGCCATGTGAGTCTATCCTCTGGGCAACAGCAGGGAGACAGAGGCAGAGACCCCACTGCCCTCCATCCCCTGCCATGGCCTGCAACCTGAAATACTCAGTGTCAATGAGAGATGGCATTCGGGCTGGCAGGGGTGACAGTTCCATGTGCAGTGTCAGTTCATGTCAGGTGGTTTACAGGAAGCAGATGAAGGTGTTGGAAGAACCGTTCTGCTCCCGTCCAGGGTTCCCCTCGTTGAGTCATTTTGGGGCTGCTCCAGCCCTTTGGCCAGTCACTGCTGATTAACAGTGATGTAAACGAGCACCGGGCGGGCCCTTACTCCCCACTGAAACCGCAAGCAGAGGAGCCAAAGCCTTTGAAAGCAGGGTGCTCCTGGCCAAGGAGCCATGTGGTGCTCTCGCCTCGCCCGAGGTGCCACAACACGTTCCAGCCTCCAACGTCGGGGGGAGCAGATACCAGTTACTGCCTGGGGGAAGATGGTGAGATAATTCTGCACTGTGAGAAAGCAAGCTGGGATGCCGAGCTGGGCTTGCTGCTACAGGACCCCAGGAAACGAGAGTGCAAGGGAAAAATTTGCCCATGGACCCACTCCCTTTTAGAGAGTCCATGAGCTGCCATGGAGGGTCATGGAAGCAACAACAAGGCAACTGCTCCTTTCTGTTCAGCAGCCACGAGGATGGTGTGGGTGGAAGATGGTGCCAAAGGGGAGACTGAAGCAGTCCAGACAGAATGATTGTGTTTGTGAGATCCCTCCTGAGACACTGGCTTGTGTCCATGCCTGCACGTGGCCTCTTTCAGAGGATCGGAAGGAGGGGCATGAAGCTGGTCCCAGCCACACAGGGATCTGCTGTGTGCTCGCAGGGAACTGGGAGGGTGACACTTATTTGTGGCATCTTATTTATATGGGCCAGATGCAGCAGAGCAAAAGGGGGCACAAATGCAGCCTCTGCCCCATGGACCAGACTGGATTTCCAGATCCCTGGCTGCTACCAGGAGTGGAGAGCTGAGAATTGCTCTGCCAGTCTGCTGGAGCTCACAGCCTCCTGTGCAGCAGTGACCCAGCTGGAGGAAGGAGACGAGGATGACAGAGGCATCCAACTGTGTAGCCACACAGGATATCAACGCAAAACCACAGGCCCCAATGCTGGCAGCAGTGCTAACAACCACTGACCCCTCCTTGCTTCCTCTCCCCATCTATCATCTCCTGTGGAGGAAACAGGGCACACTGAAGCAGCTGGTGGCACCACCTGGTGCAGAAGGAAGCCTGGCCAAGGTCTGGGCTCAGCTTCATCTTCATCTTCATGGGGGTGAAGAAGTGCAGAGACACAATGTGACTCAGCAGCACAGAGAGGAGCTGCTGCTCCCACTTGGATGGCACAGGGAGGGGGGCAGCAGGGCTGGAGGCTCCTGGGCTCCGCTTGCCCCATCTCCCACTCTTCCAGGTGGATTATCTTCCACTCTTCTTGCTCCCCTGGGTAGCAGGAGCAGCACTAAGGGGCAGCATGGGCCAGCCCTGCATGGCTGGAGATGTGCTACTGCCCCATGCCTTAGCAGAGCAGATGCCAACCGTGTCTCTTTAGCAGCAGCCAGGGGAGCAGGAGGACATGGGGGAGCAGGCAACCTTCCCCTGAGAGGGTGATCCCATGGGGGACAGCTCCAGTGGAAACGGCATTCACCCTCCATCTTCGGGGCTGGGACAGTGGGACACCAGCTGCTGTGTGACTGGTGACCCTGCTCATGTGGAGGAGGGCTGCTGGCTTCCTCACCATCCATACTGCGTGGCACCTGCATGGCTGACACGGGGCAGCTCACTACCCCCTAGACGTGCTGGGGCAGAGCTGAGTCCTTGCTCCCCTCCTTGAGGTGGCCAGAGTTGCCAGGGTGGGGACAGCTGAGGAGCTGGCAGCAGAGTCTATTGGCTCTGCCTGGCTCATGCGAACAAGACCCTGCCCTTGACGGTGGCATCCCCGTGCTCAGGGCTATGTGACCGTCCCTGTGAGGGCAGGTCTGTGTTCGCTGCTCTTGGTCCAGCAGCAAAAGCCCAGTGCTTTCTCACCACAGCTCCCTCAACTGCCCTGAGGGCCAGAGCTGGAATGGTCTGTGCCTGCCATGACTGCCAAGGGGCACTCATGGGGCACATACATACATGGGGCACATTCAGCAGCCCCATCTCAGAGAGCTCACCATGGATTTGCGGAAGCTCAGCAGCACTGTCTGAGAGCATGGCTGAGGGGTCAGTTTGTGTCTAAGAGAGGCCAGAAGCCACCACTGGTGCTACACATTGAGCAGATGTGTCCGTGTGGTCTTTAGCTGTGACTGATGCCAGGCACAGTGGACAGCAACCTGCAGGATGTGGAACAAGCACCGTGGGGCAGTCGTCTTCCCCATCCTAAGTGAAGGGGCAGCTTGGATGGCCTGCTCAGAACTATGTTCCTGCTGAAGACTGAACAGAACCTTTCCCCACCATGGCCTTGCTTGGAGACACCAGCTCAGGTCCCTTCAGATCCTTCCTCCACCCCCTGAGGGGCTGCTCCAGGCAAACAACTCAAACAGGGTTGACTGGGGGTGCCATGAGGCCAGTTTATTGCACTCCAGTTTTTATTCTGGCTGAAGGTCTTTGGCAGACCTAGCCTGAGATTGCAGGGAACACCAGGGTGACCAAACCATGCCCAGCCAGGCAGCCCCTGGATCTGACTCTGCTATAAAGCCCTGTGGGAGGTCTGCAGTCACAGAAAGGGCACAGAGAAAAATACTAGCTTACCCAGCTCCTGACTCTGGTCTCATGCTTTAATGTCACCTGCTGATGCAAAGCCTCTGATTTATCCTGGTGGGGCTCAGGCTGCTGCCGCTCAGCACCATGAGTTGGTCATTACTTGGGTGCTGTGTTGTGGGTGGCTGGAGGATCAGCAGGTTGCCTGCTGCCAAACCTGCGGTGCTGGGGAAGCGTGAGGAGCTTGGGAACAGGATTCCAGGAACCCGCTCTCTTCTACAGTGAAGGTCATGTGGGTCTTAAAGGAGTCTTCCCTTTGTGGCTTTTGGAGTTACAGGTGCTGGCAAAGCTCTGAAAGTTTCCACTGGGACGATACCAATCTCAGCTCTTTACAATATTAAATCATCTAACTGCTTTTTTTCACCACTCTGCCTAGAAACTTTGGCTGAAGCAGGAGTGCTGGCGATGAACTGGACCAAACCACCACAGAGGCATCAGCTGGCCTTCGATGGAAGGGGGTTGTCTGCAAGCCCCAAGGACCAAGGTGCCTGCCAACCTTGCCGGCTGGGGACAGTCTGGGTCGGGTCCTTGCTGTGATGACAGCACCTCCTGCCTCCCAC
>VWZY01007440.1:149570-231022 GCA_013399075.1 Chloroceryle aenea | reverse complement strand
GGGGGAGCGGTTCGGCCGGTGAGTGGCGTGGCCGGGCCCTCAGTCCCCTCCGCGCGTTAGTAACCAAGGTCCTGAGCGGGGCAGCGGGCGTCTCCCCGTCCGGTCCCTTCGGCGCTCAGGCTCTGTCAGCCCCGTGGCAGCGGCGCNGCTTTCCCTCTGCTCAGGGGCTGTTAGGACACTATTGCTTTCCTAGTTGCCAGCGGAAACTATTGAGCTTGTGATGAGTGAGGGCTTGTAAGTCTAAATTCCCCGGTTTTGTCTGTGCTGCACTTGCTAACGTCATTAAAGTTGCAAAAATTGCACGGGAGGTGAGATGTGAATGTTTGTTCTTTACTTGTAAATAAAGAAGTTTCCTGTATCCTAGAACCAGTGTTTGGAGAGTAGTCTCACTGGCTTTTATAGATGTTATCTATTTCCAATGAATTGGCCACTGCAGAAGGTGACATTAAGAGGCAGCTTACTGTAGACCTACCCGTGTGAGGGTTTTGTAATAGTGCCATAGCAGGTCAGTTGGTCTATTAGAAAAGTTTAGCTGTTGGCCAGCACCAATGGAAAATCTTAGGAAAAAGAATCACAAACCACACAAAGAATTTTTCCTATTTAGTCAGGGGGTTTTAATTTTTGCCTTGTATTGTGAAGCCTGTTCACATCCGTGCTCAATTACCTGAGTAAATCTCTCTCTAACGTGCATTGTTTCTCTGAAAGAGCCAGAGCAGGCACTCTGCGGAGGAGTCAGCTGTGCAGTCCTTGGCCTCTGTCAGACGATGCTCTGATCCCAGGCAGTGTGTGCCCAGAGGAGACTGCCCGGGTGCTTATCCTCTGTGCGACTGCAGTGAAAGGGAGAAGAGAGCTGAGTAAAGATGAGGAAAACTTCCAAGCATGATGGGAGAAAGGAATGTAAATTTCTCTTTTGCTGAGCTCTGTATTCTATCCAGCAACAGCCCCGTCTTGGAGAAGTGAAGGGAGAAAGGTTTAATGGGTGGTATCGTAGTTCAGAGTCCAGCGCCCCTCAGTTAGAACAGGTGACTGTGAGCCCTGAAGTTCTCAATGTACCAGCTGGAGTGAAGTTCAGCTCTTCAGCTTCAATCATGTCTTGAAGGAAGCAAGAGACATTTTTATGACAACCTGCAGAAGACAGTAGTAGTGCTGTGCTCCATTATCAATATATTTCTATATTCCTCTTTGATGCTCCATACAGCAAAATTCATTGCTGTGTCCTGCCTATCCCTGTAATTTACCTTAATAGTAGCTGCAGACAATTTACTAGATTGTTTTGCATTAAAATCAAAAGCTAAAGCAGCTGAAAAAGGATTGAAAGGTGATTGAGCTGTTTAACTTCCACACTCACGCAGCAAAGGTGGAGGTGGAATACCATCTACAGAAACCAGTGGTGAATGGAGCAGCAGCTGGTCTGTCTCAATCCCTAAGAGTTATGAGCTCTTGCAGGATAATTGTGCTAGGGGATTTACTGTATTCCCATTGTACTGGGAGTGAGTTTATGGCTAGAAATGGTTAGTCTTGGTATGTAAAGCAAATGTCCTATATAACTGAGAAGTGTCAGTCACTGTGGGAGGAAGGTAACAGGCAATATATGTTTTTTGCTGTGACACTGAAGCACTTCAGTAAGGATGTGGTTATTTTTGAAGAGTCCAGGTTCAGGTTAGACATGGCAAGATTTTACATCTGATAACTGCTACAATGATGCATCCGACACAGTCTGTTGGCCATTGCTTTAATTTACCTTTTTCAAAGGCAAGGAAGAACAGATTAAAGGAATCCCTTATATTTTGGGAAAAACAGTCCCTGCTTCGTGTGGCATATGGGTAGATACAACTTACAGGCCCTGGACATTCCTGTGTCACTGGTGGGGATTCAGTGTGGGGCAAATGTTGAGGGTGTCATGAAACCCCCTTCCCCTCAGTGATTAACCAGCCCAAAATTTCTGTAAAGCGTCCGTTCAGTCTAATTTTGTACATTTTTGTGTCTGTTAGGATAATCAATTATTTGCTGCTTTGTTTCAAGAAAATAACCCATTTTCCCTGATGTCTATTACTTTGAAGTTTGGGCCTTTTACTGCGCTATGGATCAGCAGGGGTATGTAAGAAGTACTACTTCTGCCCAAGGTGCCAAGGAGGGAACGAGCAAGCCGGCTGCTCCTCAGAAGAACGCTTACGCGAGGCTGGTGCAAAAGCACCACAGCGGCCGATTCCACTCCTACCTGAATCACATCGCGCAGAAGATGCAGCTGGAAGACGGCAGCTCCAGTGACCTCAGCTTGGATCTGGACCCACCCCTGAGGAGAAGCCTGGTGACGGATAGCCCATCCAGGAATGGGTTGAACGTGCACAGTTCTTCCCCAGTCAGAACACCTCACCTGGAACAGCGTATGTCTGGAGGATCTGAGAATGATAAACCCCAAACTGCTCTGAACAGATGTCATCATAAAAGAAATGCCACCGTTAGTCCAGAAGGAGACTTGGAGGTGGAGGAAGACTATTCTGTACCTCAGCGTGGAGCTGCAGCTGACCTCTTAAATGTGAGTGATGCCCTGGGTGGGAGAGTATCGAACAGCACGAGACACCAAGCAGCTCTGCAGAAATCATCTGGTTCTGATGAAAAGGATGAGGAGGACATGTGGAGGAGGAAACATAAGAAACGAGGCAGGTGTCCTGCCAACACAGATCCAGCAGCTGGACACTTGTTGACTGAGCAGTTTAGTGAGGACGTGCTGGCGGTAAATGCCAGGAAAAGCAGTCACTTGTCTCCTGGGCACGTCCAAGGTGAGTTCACACTAATGAACTGTTTGTCCCTTTGCTGCAATTACTGTGGAATTGAATGGGATGTTTTAATCATGAGTTAACAGGAGCCAGTTCTATTCCGCTGAAGTTAGTCAGCCCTTAGTTACCTGTGGGTGGCTCTGTCCTGTTTTACAAGTAAGCCATCCCCCATGTGCAAGTGGGTTTATGTGGAGCCAGCTTGGTGCTGGCAGGACCTAATCCCCCGGACTAAGCTCTGTGGATGTGGCTGTGCTGCTTCCAGAAACAGCTCAAGGCTAGGAATCACAATTTCTGTGGTGTAGAAATTAATAAGACTGCTGAATCTGAGCTGACTGAGGGCAAAGTCGTGCTTTCCTCTGGATTGCCTCTTTGGATCTGGAGTGCTGGTTTGCCTTCGGAGAGGGTCTGAGTCCATGTAGCACTCAGGGGCTAAGTTACCTCTGTAATTTCTTAATTGCTGATACAGAGTGTTGACCCCAGTGAATTTTGTTGTTAGTAACAAACAGACCACATCTTGCAGTAGTAAAGTGAATGTGTCCCTTAAGTGGAATATTCAAGGAAAAAATCCCAGGTATAGCAGTACTTTTGCGGGATTTTTTTTTTTAATAATAAAAAACCCACAGCTTCAACAAACAAACAAAGCCAGGCAATTTAAATTTGATCTCTCAGTGTAATGGATTAAAAATTCTGAGTGTTGTTTATGGTGAAATACTTTGATACTCTGATTTTTATGAGCTACCGTTGGAGGAACTTGTTAGCATCACCATATTAAATTCTCTGTAACAAGTAGAAAAGAGGTTGGGTTCTCAGCTGGGTAAGACAGACCTGAGGCCTATCACAATCCTTGGCTTGGAAATAAAGTAAATGTTTAACCAAATCACTCTTATAAAACTGCCCCATCACTCAATTGGCAAGTAATACACTTTTATCAGGGTCTGTAGTATTTTTGAGGCGATGACAGTAGATCATGTGCTTAATTTGGTAAACTTCCATGCGTTCTTGCACGACAGATCGTAGTGATTTAACACAAGCACATTATGCTAAAATGTGTTGATGAGCTTGATTTTTTTATTTTTTTTAAAGGTTGGTTTATTTTTTTACATGTAATAGTATGTAGTATGCTAGCTTCTTATAGGCTTTGCTACCTTTCACCCTTCAGCTTTTGGAGAGTAGGGAAGAGCAGCTAAGAGAGATGGAGAGTTTAGAAGGCTTGCAGTTTGTAGCCATGAAAATGGTTTTTTGTCTAAAATAACAATACCCTGGCTTTCAGAAGCAAGAACCTGCAGTTCCCTCCTGTTCTAGCTGAGAGTGGGGTTGCCCAAACCCTCTGGAAACTAGTTGTTTGTTTAGTGTAAAGACCTAGACCATAAAGAGGTTGACCCTCATGTTTGACATTCCAGGTGGAAAACTCACACTGTGGGGAAGATTATTGGGAAACTATTTACTTAAGTGACACCCTTCCTTTTCCCCTTGCATGCCTCCCCAGCAGCCTGCCCATGTAGCTGAGACTGGTTGTGCTCCAGAACACTTGCAGGGATGTAAAAACAGTTTCTTGGGGAGGAAAGAAATAGGAAATAAAATGTCATTTAATTCAGAGAAACATTTTTTCTGCTGTTCAGTCTATTTTAGCACTCCTGTGTAAGTGAAATGAAGATTTTACAGTATGCAAGCACTTAGGTATAAGAACTCACACATCACAGTGCTAGATTAATATTTTCTCACTTCAAAGCTTGTCTTTCTCTCTTGATGCTGATATAAGTCATATTACTTTGCATAGGAAGGTGTCTGGTTTGATCAGTTTAAATCCAGGCTTGTGAAATTGTGATGGCAGGAATTGCTGCTGTCATAGCGGTGAGGCGTATCATCTTTTCAGTAGTGACATTTCCTCACAAATTAACTCTGTTCAGGCTGTTGTAGGCTTTCCAAAAGGCTCTGGGAGCTAATCTCAAAGCCAAGTTTCTCTCTTTATACTGCTTCGTTTCATTGTCTTCTTCTTAGCAGCTCTTAAGTTCAGGCTTAGCTGCGGTCAGGTTTGCAGTGACCCTAAAACTAACAGTACCAAAACTGAAGGTAAACTTGGAGGGCTGAGAAAACCTTTTGAGTGCCCTGGGGCAGGCTGTGGGCAGGGAGGGATTGTTCCGTGGTGCAGCAGTTCCTGTGGCCTTGGGGGACAGTGCAGTGGTCTGTAGAGCACCAAGCAAGAGTCACTGTGCCTTGCTGCTGCTGCTGTGTTGCTGTCTGTGAGAAGCACTGAAGGTTGCCTTTGTCATTTTGTACTGTAAGGCTCCAAGATGAGGTGTGGGGGTTAGAAACACTTTCATAGCAAATGATTGGCAGACTGACCATGACAGTCTCTTCTGGTGTTCCATATAGTAACTGCTTTTCATAAATACTGGAAAGCACTGCATTTAAGAGCTATGAGTTTGAGCAGAACTCTGTTGTCCCTTGTGTGAAACGTGTGATACGGGCAGGAAACTGCAGGTTGCATTCACTCTACGGTATCAGCACTTTTGAATTTGGGAAGATGAAGCTGCTCTTGGATGCGTTCCACGGATTGTTCCTTTCGGTGCAGCTATAACATCTGTGAGGAGAATTGCCATAAAGCTCCTGTTCTGAAGTTTCTTCACAAACAAACCCCAATAAGATAGAAAATATTCTTAAAATACCACTTTGAATTGTGATGCTTATAGTTTTTCATCTAATAACATTTTCCCCATAGTATTTTTCCCTAAATCTCCAATCCTTTACGTTCCTTGGGTGCCAAAACTTGGTTAAACTTTCCTAATGAAGGTCTTTTATAAACTCCTCTGGATTGGTTTCTGGTTTCGATCAAAGTCTCTAAGGGTTTTCCCACTTCAATACAGAGTTAGTCATCAAAATCTCTTCACAGACTGACTGATGTTTCTATCATAAAAGGGTTTAACCCCCCCTTTTCCTTGAGGACAGAAGCACCGGCTCTTTCTGCAGCATCTGTCTGTCACATGCTACTATTTGAGATTTGCATGGCTGCTAAGTGGAACTTCATCTTAAATATCTGTGATGCATTGCTTTATCCATAAGTAGTTTAGACCAAGCTGTGTGTTTGATTTGGAATAGTGAGGTTTTGGTTGCTTTTTGAGTACGTGCAGTTCTCAGCCTGTTTTTGAGGGAATGTTGCTCTTTGATAGCACATTCCTAGCCTGATGGAAAGCCTAAAAACCAGACATATGCAGAAGAGAACTGTCCTCCAAATGTGGAGTGCAGCATAGTCTTTGGGAGCCCATCTCCTTGGCCACACTTGATTTTAGGGGATCTTGGGGGCTAGAGTACATGGGAGTGAGAGTTTTCTTGTTGGTGAAAGCCTGGCTGGAGCAGGGTGCTTATGAAGGCCCATTGCTGTGAAATAGGCTCAGATTTTACAGGGCTTGTCTCTATCTGCAGACACCCTCCTTGTGAAGAACACCACCACCAGCTTCACTAGGTAGTCTCCTGAGGTTCCTCTCACTAAAAGCTTCATGGGTTTATGATGTGATGGAGGCATCTTGCCCATCTGTCAGGGTCAGCATGCCCCCTGAGTAGAAACAGACAATTCCTGGGAAATAGCGTAAGATTTCCACGGCTTTTTCTGATTTATCATCTGTCTGACACTTGGCATTGCTTTGCCCAGCCTGTGGTGCTTAACCGACTTGGGCAGCTTCCACAGAGGAGTGTCGCTGGCAGGCAGGCTGGTGTTTAGCATCAGAACCTTCAAAACAGTTGTTGCTGTTGGATGGTGGTGATGTATGCGTGGCTGCAACCCTGACTTCTGAGAGGTTCAAGACAGGTAAAGGTAGTAGGAAGTATCCTGGAGCAGCTTTCCTGCCCGTGTGATGGGCACAGCTGGCTGAGGAATGCCAGCTTTAAGAAAATGGCAGAATCTTAGGGCTTCTGTCTTTCTGTGATCCAGTGCAGTAAATTTTGTATTTGCATTTGTTTCTCTGTGGAACTTTGGAGGAAGAACCACAGCTTCTGCTTTTCCCATCTCATAAGGCAAATTTAAGATAATGCTGCTTTTTAGTGTTGAGTCTTCCAATTCTTGTGTGGTGAAATTCAGTACTTAAGAATGTTGTTATCTCCCTATCTGGCACCAGTAAATACAAGCCAGTGATCTAGCAAAGGCCACAGAATCAGCTCAATAAATGGAGAATGTTGTTGCTGTGGAAATCTTTAAAATGTAGCTAATCTTGCCAGGTCCAATACAACGTTCCTTAGATGACGTTAATCATAGGAATAAGATATGGGAGAGGAGGGAAGACTGGATTTACTGTATGGCCCATTGGAGAAGCACATGAAAAATAGAATGCTCCTTTCTCTAATGGGTTAGCAACATCCTCACAAACATAAATTTTTCTTGGTTTTGATAGAAAAAAAATGTTGCATTCCTTAATCTTGTGCAACTAATGTTTTTGGCTAACATCAGCTATAGTTTGTGAGTTAATAGCTGATGTATCCTCTCTCGGGGAGATGAGATCCTGTCCTTGCAGGGACTGTGTTTTTTGTATGTGATCTAACAACTGTCCTCTGTGCCCTTTATCAGGGTCCTGAGCACACCAGGCTGCAGCCCTTGCTCCTGCAGCAAAACTTTCATCTCCACAAAGGAGCTTCCTTCACTTACTAGAACATAGGTGAAAATGTTCATCAGTGGAAACACTTATTTCTGTTAGCCTGCTATTTTAATTTTTTAAGCTTCTTTTTCCCTTTAGTTATGTAGCTCAGGTAACTATGCCTGTCAGTGTTGGTCCTAAAAAATAATAGGCTAAGACAAGAGCTGAATTTGGTTTTAGTTAGTTTTAAATCTTCTCTTTAATGTAACTTGTTGTCAGTTTATGCAACAAAGGACCTGTGGAGCTCCCTCAGTGACAGTTTCTCATGAGATTAGGAGTTTGATAAAGGTGAGAGTATGGATGCCAGTGTGTTGTCATAATAAAATCACAGTGCATGTGTAATGGTTTAAAAGCTGTTTAGCTGAACTAATTAAATAGAGTAATAAATTGAGAATTGTTACCAACAGGTGTCTGGTTCCTGCAGTGTCATGTTCTGACCTTGTGCTGTTTAATAATTCTGTCAGTCATCGGGAAGAAAACATTTAAGTAGTATTGAAAGTGGTTTTGGATGATTTGGAGACCGCAGGGAGTATTGAATAATGGGGGTGGTTACTGGCAGCCGTCTGGATCGCTCGGTGGACTAGGAGCAGGCAAAACAAAATCCATTTGTTGGGCCAGCGTAGAACCATGGTAGCAGTGTGAGGAACCCAGTGTGGGAAGCAACAGCTTGGAAAAAAGTTCTGAGTTTTTGATGGATTAATCAGCTGAACATCCCCCTCCTGTGAAACGTAGCCAAAAGGGTAATGTACGAGCATGGGAATTGGAAGATGGAGTATGGACTGCGTGTGTCTTTGGCACGACAGCAGCAGCTTCTGGAGTATTGTATCCTGTGGTGATGCCCTCTGTTCGGGGTGGATGGTGATGAATTGATGAATACTCAGAGGACAACCACAAGGAAGATTAAATGCTGGGATCATAAGTGAATGATTTGAGGAACCCTGCTTTATTTATCAAAGAGATGCTGGGGGGAAGGGAGCTTTTAGTAAATTGCCTACATGAGGAACAGATGTTCAATAATAGGCTACTCAGTTGAGCGGATTATGATAGAACACATTTAAGGCTAAACAAATCCAGGCTTGAAATACAGCACAATTTAGCAGTGAGGGTGAATGACCATTGCAACAGGTTTACCAAGGCTTGTGGTAGGTATGTGGTCTCTCACTGGCATGTTCAGAAGCCCTGATAACAAATCCTATCACTGAAATATGTTGTAGTTCAAACAGGAGCTAATCTGAAAGAAACCCCATTGTCCTCTGCTATCCATGAAGTCAGCCGGTCCACACACAACCCAGTCAGGTCTGGCCTGTTGTTCAGATAGTCTCTGAGGTCTCTCCTTCCCCATGGGCACCCAAGGTAGGTAGGACAGATACTTTGCAGATGGCATCAGTAGCTGATGGTGATCCCTTTCCAGTCTATGACTGCTGCAGGGCTTTCACTGCTGCCTTGCTCTCCAGCCTCTGCTTCTGCAACTCCTGTCCTGTGTGCTGGTGTCCATCTCTTGCCCTTCCACCTCAAGCCCTCTGCTAACTAGCTCCATGATATACTGTGGGCTGCATGTCCCTAACTCCCTCTTGTGGGGAAATCTGAGCTATGGAGAGTTGAAATTTGGCTGGGGCAGGATGGAAAACAAAATGTTGGGATCTGTTGCATAAAATAATGTCTTCTATGACAGAACCGAGTATTTCCAGGGTGCTGAAGGAAAATGTCAACACTAGCAGCTGCAGCACCCAGGTGTATGGGGCAGGTCATGCCTTGGACAATATTTCAGGCTCCCTACAGATACAACCCTGCAGCAATAGTGCATTTTTGTTCAGTTTGCATGTTTTAGGCATTTTTCTCTCACAGTACTCAGGGTTCTGAGTTATGTTCCTGCTACAGTGCATGAGCAGTATGGGAAACGACGCATCAGCAAATCATCTTATTCTGCAGCACATCAGGTAATCTTAGGATAGGTATGAATCTGAAAGCAGTTCTTTCATTTCTTCAGCTGTTAATGTCTTTTAGTGTGTTAGCACCTCACGACAGGTATTTTGCCTTTCAAAGCCTTTTGATTTCTTCTGATCTTTCAGCATCTTGCTTCCTACAAACAACTGCAACCCAGAGAAATTCAAAAGAGAACTTCCATAATATTATGTTTTAAAGTCCTTTTGTTTTCCTAAAGTCTTGAAGAAGCCTTTTCACAGCATAGTTGCTAGATAAAACAAAGAGCAGAAGGTGTTGTGAAGATGCTTTGGGAGGATAGAAGGTCAAGGCGACAGTGGAAGCAGCCCTGACCCACATCCTGAGGCAGGAATGGAAGCCTGGCGGGGAGCAGTCATCAGGCGGAGTAGGTAGTTAGGAGGTCACGAGCAGGGTGGAGCAGGTTCACAGAGAGTCCTGAAAACCAGAAGAGCTGTATCCCCTCCCTGACAACGCCACTGTGCTGCTGTGCGCAGCTGGAGCACAGTAACTATTTTGATAAACTTTTAGTCTATTGCTACTAAATGAGTTTCATCACCAACCCTTAGTTCAGAGCCTGGAATGGTATCTTTGGCTCTTGCACTCATGTAGTATTCCTACAACGCAGACCCTGCTGAGGAATTGAATACAACTGCAATTACTGTCTGAGTTACTGAAGTCAAAATCCTGCAAGCATCAGGATGCTTGGAAGTGTTTTGGAAGAGGAGCATGGTGTTGTAGGCATGTGATCTTGGCAGTCAGGAGCAGTTTCCACAGCGTTGTTTTCTGAAGCAGAAAGAATCCATTGTGCATTTTTATTCATTTCAGTTTTTCAAAGCATAGGGTTTTACAGAAGAGAAAGTCACCAAGAACATTTTCATTTTCCCTAGTTCCATATTGAAATCTAGGGGCATGTAGCACAAGGGTTTTAAGTATGTGCAGCTTAAAGTAAAAAAGTGGTGGCATCATGTTCTTCCCACCATTTATGGTCTTCCCATCTCATTTTCATGGGTCTGGAAATAAACATCTGTCTCTGCTTCTGACTTTCCTGAGTATCCATGGATCTGCTCCTTCACTTTTTTGCTCCCCCCATCGCTAAATAGGAATTCTTCTTCCTCAGCATCTCACTGAATGTCCGAACCTCTTACTACCAGCTACGGTGGTGTGTTCACTTCCAAAAGCAGCTCCTGAGCTCACTTAGAAAGCTTGACAGCTTTTATTTCCACCATCCAGGAGTCGCCAGCTTGGGGCCAGGCTGCCTTTCTGCATCCAGCTTGTCTCCCATGTGGCAAGTATTCCCTTTGTGCTTTTTTTTTCTTGGATGTTTAACTCTTCTGTGCACATTTTGACAGCCTTTATGCCAAAAATGTTTAGAGGATCACCTTCTCCAAAGGCATAGGGCAAGAGAACTCTTCAGAATTGTTCCTGGGTACACAGATGGCTCACAGCCAGACTAGTCTGTCCTGGTACATGAGCACAGTTGTGCTGGTAGACAAACTGCTGGCTGGCACAAGTGAAGCTGTGTTACATTGCACAGGTTTGCTGGTAACCAGCTGGGCTGCTGTTAGAGGGACCAGTTGCTTTGAATCATGCCTGAAATCATGTTCAAACACTGTGTGGACAAATCTTTGCTGCAAGTGCTGTCTTCTCATTTTATTTTGATTTGTCTTGATGGTGGACAGTTACAGCTCAGATTTACGCTGTGGCTGGGCCCTGGTGGCCCATCATAATGGGTCAATTAGTGGAGACTTGTGGGCATGGGAGATAGTTCTGGCAGCTGGATTTCAATACATCATCCGCTCAGTTCAGGGCATTTGCATAGAATTTGCATTTTGGCTGAGCCCATGCATGTAAATGCGGGTCTGCATTGTTTCTCTTCTTTGAATGACTGTTTAATTAACTTTAAACTTAATTACGCAATCTGCCATCTGCCTAAATCCCTACAGTGGTGTCACATCACCATCCTTTCCCACTTCCGCCAAGATATTTCCTTTCCCGGAAGCTTGCCCTACTTTTCAATCATTAAGATAATTCCGGTTCATTCACATCCTTGGTTATTTCTGAGGAGGACTCACAGTAAGGTTGCAGGAATTCCCTTCAGCTCTGTGGTCAGGCTTGGACCGAGCACAGGAGAGTGCTGCTGAACCTCCAGTTTAGGATTCTTTTGAGCTGGTTTCATCAGAGAAGAAGAATTATTTTGTTGTTGTTCATGATAAGGAGAATGGGCTCTCGGACTTTCTCTCAGACCCCAGATTGAGCATCTGAAATACTGCCTTGCCAGGCTTATCTCCTGGAAGTCTTTTTGCTGCAATGAAACCTCACAGAACTGATAACGTATCTCAAAGTCTTGCCTTTCTACTCCTACATCTCTAATGAATTCTTTCCCATGACATCCTCATTTCTCTCTACTGCTTTGTCTTTAATCTTGAGCCATCTACTTTATTTAACCTCTTTGCTTCAAGATAGGGTAAAATGTATGGAGGTGGTTCTGTTCCAAGGCTGTCGGGGAACCCTGAACTCGTTTCGTTGACACCGAGAGCGCTGTTGAAGCACGGCTGTTCCTAGCACAGCCTGGAGTGGAGCTGAGCTCGTGGGGAATGTGGTGGGTGGGTTTTGGTCCTGTTGGTGTTTTTGGGGCTCTAGCGCAGTTTTGCTTGANTTTTTTTTCCTGGTACAGGACTCTTTTCCCTACCAACAGCTGTCTTGGTGTTTTTCCTTTTAAAACAAAATAGAAAGAAAATAATACTTGGCTGTTACCATTAGTGGGACATTTAATCTCTTAAATCCGCAAAATATTTTACAAAACATAAATAGCTGGTTACTTCTGGCCTGTCTGTGACCAGTGTTTCTGTTGACATAACTCACATTTGAGATCACTTCAATGGTGTTTGTTGGTTTTGCCTTTTGTTTTGCCTGTGTGTGGTAATTTGATGCCGGATACTGTAGCAGTCATTTAAGTACTTGGAGGTTTTGAATTAGTCATTTATGTAATATGGCCTATACTGGATGTCACTGGTGCGTTAGAAATTAAAAACAACCAAACAAATGTAATTTGGCTTTTAACATTTGAGAAGGAATTATTTTAGAGGCTTCTTTGAGCGGCAGAAAATAGCAGGTAGCTTTTAAATTGCCTGCTTAGGCACATGGAAGGGGAAGATGTGGGGATCCTAGCAAAACCACCCTGGTGTTAATGCAGTTTGTACTGGCAAAGCATGCTTTGGCTAGCAGAGTTTATTTGACTTTGGAGAATGAAACAAATAGTTGCCAGGTATAACAGTGGCTGCACTAAGTCTGTGCCTCTCCAGAGCCACCAGCCCAGAGCTGCATCCCCCAGCTCATCAAAGCTGGCAGAGTTAGATTCACACAAGTACCTGGCATGGGTTGTTCAGGGGCTGTGTAGGATTTGAGATTGTTTGGGTCCCAGATGTCTTTTCAAAGCAAGGCGGAGTTTCCATCAGCTGAACTCTTGTATTGAGACTATTAATGCTCTCTGTTACACATCAGCATCCATAGTGGCTCATAAAATTGCAGATGGGACTTCCTGGCAGGTCATGGAGAATATTAATTTGCTAAAAGACCAAATTTGATGGTTTCTAAAGCTTACTTTTCCAACTCAGCCAGGAGCCAAGGGCCAACTTGAACTTGCGTATTGGTGAGGTGATGCCTTGGGCTGCCACATGGTTGGACTGTGTATTCATTAAGTCTCTAGAAAGGATGAGCAGGAACATGGTTTATGTAGCTTTCTTGCCATGCTTAATGTAGTCTGATTTAAATGAGAGTGTAGGGCTAAGCAGAGGCTGGCATCTGAGTAGTTCCAATTGATTAATTCTTGCTTTTGGAGGTAGAGCAGTGTTGGATGACCCTTCTCTTGGTAGCTACTGTGCCTTCTAGCTCATGGGTGTATCCTTACAGAGTCTTTACTAAGTGCATAGCTGGGTTATCTTGAAGAACTAAATGTCAGGGAACCTTTTGAAAGGTTTGAAGGAAATTGCCTTAAGTCATTGAAGTGTGTCAGCAATGAAATGAAGCATTGTAGAAATATGGACAAATATTTAGTAACTGTTGAGAGTGTCTCTTTATCTGATAACAAATTGTCTAATTCATGTTATCAGTTCTGGGGATAAGCTTCTGTTTCTTCTCATGCTTATGCTAACTGTAAAGTGGGGGTGTCTGAAAGATTCCTTTGCATATGTAGATCATGATCTAATGTAGATCATGATCTAATGCTGGGAAGCAATGGAAAATCCTCTTAGCAATAGCAGAGTTAGTGGAGGTGTTGATGCCCAGTCACGAGCTGATAAAGGTTAAGTTGTAGATGGGAGTATTTTGTGTTGGAAAAGTTTGTAACGATACTGTTCTGTTCAATGCTTTCAGCATAATTCCTTTCCTTTCAATGTAAAAGGAACCATTCCATGTCGAGATGGCTGTCAGAGCACCCTAAGCATGGAGAGATGTTACCAGCACAATTGTTGCGATGCTCTCACGGTCCTGTCCGCCCCAGGGAGCTGGGCTAAATACAAGTAATGGAGATGGTAACAAAACTGGAAGTTTAGTTAGAAGTAAAAATGTCTAGTGACACAGTAGGTGCCCTTTGACAGGAAAGGGAAAAGCTATACCAAGATGTCAGTATCTTGGAACTCACTTAGATCTCAGTTAAAACTACTTTGTGCTGGATCCTGGATGTGAGGTATTGAAGGAGTTACGGATGTGCTGGTGAAAATTCAGTGAGGAATACTTTTTCTTTGTGCTGGTAGTAATCAAATAGCTTATCAGGTGTTAGAAGGCAGTTGGAAATGTTTTATTTTTGGTAAATAAAATTGAGGGTCTTGATTCTTTCTTGTGTAAAGCAATATGCAAATTTTAGTATAAAATTAAAGACTTTCTGGCCTTGCTAACTTCATGTTTAGTTGAACATTTTAGTTGATGTATTTGACCATCTAGTTGATCAACTGACTAATAGATGTAAATTTAATTAAATGTGGTGCATTTCAAAACCTAAACTATAGAGTGATTTTGTATAAATTATGTCAAAATCAGCTGATTTAAACCATCTAGCCTCCTCTCTTACTGTAAGCCAGATCAATTATTCTGGGAAGCTGCCTGCATGCTGCCCTTTTTTTTTTTCCTTCCCTAAAATAAGAAGAGATTAATGGGTACTTAGGTGTAGAGATCAAAATGTGCCATTGCATGATATTGTTGTTGTGACAGAGATGAAGTGTGATGGTTTGCATTCTAGATTGAGCTCCCGCACTGTCCTGCTGCTGCTGGGTTGGACCCTGCCCCCAGCTGCATCCTTTCTGCTGCTTTTCCTCATGTCCATGTTGAGAATAAGAGTGAGTCATTGATGGTGGACTGTTCTGAAAGCCCACAAATTCCACCCACTTTTCTTTTCGTGCCTCTCTAGCTATGGAAGTTGTGCATCTCTACTTCCTGCAGGTGCTTCCCCATGTCCAGTTTGAAGGAGTTCTCTGCTCTGTACCTGGAATTGATGGACCCATTTAGGTGTCCCTCTGTCACCTTTGTAGGGAGCCTCCTTGCCTGATATGGGTATTGGTGTTGCTTCAACCCTAGTTTCCCTCCAGAGGACTTAAAATAATGAACAGTCAACCTCCTTTCTTCCAACTGTTGCTTGTGTATGATTTCCCACTGGGAATGGCAGAACACCTAGAAATCCCAGACCAGCAGTGGCTTCATTCACCATGAAGCTCTGTGCAGCCAGGTAAACATAGGAGCTATGTTTTATGTATGTGTGTCTCACATTAGAGCCGCTCTGTGTTCAGAGTGGCTCTGCATGTGCTGGTGTGGTTGGTGCGTTATGGTTGGTTCAAAGCCTCCTGGGAGGATCTGTCAACCAACCTCAGCTCTCAGGCAGTGCACTTTGGTCTCCTTTCTACTGAAGTTATTTTTAATTTCTTATCATATTTATTTGCTTAGGAATTTATTTTGTCGTTGATTATTTTAATGCCTAGAATGTGTTGTTTGTGTGACATCTTACCCTGGGAGATTTTGTTGTTTCACATATAACTGTAACACCACAGGAAAAATAAGACTTCTGACAGACCTGGTGCTGGGATAAGGTTTTAACTAATTTTGTGATAGCAGCTATTTCCAAAAGGGTAGTGGAACTGTATGCTCCACTATCTATAGAGTGGTCGTTACAGTTTGCCTTGTGGAATGATGTCTGTTTATCCATCAGAATATTAATGCTGGGGAGCAGAGACAGGAGGGAAGCCCATCATGAGAAGGATTTCTAAATTCCAGTTTTAGGGAACAGGTGCATTACATAAGCAAATACTGAATCTAGCTGAAACAGATGGCAACCTGGGGTTAGCTTGCTTTCTTTTAAAAGGAGAAATACAAGAAATTACAGTCGTGCAGAATGTGACGTGTTCCAGTTCAGTGCTAATTGTGACAGTTGTCTGTGGCTTTGCAACGGGTGGATTTGTTTAGCCAGAAATGTCACGGCCAGTGGGGTCAAACACTTATCCAAAGCGGCTGGTGTGTGTGAGCTGCCTTGCAAGCCAGCTGCGTGTGTGTAAACTGCCTTGCAAGCCAGCTATGTTGAAGCAAAGTTTGTTAATTTGAATAAATTTTTACATTGGGTTTTTGTCTATGAGCAGATGAAAAATCCCACTGGAGAGCAAGCCAAAGGCTTCACCGTTGGAATCATGCAAGTGCCTCTCTGCCTGTTTACCTTTTGGCATATAAAGGTGCTTCTCCACCACTTGCTGTTGCAAACAGGCATTATTTTCTGGCAGCTGTGATCCCAAACGTTCTGAATTGATGGCCATGGCAACTGCTGGGGCAGCTCTGCTCTACAGTGCCTAGTTCTGGCTCTCAGCTCACTTCTGAACTCACTAGACAGTTTTTCCTCTCTTTCCCCCTGCATCTTAGTTTTCTGCTTGCTTTTTTTTTTCAGCTCTTTCTTAATTACATGTTAAGATTTACCCTCCTTTTTATCCCAAGTTCATAGTAGTATTTTCTGTGACTTGCTGTCATAGAAACGAGGGGTTTAGAGGACCTTACAAGCTCGTGTAATCCATTTCACTACCTCAAGGAAAAAACTACTCTTTTTAGACCAACTCTGGCAGACATCCGTCTCACCTATTCAGAACCTCCAGTGAAGCAGATTACGTGACCTCTCTGGGTGATCAGTCTGGGGCCTTGCTTTAAGTGCGTCCCTGAGGTCCTGCCTGTTGCAGTGTAAGTCAGATTCCTTCACCAAAATGTCTCTGAAAACCCCATCCAGAGCAACCCTGTTGCCAGTTCAGGAGCTCAGATCCCTCTAGTCCATACTTTTACTTTCAGTGTCTGGTTTTGAACTTAATCTCTTGACTCTTAGGGTGCTTTCAAATCAGTTCATAGGGCATTTGCAAAGCAGTTACTTTTAGTTTCATCTCATCATGTGGTCCATACAGGTAATATTGCCTCATTTGCATCAGTTGAAACCTAAATTGGCAGCTGAGCTCTTGCTGTGTTACAGCTGCAGCCTTCTTTGGACTCTCTCCTCCCTCAAAGCATGTGTGGAGTGTGAAAAGCTTGATCATGTAGAAAGAGACCAAACCACATTGCCCTCATCTTTATGTCTGAACACAGAGGCCCTCTCGTCGTTTAAGTGTCCCACTTGGAGACACTGCTGTGGCATTTAATCTCTTTGTGGCTGGTCTGAGCTGGTACCTTGAAGTTACCCCTCTGCCTGTTGTGGTGTCTCCCTTTTCTCAGTTAGGAGGATGCCTTCCTCTTCCCCTTGATTTGCCTGTTAGTATATATGGAAGTTGCTTTTTGCCTGTGGCTGGGTAAAGTAGCAGTTATATTCTACTGTATTTTTAAAGATCTTAATTACAGCTTTTTAAACATTGTTTATTTTTTTCCTCCTTACTGCTTCAGTTTAATTCTGTAAGGCAATCTGCGATCTCGTTTGTGAAGGACACCATACGTAAAAAATTTGCTTTGTAACTTGGATAGCCCCATAGCAAGTAAGTTGGCATTGGACGTTTTCTGACTTGCAGGTACAAGCCTGTACTCGGGGAGCGTAGCCAGGAGGGGCTGGAAGGCGAAGCTGTGATGACATGTTCAGTCTCCAGGTGGAGGGCCAAGAGGGCAGCTGCACGGCGCTGGGTTGCATTCCAATGTGCTGATCCGTGGAACAGCATTGGCATACACTTTGGAAGCTGCTGCTTGCTCTCCTGGCTGTAGGGAAGGGGCTGAGGTGATGGCAGGGAAGGAAGGGGTGAGTCTTTGTAGAATATTTTCATGTGATTGTGGCCTATTGTGAGCAGGCTGGACATTTGGAGCATTTCTTTGTGGTGCCATCAGGTACCGTGCTGCCTCAGGTAGCTCAAAAGTTAATTACTCCAGAGTGGGTTATTGAGAAATAGCTTTTTTTTTTTTTTCTCCTAGATTCCTGAACTACTTAATTAAGTTGTAGGGAAGTTATATTTTCTCACTACTTGGGGGCTTAATGGGGTGGAGGCTTTGGAAACAGTTTAACGATTTCACATTTTATACGCTCTAATGAATTTCCCAGGATTTTGGAAGGGTTGTATCCAAGTTTAGCATTGGCATTTCCAGAGTTTTATTTATGCAAAAGTAAGTTAGTGGTGGATTAAAAGGCACAAAGAACCAATAGATTACAAAATAATTAATGAAGACATTGTTTCTTTTGGATACAGAGTGTGACTCATGGTTGTGACTTCTACTGGAGTACTGGAGACCATGAGTTTCACCAGGACCACAAGCTGGCAGTGGGCTTCCTCTTCCCTCCCCTGTTATTTCAAACCTGTGTTTGATTTCAGGTGCAGAAAAGAGAGGGTTTGCAAGGACCAGAAACAACTCTGAATCTGCAAGAACTCCTCAGAACTTCGATAGGAAGAGGCAACTCTCTGAATCGCAGACAGAAACAATGAACAATTCAGACAGCAGAATAAATCCTAGACAACTGGGAACTCCCAGAGGTATTAAAGCAGAGTGTGTACACGCTTCAGGAACAAGCTGCCTGGAAGCATGTGCTCAGCACTATTAAAAGATGTGTTGGGATGAATGCTCTTAACTCTAAAATGAGCTGTACAAGACTGTCGATTGTTTGTAAAATGATTACTCCAGGCTTTTTGGTGTGCCAAGTCAGGTGCCAGTATTTCTAGGCAAACTATTCTCTTTGTATTCAAAGTTCAACTTTGAATACAAAGCCCACTGTTGAGTACAGCTGCTGTTAAGATACAAAGACAACTTTGGTGGTCAAGATAACACTTGTGAATTTTTGTTTGCAGGAGGATCCTATGCTGCTGGCCCAACATCAGGTGACAGAAGGACTCCAAATAAACCCACTCGAGGGAGGAAGAAGAGTATATTTGAAGCCTACATGTCAAAAGAAGATGTTTCAGCAGGACTGAAAAGGGGAGAGCTAATTCAGGTGCCTGGAATATACAACATCCATGCTCTTGGGATGTCTCTGGAAATCACAGGCACTTGTTGTAGGTGCTAGAGGAAGATGATTTTTTCCCCCCATTTTTAAAAGGTTCTAGAGTGGAATGAATTATTTTATGTTCAGCTGAAGTATAGGTTTTGATTTGTTTGTATGTTCTATAAAATTCCCAATCTGGATTTGTGATGAATTGCAGAGTTCTGGTTGGATGGTCTGCTAGCCATGGTAGTCATTCTGTGGAGACCCTCACTTTTGGAAAAAATGCTCTAGAGCACAGCAGGTGCTGGCAGCCTCGGTCAGTGTATGTACAAGTGAATGCCTTCAGCAAGATGCTTCTTGCTGAAATTCCTCAAAGATGTTCGTTAGTCCTCAGCAATGAGGTGCAGATGCCTTCACTTGCAGATCTATTCTCCTTTTCAATCTATCAGCTCTTCCCAGCAGTTTCCCTCCCACAAAAACAAGAGAGTGATGGTGCAGGTAATGCTGTGGTCTCTAGAATCTCATAGGATTGTACCTAACAGGGCACTGCAGTAACTTGTTATAAACTATGATGCAATTGGTTACATTAATATCAAGTGGCCAGGCGGTGATACTGGACCCTTGATTTGCTTGCATCATTTCCTTTGCAATCCTTTAAGGTCACGGGACTGACCCAGCCAGTGATGACAGCGTGTGCTTTCAGTAAGGCACAGATAGGAGATGGAGCTGAAGAGCCCATCAAGATACAGAAGGTCGTTTGCATGTATGGTTATTTGCTTTGAACAGTGAGCAATAAGTGTGTTCTCATTTTACAGATTCTAAAGATCAAAGATTGGACTTTGTGCTTCCATTTGGAGCAGCAAAACTGCAGCCGTAATTAGGCAGCAATTCTTGTCTGAATATCTAGCCAAATGTGGGGGTGGACCTGCCATTAGTGAGGGGAGCTGGACCGCACAAGTTTTGCATAAAGGCTGGCAGGGCTGAGGTTCACTGAGGAGTAGAAGAGGATAACATCCTAGAACCACTGTTGTAGTACAGTCATCAACATGGTGTAATGTTCTTCACACGTGGCATCCCAGTGAGATCAGACTGGCTGGGGGAAAAAGGCAGGTGGAAGTCAGAGAGGGCATGACAGACATGCTGAGGCATCGTTCACCCAAACACACACTGGTGTATTGCCATTTAACTGGTGGTGTAATGCTGGTGAGGTTGTGATACTTACTTTCATTGATAGATTGATGTTGCAAATGACATCACCTCACTTTTTGTCTGATTTTTTGTTATAATTATATAGTATTTCTTGGATAATAATATAATGGCTTAATTTCTGGAGGTGTGGTGAGGATTCCACATATAAGATTGCCCAATTCCATCCTGAAAACCAGCCGTAGAATGGTTTGGATTGGAAGGGACCTTAAAGATCATCTAGTTCCAAACACTGCCATGGCCAGAAACACCTTCCACTAGACCACGTTGCACAAAGCCCCATTCAACCTGACCTTCAACACTTCCAGGGATGGGGCATCCACAGCCTCACCAGGCACCCTGTTCCTGTGTCTCACCACCATCACAGTGGAAAAAAATGTGATGAGCTCTTAGCTTTCAGAAAAACTGTGGCATATCCCTCATGATCAGAGCTTTCCACTGGATTACCTGGATCTTAGGCTAATGCCTTTTTGAAGACCATCATAGACAACCACAATGGGGAGCAAATGGTGAAGGTAGAAATGGGAGCCACAAGCTGTGACTTTCCCCCCATGGCTGCAGTGGTGTGTGGCATCAACTAAAGCTTCTGCCTTGCCTTCAGGAGTGAGTTTTGGCACCCACTTTTGGTAGTGCAGCCTAACAGCATGAAGTGCAGTGTGTGTAGATTGCCTATGAGGTCGAGTGCAGCTGCAGATGAGGCACATCAGACTATGACTACTACCTGAGAATCCCATTGAAATATTGAGTCCCAGAGGACCTGTGATTGCATTCTCTCTGGCAAAAGAATCCTAAATTCTTGTAAATACGTAGTGTCTGCTTCAGGTCATGTGCTGCGTAACTGGAAGAGTCATACGTGCTTTCTTAGGCCATATCTGTTTTCCTTTAATCCAATTCCACATCTCAGGGAAACAGTTGAGGCTGTAAAAGCTGGATTTAGTAATTTAGGGCTGACTGTCAGACCATGGGCACTCCAGCTCAGTATCTCTCCAACTCATTCATACTTGTGATCTGATCATGTCCATTCACCATTGCAATGTCAACCACGATAAATAAGATCCTGAAAGCAACTTTAGTGAATGGACAAATATTGAGCACTGTTCTGTACAATGGCAAAAGACATAGCAACAGATACCTGTTGTGTTAATCCCCAAAAGCAGGGCATTGGTCAGACATGGAAACCTGCAACAACCTCCACAAGAGTCTGTGGAAAAGGTGAACAAAAATCTATTGCTCTGAATCTGATGGTCCTGAGCAAACTTGAATGCTAGCTAGACAGAAGTATTGATGCTCTGAGAAGGGTCCATTGCAACTCTTGAGGATGTTGCTGGACTCTGGCAATGCAGCTATGCAACTAAATGCTCCTAAAAGCCTAACCCATGGAAACTACTGGTAGACGTGGAGATTGCTCGGATACAACACCAGTGCCACGAAGACTAGGCAGTCCTAGATCAGGAAGAAAGAAGAAAAGTGTTATCTTTATGGGTGCTGACGTCTGTCAGTAATATTAGTCTTAGTGCCTTCTGGTACTGTATCTGACGTAAGTCAGTTTTCGATAAGTAGCATGGAGAAGTGTGCCCTGCGGGATTCCTGCCTTCATTTAATCATGTGACGTGTGCAGAAGTGCCCTTCTACAAGAAGGAGAACTGAGCCCAGGCACTTAAGAGTGTGCAGACTTCCCGCTTCCCTGCCTCTGACACTGTCTGGAGCAAGCAAGCACCAAGAGCGTCAGGTTGGAATCACTTTGGCCGGTCTGAAGGCAAACAAGATTGAATAACTTCTGTGTAGTTACGTAAGCGGATGGTGTTGGCCATACACAACAGATGGTCAGGTTATGTATTAAGGACTATTGACCCAAAGGACCATAATCATCCTGTGAAGCACCAGCCAAAAACTCATGTCTGCTCCACGCCTCCAGTGTCTCCCAGACCCTCCCTGCAGGGCTGCTATGCTCAGGCAGAGTGAGAGTGTGCAGCTTAGAGAGGTGCAGAGCCTGCTTTGCCATTTTCAGGATGTTTTTGCTTGGAAAGCTGTTCTTTTGTGAGTGTGAAGGCTGGAGTTTCCCCGATTTTCATGGATTGTTTCTTCCAAGGTGGCCTTGGTAGCAAGGAGATGAACCCTGACCTCTTCTGGTGTTTTGTACAAGCAGATGAATCTAGGTGTATGTGTTATAATAGTTGCTTGATTTGACATGTTTGGAGTTTAGCCTTAATGTTGCCTGCCCTGGTTCTACCAGAGCAACTTGAGAAGTCATGACCCTTTTGTATCTTGCTGGGAAAGCTCAACAAAGTTAGAAACTTTTTTTGGCAAGTGCGTGTGAAGCTGACTTGAATCATCAGAAAGTGTTTTAGAAACCTTCCTGCAAACCTTTCTCTTCCCTTTCAAAACAAAGGCCCTACTGACATAAACCCACTGATAAATATAGCAGCTATTATTCGCAAGCTATTGTAAAATAATACAACATTGGTGTGACATCATGAGACTCTGCAGCCAGATCCTCACCCCCTTATGCACATATGAGAACAGTTGTTCATTGCAGATGGGGAGAGTGACTGGTTCCAGATATGATATCACAGCGTGAAATGTACAACATTGTAAATAGGATTTTCATAGGCACAGATAATAGGGCCCATCTGCTTTCTAAGATACATTTTGGGAGTTCCTTGCTTAAAGGAAAGAGTTGAAGTATTTTAATGTTACTTGATGTAAGAATTCTAATGCTGATCATAATTAGGTAGTGCCTATAGAATGTGGAGAAACCCACTGCATGGTAAACATGGTAACTCTCTGCTCCTCTGTGTGTTTGCTGGAGCCGGGCATCCATGTGCACGTCGCCACTCTGGCGCCTTCTGGGCTGCGGACACAAAACCGGATTTTTCACGGGCATAATGGGCATTTGCACCTGGCTGATTGACAGCTGTCCCAGACTATTCAAGGGGATTCTGCAGAGTAACACAGGATATCCCCTCATCTGCGTTGTGCTGGTGTGGGAATTGTTTGACTCGGTGTCAGGCAGAGCAACCATCCCTTTTCATTTTTCCCTTCTCTTTGTAGCAGCTTCCTTTGCTAACAGCGTGTTGATTGTGATCGCTGATTCTGGGAAATCAGGGGAGGCAAAAAGATCATAGAGAGTTTTCCATCAGTGGGCACCAGTGCTAGCAGAAGCTGATGACAGTGAGTTAGCTCTCGCGTTGCCTAAGCATCAAGTGTCCCCAGGGTTGCTCCCAGTGGGTTGTCCTTGTTTTCATGCCGTTGTTCCGGGCTGTGCCTGCCGTGTGGCTCGTGTGCTCCTTAATGCTAGTTACAAAAGGCACAAAATAAGACACTGCAGCAAAGTATTAAAATAATGCCTAAAGAATATAGAATATATGGTGCCGGTATTTCCAAACTCAAGCAAATAAAAACAATGGAAAAACCTTCATAAATCTTCAAGGCAGCAGGACTTACACACGTGATCAGCTTTATTTTCCTGGCATCTGAGTGTTTCCCAGAATACATAAAAAAAATTATACGCAGCAGTAAATTTTTAAGGAAGCAATTCCTGTGAGAGGTTCCTATGATTGCTTAACACAGAAGTGCAAACAGATGAAATCTGTTCATATAACAAATTGGCCAATGTTATTTGAAATAGACAAGTGGAGAAAGTTTTGCTTTGTTTTGTTTTGGTGGTTTGTTGTTTTTTTTTTTAAGTTTCAGCCTGAAGCAGAAGTCTGTCTGAAGGCAGATACCTGGTTGTTTTTCCACAGGAATCAAAAGCTGTCAGTTTTAACTGCAGTCACCTGAATCACAGTTCCGAGGACCCTCTTGGGATGGGTATGGCACCGTTGCTTAGCCTGTAATTCCTCGGTTGGCTCTCGCTCTTGGATAGATCTGAGTACAAGCAGCAAAACTGCTTGGTTGACTTTGGAGGCGTGATACGGATTTGTTGCAGGTGACCTGATATTTGAATTGGCAGATAACGCAGCAGAAATAGATAGACAGACCGTGGAGTTTCAAATGGATTTAAGGTCGTTTGACTTTAAATGTGTTTAAACAGAATTTAATCCTGTAGACTTTAAGTGTTTGTTTTTTGAAAATCCTTTTGATTCTTCTCTGGAAATGATCTGTATCACAGAGTTACTGCTACCGTCTGGTGCAGGAGCAGCCTAAGCAGCCAGAGCCCCATAAGGCTGATACCTGCTGCCATGCAAGCATAGCAGGTCAGCTTTTCCTCTTTCCTCCCATACTTCAAATAAGCAAAGCCATCATTCTGCTTTTCCAAATCAGAGAAAAAAAAAAAATGTTTCTGTTGTCTGTTAATGAAGTTGTCAGGCACTCAGCAGAAAATGTGTGAAGGGAACAGGTTTGGATCCCCAGTTCACCCAGTAGCAGCAGCAACTAATGATTTAACATGTCTTCAATGACAGACTGAAGTAGATCAGCTTAAACCTCTCATGAAACTACCTTTTGGCTTGAAATAGCTCGGATGCTAAGTTGTCAAGATTTGAAATGTATAATAGAAATGTGGATGTATCTCTCATGTTTTACAGAAGATATATTACCCACAGCTCTCTAATTTAACTGATGTTATATAAAATTAATAAGAGTCAGGCATAATCTTTTTCCTTTTCTTTTTTTTTTTTTTAAGGGACCCTTGAGAATAAATCCTAAGAAGTACCATGAAGCCTTCATTCCATCTCCAGTAAGTGTAATTTTATAATGCTTTAAAGTTCATAAGTAAAGGTGCATTAAGATAGGAGTTATGGTGTGCGTGAGAGGTCACTCAGAGGTGAATGAGATGGAGTAAATGAACATGATCTGGATTTTCTTTTGAATCAAATATTCACAAACAATTCCTACTTTTTTTATACTTCAAAGAACTACTTACTTAGCTTGTGCTGAAATTGGGGGTACTGCTGGATCCCACAGAAGCCAGCTGAAGGCAGATTTGAGGACCACCAGATAGCGTAATCAGAAACCCTTGGTTTATGGCTAGAGAGGTTTTATAGATTTCATGCTGATTTAGGTTAATCTTCCCTAAACAAATATGCTCTCCATTTTCGATCTGCTGCATGAGCTAATTTGAAAAGTCACTCCAGGAATAATATGCATGATTCCTTTTCATGTGCCCGCTTTTGTGCAAGCTGCATCTTGCTTGGCTTGGGATGTGCCTCTGTCACATGGGACTGGCTTGTTCCTCTTCTCGCTTCTTTCCTTGTTTTGACAGAAAAGGAGGGCTCTTGCAATTCCAGGGACATCCAGTAGGGAAGGTGACCTCACAGCTGGCACGGCCAAAGCTTTTTATCTGGAACTGACTTGATCAAAATGTCACTGTCAGTGAGAGAGAGTTTCACATTGAAATGTTTTGTTGGTGTGGGGGAGAGAAGGCAGAGTCTGTGCTGAGACAGTGAAACACTGACTCTGTTGTTGTTCCTGCTACTGACAGCGCTATCGTTTTGGGGCTCAGATTGAAAGCCTGGAAACTCATGGCATTGTCACTTCATGTTGTTGAATTGAGGTAGAGTTTGCGAGCCTCTGTGTTAGAGCAGGCTGGCATTATAGGGGTGGAGGAGGGTTGGGGGTGCACAAAGTGGATTACTAGAAGTAGTAGAGAGCAGCCCTCTGGTACATCAGGTAGAGCAGCAATGTGAGTGTAAGTGAAAGGAACTGTGATCCTTTACAAGTGTCCTTGTAGGTGTGGTAAGTGTAACCTGTTAAACATATTGTCTGAAATTACAAAATACAAGGTTAATGGGAAATCCAGCTACTCAGGTGAGTTTAATCGGATGTGAAGCTTTACCCTGACCACCCCCAGTCTCCAGCAGTTGCTTTGTGCAGTCGATTGTTGGCTGTTCTGCGTGCAGGAACACATGCATTAAGGAGGGGTAGCTGAGGTTATCTCATCTGTCTTCTGCTTTTCTGTCCTTTGTGGAGCTGAATACCTTGTCCCAGATAACAAGCAGAATCAACACCTGGGTGAAGATGACTGTGGTTGGTGTGGACACAGTCCTCACTTTTAAGACAGATGCTCTAGGAAGCTTATACTTTATATAACTTTGGATTTGCAGCCTTTGTATTCTGCAGAACTTCCCATCATTGCCAGATGCTGCAAGCTGTAAAAAAATCACCTGTTCTCTGCTGGTGTTGACTAGGGCACTGCACCCCATTCTTCTCAGCTTGAGCTTGGCTGTGGCTTCATGGAGTTCAGCTGTTCACCTTTTAACACCAAAAGTCCTTGGGTGTTTCTTGCTGCAGATGTGCTCTGTCTGCTTTCCTTGTTGTTGGATGAAGAGCTGAGGGGAAGGCCCAAGGTCTTTGTCTTGAAAGCTGCCCAGAGAACGGACCCAAGCATTGAAATCTGTCCCACATCTCATGTCTTTCCTGTGGTTTGAAATGGTGGCATTGTCAGTGTGAAGAATGATACTGCTGAGCATGAGTGATGAAGTGTCTGGCTGTACTGTGCTTGTGGAAGACACTTCCAGAGCAGATTAAAGCACTGCAGATCTTCCTCTTGTCAGGGGGTACAGACAGCACTGCTGGTGATGTTCTCAGGTGGCCATGGAGCAGCAAAAGTCCCATGCTCCTGGAATGTGGCTGTAGAAGTCTTGAAGCCATTGTGGCCAGTCTGGTGGATGCACTCCACAGGCAGCAGGGTTGTTGCAAGGGGTGTGTTCTGTTGTGATTCAGTGCTGTTTTAATTGCGTTAGTAACCTGAAGTGCCAGCTGGGCAGAGCAGGGGACATTGAAAGAGAAAAATGGGATGCAGAAGTGTTCTTGGAAGTGTGTAAGTTCACTACAGTCGTGAGCCTGGAGCTCAAGATACAGAAATATTTCTTTTTGGAGGCAAACCTAAAACTGATGGCTATTTCCTAATTACAGCTTTATTGTAGACACTCAAACTATCTGCTCTGAAATAGGTGTGCATACACATGTACGTGTGTGTATATCCAGGTCCAAATTGTTTGGAATGAGAGTGACTGGCTGTAATTCAAGTGAAGACTTCTGCAGACTGTGGAGATGCAGCTTTATGTACGTGGTGAGACACATCAGGCACCTTAACCAGGGGCGAGGGAAAGGGTCTGCTTTGCAAATTCTTGGATACTGGTGGGAAGGAGAAAAGTATAGAAGAAACAAACTGTTGTGCATGCCAGCCTGTGTTCTGCAGAGCAGCTACAGGTACAGTCAAAAATGAAGCAGGCATGTTCCTTAAAAAATGACCCTGAACTTTTTATGTATGTGGCAGATTTAGGTAAGGAGTTGGGGCAGAAGGGAGAGGGTGGGGAGAAGTGAGGAATAAGACCATGTGTAAAAAATCTGGCTTTTTCAAAAGAACAGTTTCCAATTTGAATTATGTTGGTCCAAGAGGCTTTGCAATTTTTCTGCATCTTGTCATGGGAGGCAGCTTTCACACAGCTGTTGAGCTGCTGCTGCTGCTTTTCTTTCTAAGAGTAATTTGGTCTCTTGGAGAATGGCCTTAGTTTCACATCATGGCAGAGTTCTGCAGTTTTATTGTTTTGGTATCTAAGCAGAGTAAGATATTTGTGTGATATTAGGGCTTCATGTTTTCAGGTTATAAAAGAAGTTTTTCTTGGAGACTGAGCACACTGGTAGTTCTGATTGGATTTACCCAAGCTTATGAGACTTGGGAGTCTGTATCTGAGAAGTGACTATGATTGTCATTAAGATTTTAATTCTTGTGAGGCTGTTTTTTTTTTTTTTTTTAATTGAAGGACAATGAGTTACTAATGTAAAGAATTTCGTCCTCTTTTTCTGTACCTCAGAACTAGGCAAGGCTTGCTCTTTGCATAGACTGCTCGTGTTGATGATAAATGCTCACGTTGTTTGACGTGTTGGTGGCATTGTAAAAGGGCACATGGAACTTTTCATATACTGAATTGTGGGGAAACTGAAAGTGGCAAGAGCACTGTCAATAATTAGCCAAAAAAAAAAAACAAACCAAAACTGGCAATCCTTTCAAAACTAAAACCTTTGTGTTGGTATCTTGAGGAATCTTTATTCAGCCCATGAAGAAAATCTTCCAAACTAAATCTAGATCAGCAAATGCCAAACATCTCTGAGGTGGATAATCATAGTGTGTAAAATTAGTAGAGGCTCTTGAGCAAGGATATTAACCCAGAGTATGGAGAGAAGGTGTCCTAACATGTCTGTTACAGTAAAGGGTTGTTTGGATTGCAGATGGCACCCATAGTCATAATTTTTTGGAATCTCTTTTAACATTAGTTTTCCAAATGCAGAATATATGGCATTATCTTATTTAAAAATCAAAGACTGTACCCCAGCCACTCTGGACCACCTTCACAGACCATCCTGCTGATCCTGGAGCTACGTGTTCCTGCTTTCCCATCTCACCAGGAGAGCAGCAGGCAGCTCTGCTCTGTGGGGGCACTTTGCAGAGGCTGTGGTGAACAGGGGCTGAACAATAGCCTTGAGTGCTTGAGTTGGGAACTTAACGCGTGAAGAGCAGTGACTGCAGAAAGTTCTCTACCCTTTCCCAGGAGTAACTGAGCAGAACTTGCAGACAATACATCTTGAGGGCTTGGCTCTGTCTTGAATAAATAGTGTGGAACTACTGTGTGGGCACATACATACAAAGGAGCTTATTTGCTGAAAGATATTGCATGTTGAAGGGCATGTGGTGAATCCATTTCGTTTCTGTGCAGGATGTTTGTCTCACCAGGGTGTGTGTCTTTTTTGATGACAGCATTTTAAACCTCATAACAACTGTAATGTAATATGTTTTGGTCTGGAATTTATTTTTCTTCCTCTTTGATAGGATGGGACTCGTGATATCTTTATTGATGGAGTGGTTGCTCGCAACAGAGCCCTGAATGGTGACATCGTGGTAGTGAAACTGCTTCCCAAGGAGCAATGGAAGGTCAGTTCAATATCTTATTTTGTGATTTGGCAGAAAGAGCTTATTACTGTTTTCTTCACTAAATTTAGGGCCTGAGACAGCTTTCTACAAATCAGATTAGCTAAACTGTGGTATATGGTGCTGTTTATGGTTTATTTATGGTGTATGGTGTATTACACTTCATCCATTACAATGTTTGGAAGAAGTGATACCTTAAGTGTTGAAACTTCACCTTTTGCATGCAATGGCCTTCTTTGTCATTGCAAGGAGAAGTCTGACAACAAGACTGGTTCAATGCATGGTTGTCAGAGATGACGTGATAACTGTTATTTAGCTGTCTTCATGTTGTGGCATTGGATAGCTCTGTGTAGGTGTTTGCAATTGCTCATGTATTTGACAAGTGCTGTTCAGAAAGCTTTAGTAATGATTAACTCTCTCTAATTTGTGGATCCTCAGTCCATGGAAAGCTTATCTTGTCACAGCTCCAGACTTTGTGGTAATACCCTTCTTTACATGAATGAAGAATGTGTGAAATGATTTGAGCAATGCAAATGTGGGACAATCCATTTTTCATTTTCATGTCTGAGAATTTCACTTCTCTGGGTTTTATTTTCTTTCACTGATCAAACTCAAAGTTCTTCAAAACACTTGGATAATTTTGTCTTGTTTGCAGGTTTATGTTTTAAGACAGCTCTGTGCAAGGAAAGTTCTTTTCTGTAGTTGCTGGGAGCTGTAAACTACGGTTACCAATTTTAACATGGGCTTTCACATGGAAGCGTGACAGAACTGCCACAAACTGTTTTCCAAGCATAGGTTTTGAACTCTTCTCGATCATTTAAAGAATACTATATATCTTTTGGACAAAAGTAATACCGAGGATGATTCCAGCAGGGTGGGTGGGGACTGGTCTGAATACTTTTTACTCCTCTAGCTACCTTTTCTGCCTGTGTTTGTCTGGTCATCTGTTGAAACTTCTACCTTCTCTGTGTAAACTTAATAGCAATGGAAATGATGGAAATATATTAGAACTTATCTCTTCTTTTTAAATATACATAAAATGAGCAAATGACTGAAGTGTTTATTGACATGTGTAAATGCAAAACTACCTTACGCAAAAGGCAATCGTAAGAGGGATCTAAGATATTACAGGTATATCTATATATAAATATAGGAAAGAAGTCTGCTCTGAAAACCAATTTTGAGGGTCAAAGCAGAATTTCTTTGACAGCTTTTCAAGAGTCTAAATCAGACTTCGCTAAAGCTGTGATGATTGCTATGTGTTTGGATCACCAAATTCGTATACGTAAATTACCTTTTGCATTAGACCATTTCAATAGTTGGAAAAAATGGAATAGTTTGGGTGCTTAGATCCTTTGCCAGGACCTGCCAGCACAAGGGCTTCTTTGTAGGCTTGATAGGGGTTGCCTGAGCTGGAAGCTTTGTCTGCAGCTTTCCATCTATATCTGTCTCTAAACAAAGATAACACCTCTCTTGCTTTCTCAAATCCTCATACTTTCATATGTTCAGCTGTAATGTTCTTTTATGAATACAAGAAGAAGGGTTCAAAATATTCTCCTTGTCCTGGGCAAATGCTGGAATAAATAGAACTGGTAGAGAAGTGGCTGACTGCAAGGAGGCAATTCAGAAGAATTCAGTGTTTTGTAGTATGATTATGATTCTTCTGTGTTGAATTTACCCTTGCCAAATGAAGTAGCTAGAACATGCCAGTCATGTTTTTCAGCCACACAGGTGCTGCCCTATGTAGTCTCATTTTCTGTATCTTGCCATAAGCAACTTAATCAGCGATGACATCCCTTTTCCCCTGCTCCCTGAATCTCTTGCTATGTGCTCGTGTTTGTATTAGTTCTTTGGGAAAGGTGCCACTAAGTTGTGCTGAAAGATAGTGCATTCTGCCAAGTAATTCATACTGATTAATGATAAACTGTCGCAACCTATTTCAGGTTTTTCCATTTGTTTAGTCTCATGCTGCTGCAAAGCTGCCACATAGGTGTCTGGAGGATTTTTTCCTTCCCATCGGGCCTTCGGAACAAGCTGAACAGCTTCAATTATTTCCTTGAAAACTGTAAATCAGTTGTATGGTATAACTGATGCTCTCAGAGGAGACTTTACAGCCTCTGTACATATTGGTTTGTTAGGATTGAGATGTGCATGCTGATCATTTTTATGGCTTCCTATTCCCAACCCATTAGTCTGTGTTCTGCTGGGAACTGAGCTGAGTTTTTTGCTGGTAAACCAGTGTCTTGCACAAGAAGTTGCTGTTGCAGTGGCCTGGTGGGCCTGTACCTTCTGAGTTTCAAGCACCTTGGATGGCCTCTGGGTGCTCAGGGGGAAGACGTTCCCATTGCTAGTGCAGGTGATTCCTGCAAAGTCACAGGGTAAAGCTGCATCCCAGTAATGGGAGGACTTGTCTTACCTGGAACCTCGGTTCATTTTATGTGTGCAAATGAAAGGAAGGGAGAAAACCTGTGACTAGTAAAACTATGCATTTTGGATAGGGAAATCTGTGTTTGCCTGAAGAGCTGAAAAGTTAGGAGCTGCCCTATACCCACTGATTTGGTCTTTGTAGGTCAACACCAGCTGGAGACAGTTTCTCCAGGGATATACTGTGTTCTGCTGAGCCTGTAATGGTGACACCTTTCAAACAGGTATAAATGCTACAGTGAAATGTAAGTATATGGTGAAATACTCTAGATGCATGGTTATTCTTTATGTAATACCTTCTTGAGAGGGACAGCAATATTTTCTTTCTCTAGTCCTTGCCTTCCTGGCTCGGTGGTGAGAAATTTATCAGGCTTAAATTTCTCAACATCATGTCCTTCCCAGCATGGGCATCAAGCGCTTGGATGAGCTACCGTGGTCCTCCCTGTGCTTGTTTTGTCTGGTCTTAAAGCTCTGTTTGTTCATACATCCTCTGGGAGCTGCTTGCTGTTCAGTGATGATCAGTTTGTCAGTTCATATTTCTGTGCTTACAATTTGTTCCAATCAAGAGCCAAAAATTTCCCCATGGCACCACCAGCTTGAGGAAGAAATGTTTTGTCCCCAAAATATGTTATCTTGTGCCCTTGAAGAAGGTGACTGTTGGCTTCCTGCCAGGGTTGAGTGGTGTGCATTGTGGTGACTGCATTTGGAGGCTATATTTCAGAAGTTCCTCTCCTGTCCTCTTGTGTTACATCTTGGGAATATTGAGGTGCTATGGTAACTTTCAAATATTTAGCTTTTGCACAGTAAGGTATTTGACTTAAACTGTTTTTCCAGGTACTTAACCTACTCTTAGCAAATGAAGTCAGAGTATCATTGCAGTTAGCTAGACTGTCCCCTCTTCCTTCAAGCTGTAGGGCTTCCCTGAATCTGTGCCTTTATCTTCTGGAAGAACATCGCAATAAAAGATAGGCAGTGGCAGAGGATTTACCTCAGTCGTTGTCAATTATTCTGATAAAGAAGAAAAATGGTGCTTTATTTCTTGACTTATTTCCGCTACTTTAACTTCCATTCGTGGGTTCTTATTATATTTTATGGAGTTGTGCTTACATCAATTTCAGGAGCTTCAATTATGCAGTGGCATAATTACTGGAAGGCAAAAAAATGTTGATATGATGATTACATCAATATTTCTTAAGCTCATCAAGGAGAGAAGCAGCATGTCAGTGTGAAGGATAAACCTAACCCATCTTTCCTCATAGCCTCTCTTTGCTCTTTTAGAGTCTGCTTAATTGCCAGACAGAATTTGTTTAATTTCAGATATCTGTTTTGGTTTTTCTTGCAAGATGTAATTTCTTCAGTGTAAGGAAATAGCATAATAAGTCATTTGATATCACTTGGGGCTTGGATTCCTGGCCCAATCTCTGGTGCTTTTAGAGTAGTAGTTTATAAGATGGAATGTTTTTCATGACAACCGTCTCACGCACTGCATGCTATGGCTGAAATTTTAGAGTTTTAGTCTGAAAATAGCACCCAGATGAGGACTTTTTGCTGCTCAGAACTGCCTGAAAGGATTTTTGGGGTCCAAACCCCTATTACTTGCTACAATGTGCAGGAGAGATCTCCATTCAACAGTACAGCAGTGGTATGTTAACAACAACATACACCACGGATGTACATAGTATAGGTACCCTCTCTCAGAAATCAGAGTCTGCAAACGGTATCTTTTTGGTTTTGTTGTTTCATGAATCATTTCCTCCTGAGCTTGAAGTGCTTTCTCGTACTATTTTCAATTCTTTTGATTTTGTCAGAAGGTCTCCAAGGCGAAGGAGGTAGAATATTTACATACAGTGTGTGTTGCTGGATAGCAGGATAATGGCTCCAGCATTTTAGTCATGAAGTGTCCAAAAGAGACAGAAATAGTCACTCTTTATAGCTTGTGAAGCACATGTTCTGTTGAACACTGAAGTGTCAGATAGAATACAGTGCAGGAGGAGATCTTATAGCTGCCTCTTCTAGAGCCATACATCACAGATAAATATTTGAACACTTTCTGTACAGAAAACTCCAATTCACTTTTCCCAGCTGTGACTGTTGTTGGCATAACTATGAATAAATGCAGAGAAGGAACAATTTGATTCAAGCAGACACCACAAATATCACCATTTATAGCTTGAACAGAGCTACATATCCTGGCAAGTCACTGCCTCCAACTGTTGGTGAAAAGCTATGAACCATTAGTTGTCCAGGGGGATGCTACCTTTAGATTTAACCTGGTGAATAATGATTCATTTCATCCAGATTCTTCTGAGAGTCAGTTTCTTCTCAAAATCTCCCAGCTAACATAAGGATAACAGTAACTCAGGAGGAGATGGGGTTCTTAGAGGGTTATCACAGCAATACAGTTTGAGTCTTAACAATCAAGAATGCTGTTTGGAAACATGACATTCATAATAATAAAAAAAAATAAATCTGGAAAAGTCATTATTGAAATAGTAAGTGTTCTGGCACGCTAAAAGTGTTCAAGTGTAATTCATGATATCCAGGAGTAAAGTGGGAAGCCTAAGAAGCCAGCTAGGAAGATATCCAGAAAAGCAGAGCTCTAGCAAATGTGTTGATGGAAGCTGCAGGGAGGAAGGGTATTTGGTGGTGGTTGTTTTTATGTATGTATATTTTTTCTTTGATTTGTTTTGCTGTAGACTTTGCAGTGTGGGCTGTAAGTTGGTCGCATGCACATGCATGCATTCTCCACCCCATCTCAGGAAATCCCCAAACCACAAATTCGTGGAGCCTGGAGAAGTTTCATTACATTTTTGCTTTTTGATTGTGCCGTTCTCTGAATGGCCACATGTTGTTCCACACTGCTGGGCCTGATGGACCTTTGCTGTGAGCTGGCATGGCTCTTCCCAGGCTTTGTTTAGCTCTGAACTAGCTGGGTATGGAACAGCAAAAACTCTGAGAAAATGGGAAACGTTGCTCACTGAGACATATATGGCTTTAAATTTGCTGCTGTTGCAGATGTGGCTTTTAGATTTTGTTAATCAAATGTCACTTGAAGTGAATCAACCAATGACTTAACATGGTGAGTTTTAACAGCAAGACCTGCCATGCTTTTTATGGTATACCAGGATAAAATGACTATAAAGATCTGGGTTGTGTAGGCTGTTGTGACCCAGTGCTGCATTCATCCCTTACCTCCCCTGGTTGTGTAAAACCAAGGAGGCATAAATACCAGCTTTTTGGTGTTGCAGGCAACTTCAGCTTCCTGAGAGGGACCTTTCCTGACAATACCTACCTCTGTCTCTCTGACCGGAAAGCCAAAACCAGGCTCCCAAATAATTAAATCACAAGAAAGGTACAGAGTTTTTGAATAATCTGATGTCCTTTTTATCCTTCTTCCTTCTGTGCTGGGTGAGAGTCATAGTAGAAGGCAAATTGTTTAGTTACATAGGAAAGAAAACTTCTTATTGACTGCCTTCATCCTGTCCTACCAGCACAGAGTCACACTGCAGATGTGGTTTAGCAGCACAGATGTAGAATAAGATAAAAACATTACCCTTAGGTGAAGAGTCAAACATTAAATAATCATTCATCTCACATGTGGTCATTTGTTATATCCTCAGTGGAGTAATGGCAGATAAGCCCCTTGTGACGGGCGTGAGAGATACCACTGAATTTCAGTGTGTGTTCCTGGAAGAGCTACATCTTGAATGGAAGGAAGTGCTCATGGGGGCATCTGATCTTACTTTAGAATAGGAGTCAAGCCAACATTTAATACCTGATCTCTGTTCCTGCTTGGTTCTTTTCTCTTTTTTCCCTCGGTCACATGAATATAATCCAGTACAGCAAATTGTTTCCTTTAACAACTAACTTTTCTTCAAGTGATTGTTTTAAACTCTATTCTTCCAAGTCTTCTGTAAACATGCACACATCACAGTAGATTATTCTTAATCCAATCTCTTATATAACCACTATCATTTTGGACTTTTCTTAGTCTTTGGTTCCTGTGGAATTAGTATTTCTTAGAACTGTTTGCTTTTTGCCAGTTTGGAGACTTATTTTATGATATCACATGAGTATTTGGAGCCTGCACCTTGTAAGAAAGAGTCAGGATACCTGTTGTTGTGATGGTGTTGGTTTTTGGAATGTCACACACATTAAACTAACTTAACTTTTTATAAATGCTCTCTTAAAAGACTGTCCAGGTTTTCAGTAGTCTCAGTTTCTTTCAGATCCACATAATTAGGAATAAGTTTACATAAAGTATACTGATGATAAATGTCCCATCTGGCCTAGATTTTTTACAGTGAATGTTATAGTCCGTGGTGTTTTTTTTTCTGTGTGAGGGTTTGTTATTTTTTAAGGAATTTGTACCCCTAATTTAGCTTGATAGAGAAACTAAGAACTTCTATGACACTAAAATGCTGTTAGTCTTTAAAGTCCCCAGGTGAGGTGGTTTTGGACTGTGTCCTAAGTTGTGAAGAAAAGGAAGGGTGCTATGCCTCTGTTGCCTGTTTGTTCTTGTCCCTGGCTGGCAGAGCGACAACAATTGGCTGCAGTATTTACAGGTGGTCAAAGCTATGAAGGTTGGCTTATTAACTCTTCATTTATTTCCTCAACTCGTGTTTATTTTTCTTAAAACCATGAATCAGAGGGACAAGGAAACTGAAATAGAGGTGATTTATGTAAATAAAGAAGTGCAGCAGCTGGAAGAGTGACAGATTTTTCTACAACACATTCTTTAGGGCAAGATGTGGGACCTCATTTATAATCATGTGGTTCTTGGAGATAAGGAAGATATTTGTCATCAGGGATGGGATGCCTTGAATTTGTTGTTGGCACAAGGTAATTTGTAACTATCTAAGATAAAGAGGTGTCTGAAGTCTAATAGTTAGGCTTTCAATCAGTTTGATGCTAGCTTTGGAGAGCTGCAATGGGTGTGCCTGTTCCCAAGCTCTATGCTTGTCTCTTCCTCCAGTAGAGCCAAAGTGTAGCCAGGTGGAGTAGATCTCCTGGCCTCCCTCTTCCTCCTGTCTTAGCTTTGTGACATTATTTGCTGAGGGGATTCCCTTCTCAAATTTGAGAAACTCCTGCCCTAACTGCTAGGCACAACACAAGAATGAGTCTGTTGGTGTCCTGTCACACAGTGCAAGGTGATCAGTGATTTTCTTAACACTGCTAACAAAGGAAGTCTTACCTGCTACTGGGCATTATCCTTCACCCACTTAACATACAAATCAATGCCCTGGAACCTGTAACTGTGACAGCATCTCTTTTCTGCAACATCCTGAAGAATTGCTAGTAATGCTTTCAATCAGGCTTCTTATATAAGAGGTGCCACTCAAAATGATGAAAGATAATTTAAAATTCCTCCTGATTATCTTTACCCACAAATGCCTCACTACTTCAGTAGTTGTGAACTTGATATCTATTGTTCCTGAGCATGTGCTTGCTGATGACCCAACTGATGTAGGTTTTGAAGGTCCCAGATTCTGTCTGCACTTTGCATGTTTTTGTCCTGGCCTTAACAACATGGAAGCTTTTAAAAAAGTGTGGGTAACAACACCAGAAAATACTGCAGGATAGAGTGCTGATCTACTAACTGCTAAAAAAGGCAGTTACTTTAGTGTGCTTCCTCGTGTTCTCACTGTTTCTGTTGGTTTATTTTTGTTTTTTTGTGTTGTGTCATGTCCACCAATAACTGTTTCGGGAAAGTAGGTCTGTCTACAGCTCTTCTGAGTTCTTTAGTTTTCCAATACACTAATGATTCATCCACCTTCAGCTGTATCACCTCCTGGGGTTGAAGCATTTCTTTGGTTTTAGCTTCATCTAAATTATTTGGAAACAGAGAACAGTGCCAAAACACGTACTTTTAATTGAGCCACTTTGAGAGTGTGAAAATGAAGACTTGGCGTGATCTAATTAGCACTTGTGTATTTTGGTCGCTGAAAGCAACTGGCAAAGAATTCCCCAGGCATCATTCTCTGCTCTGTCTGAAAAAAATCCTGCATGAAGGTGTATATACTGCTTAGTTCTTGTTGGTGCTTGGAAGTCCTGACTGCAGTGCTTTTGCTAATTAGCCTCCAGGACATCCTTCTGTTCTTGTTCTCCTTGCCTTTTTTCTCATTTGTTGTAATGACTATAGAATTTGGCATCTCTTTTCCTGTGGTCTCTTTAAATCCCTCATGGCATCGTGTTTGCCAGCATGGTGCTGTCTGGGGAAAGTCCCAAGGTGCTGTGTCAAGTGGGAGGGTTATCTCAGAAGATTCTTCTTAACCTAATGACTGTTCAGGTGGGTGGGGAGTTCTGGTAAAAGCCTTAAGTGCAGTAGCCAGGTAACCAAACTTTATGCCCTACTTGCTTTTTTCCAGTAAAGTGAATTTCCTCCAGGGCTTTATCACCAGTTTTGATGTCAGATTATTTATTTTTAATTTTCTGTGCAGACCAGATCTGCAGCTGCAGCCCCTTGTAGTAATCACAACTGCTGTCATCTGACTTAGGTTTGCACTTGTAGCTCCCCTCCCTTTGGTGCGAGGATGAGAGCTTGTCCAGTGATGAGCATCCTCTCTAAAGTGTCCCATCCATGCCAAATCTGGGCAGAGCCCTTCTGTATCTGGCAATGCTGTGGGCCCCGTGCCCTGCGCAGCCCGATTGCTGTGGGAACAGCTCACTGCCCCTTTCAAGGCAGGCTCTTGCTAGCCAAGTGTCCTGAGCCCTGACCTTTAGGCTCAAACTCTTGGCCCAGCAACTGTGGAGCTTTGCCACTGCCTTTCCATTTTTTCACAGTTGTCCCTTAAATGTAGCATTGGTTTGCTGGTGTGAGAGAGGCAGTGTATGGCCTCTCTGCTTCTGTCTTCCAGTATCTTTAAATTAGAGCAGCATCCAGAGGGACCAGTGTCCCCATGCCTGCCCCCTGGGAGCAGTTACCTCCTGCTGCCTCTAAATGGCAGCTAAATGTCTTGTCTGGCTCTAGTTTATTTATCTAGCTGGGCAGGGGTTCTAATACCGTGGTCGAGTGCTGTGCTGGCAAGCTGTCTGGTGCTTGGGCTCACCTCTGCAGGGCTGTGTTGTACCACGTAGACATACCCGAGGTTAATGGACGGCCATTAGTTTAACCCGATTAAGTTTGGTAGCTGTGCTTCTTGCATAGCCCGAGCAGTGTTTTGACAGCATGATATTACTTTATCTACTCTTCCTGTTTTTTCCCCTATATTCTCAAAGCTTTCTCTAAAACTGTTTATTCTTTTTTCTTCTCTGCACAGTTGTTGAACTGTGGATGTAATATGTTTATCAGCTCAGATTCACGTCTTGGAAACTTAATTTACCTTTTTATGTAATGCTTTATCACTAATGCATGGTAATGTTTCCTGGCAGGATATGCATTGTTAAAATTCGTTTGTAGGGGAAAAGAAAAGGCATTGAAGCGGATGACTCCCCTCTTGTAAGGTTCAAAAGTTTGTTAAGCAAAAAGGGAAAATGTTCTTCATGGTACCTGACATCATTTTAGTCCCACCATCCTGCTTTCCCATGGGGTGACTCCTATCAGTGGCTAAGATATAACAGAGCCCACAGACTAGGTGTGGTGGCAGCTGTCACTGTCAAGTAAAGGAAAGGCTGGGAGGGGAAGGCTGGCCTTGTCAGGGCAGTGTCTCCATCTATACAGTAATTTCCTATGAGCTGACTGAGACCTTGGGCAGACTTTTTGCTAACAAAATCACTACCACATATCAAAATTGATAATTTTTTTTAGTTTTTTTTTGCCATTGTCTTTTTTTCACTGAAGAAGTCAGCATTATCCAGTGGTCAGTTACTCATCTGTCCACCATTCTGCATCAGCAAAGCCACTTAAGCAAGTTAACAGCCCTGTTTTTTTGGGGACAAGTGGTACATCACTGCAGCAGCCAACTTCAGTGACATGGGAATGGGCCTGAGGCTTGTCTTTGAGCAATTAGTTGCTATGATCCTAAATAAACTGTTAGACTGTGCTTCAGAGCAACAGTTCCCAAGAACTGATTTCTGTTAAGTGCTTTGTAAAAGGAAAAACAAAAAAAAAAACAAAAAATAAACTGTAATGAAACTAATCTCCTCTAACAATACATAATGTGTTCTGAGGACCAGTGCTTAAGGGAAGGGCGTTGTACAAAATGACAGACAGCAAAATATATGTAACTTTGTGCAGGACATTTGTGGTGTTAGGAACTAGAACTCCCAACACTGGCATATCACCCTCCCTGATTAAACACTGCTTTCACCAGCTAAGGATCCATTACTTTAGAAGGCGATAAGTATTTGTCAAATACTCTTCCTTCCGATATTTCACATCCGGATCTTTTTGTCTTCATGGACTTGCCTCAACACCTCTGCTGCTCAGCAGGCTGGGAGTGCTCCCTCCACCCCTCTTCTTGGCCCAAACTCCATGTACTGCACTGTGCCTCAGCTTTAACTTCTTTTGTAAAAGTAGCTGCTTGCATAGGTTGATCCATGTCACTTGGGTGAAGCGAGGGACCAGGATGAGAGCAGATCCTTGCCTCTAATGAGTAGCTCTATGCCCTGTTGTCTATTAAAGAAAATCTCTTCCCCTGTGCAGATGTGAGGAGGTGGATAGAATGGTCCCGATGTCCTGGCAAGCAAGAAACCCAAGGAAATGGTCTCTGTTTAAGCTGTGTGTGTTTGGCCATTTTTAATGTCAAGTGTTTTTCCATCTGAGTCCATGGCTGAATGTCCTGCACATTGCAGGATTATGATGCCCCAAAAAAGTGATGAAAAACATTAACATTTAATTTTAAATTTTCAACAGGTGCTGCTTCATTAGTTGCTGCCACCTTCTAACATTTTTTGAGTCTCTGTTTTCCAGGGTTAGTCAGAACAGCATCAGAGTAAATATTTTCTGCCTGTGTTGCATCCCCTCAGCTCTCAAATGAAAAATAATGTGGATTTAGCAAAACCTCAGCTCCTTCCCAAGGTATACTGGGGAAGCTTGCTTTTTATTTACCAGGTATACATAACATTTTCTTCACTATAAAAACATCCTCCCCTCCACATTAATTTTCTTTGATATGTGGCTGTGAAAAAAATTGTACCCCAAAACTGTCAGATTTTTTCAGCACAGTCTTCCTGATATTCTCAGTGTGCAGAAGTAAATACAGAATAAATGAGTGAGTTGAGAATAGAGAATCCCAGATCATGTGTCTTTGATAAATGAAAGTGAATGCAGATAGAGATGATTTTTTTTAAATTTACACTGAATAAGGTTTAAATCATGTCTTGATCCATTACAGGGTATTCATGCCTGTGGTGTTATAAGCATAGAGAATTGAGTGCAGGTCTACAGTAAAACTTGTTTTAGACAGAAAACTGACTTGAGAAATTTATTTTGAAGTTGGCATTTTGTGGACAAAATTTGCTAAGTCTGTTCAGTGATTCTTCTCAAATCTAAGTGCTGTGTGTTGAAATAATTTCCTTCCATGTTGTTGTACCTGTAGAAGGACTTACTTGGAGAATTTTCTCGTAGGATGAAATTTTGCAGCTGAAGACTCCAGAATGAAAACTTGACATGTGTACTTGAAATTGGCTGTGAAGGGAAAAATAAACGGAAAGACCAGACTCTTTAGGGTGTGTGTAAACTTTGGGGAGTTGCTTTGAAAAGCTAATATTCATTAGAAGCTAATACCTTTAGAGTCTGGTAAATCATGCAAACTCACGTGAGAGCTTTGATAAGACAGATGAGCCTGTTAGGCCACTGATGGGGAAACTTCATCTTAAGCAGTTCCTGGCATGTTAGACAGGAATGAGCTGCTCCCTGTGGAGGTCAAGAGTACACTGTGTTTTGTGTGGCAATTTGTGACTGTTCAAAGAAACAGGAGTAGTTTGAATTTCCAAGGAATGCACAAATACATGAACTGTAGCTAAATAGCTATTAGGCTGGAGTAACTTACACTTCTGAAAGTTCTGTGTTTTATCATTAAGGACAAATAAGACTACTTTTTGTCTTGGGGGGCCATAGCATGCCCGTTTCACTGTACCTTTGCTGCAATATCCATATGTTTTATATGACTTGCTGCAAAATATTTATATGGATAGAACAATATCTGTAGTGAGAGTGACTTGTGTATTAATTTACTTTGACCCCTAGTTTCAAAGCACCATAGCAAGTTTCTTTTTTAGGTCGGGTCTCAGTGCTTTTAGAGCTTGCTGATGCTTGGTTCCTATCTATGTATCATTTGTATTTGGTTTGTATCATTGGCACTTTTGAAGCTATTTAATGTTTTGGTTGCATCTTTCAGTTACAAATTCATAGCTTTCTTTAGTGTCATTTGAAGCGGAATTTGGTGGGAGCAGCTCATAAAGTCATGATGAGGATAAAATAAGAAGTATGAAGTTGAATGATGTGAGAAGTGAAACTGATTTTCATCCATTTTTTGAAGTATGGGCTTTAACAAGCCTAGACTGAGGGTTTGATCAATTGTGGGTGTATGGACTGTGCTGGGCAAAGAAAGCAATATTCTGTTAAATTATGAAAACCATTCATATTGTAGAGCTTGGGTGAATGTTTTAGTTGTACTCGTAGGACAGCTCGTAACACAGTAAAATAACTTCCGGGTGGTTTAAAAATAACTTTACAATGTGATCAAATTAGAGAATTATTAGTCAATAATTTAGTGACTTGCTTAGTTTTATTATGCTGGAGTCCTATCAAGCTTTTACAAGGAAGCAGGTTGGATCATGTCCTTGAAGTCAGGTTTGAGCTGCAGATAGAAGCCTTTCTCAGACTGTGCTCCTTAAAGGAGGATGTCTTTGGAGGTGACTGGCTGTGTCTGCTCATGGCTGGCAGCACAGGTGTGTTGTTATGGAGAGGGAACCTATCCCTCCCAGGAGCTGGAAGACATGGTTTGAACTGGTAGGTTATCGATAACCTTTTGTATGTTTAACAAGACAAATCCTTCCGTTTAATTGTTTCACTGTGAACAAACGCTTATCACCGGATGGTTTGGGAATGGTATCCCTTTTAATTTGTTTTGGATCGAGAGCTGTAAAAGCTATTTAATCATCTGCAACATGCAGCAAAAAGTTTAACTTCAGAAAAGGGCAGTGAAGGGAGGCTGGGGTTTCTGGGGAGTGCTGCTCCAGCAGAGCGTCTGTGGAGCTGCTGATGCTGCTGAGCAGTGTGTGTGTAGAGTATGGAGCAACTATTCCCCAGCTCGTTATAGTTAAGCAAGAACAGCAGTTACTCCCAGTGCCTAATGTGTTAACTCCTGGTGTCATTTGACTTCTCCTGGTGCTGTGTATTGAGGAACTAGGGTTTACAGAGGATTTCATTCAGTAGTCTGTGGACAAGATTGGATAGAGTGAGGTGGGAGAGTGTGTGCCCTTTCAACACTGTATGGGGCCAATATCTACCCCATGTTACCTCCTTCATTTACATTTTCTCTGTGTGCTCTGTGCCCTAGTGCCAGGGCCCAGTGTAGCCAAACTGTGAAGGTGGAAGTGGTGACTTTGGTTCCCAAATGGACAAGTGGGATTTGAACTTGGATCCCAAGCAGCCTGAGAACAAACTGCTGTATGAAGTTATTTCTTCTTCTTATAATGATGCTATGGCATAGGTGTAGTGTGCTACATGGTGAACCAGCAAATTAGCCTCAAGGGTGAACAGAGATTCCAAAACAAGGCAGAAAATGTAAGTAGAGATAATAAACAAAATGGAAGTGGAGGACTTAATGAAAGGGCATTAACATGCTTTTCACACGTCCTCAGCTCTCCAGACAATGTAGGTGCTTTGGGTGCTAGCAGTCTGCGATGTGGGTTAGCTCTCATCTACAGGTAGAATGGGAGCAGGCAGGTGGGAAGTTTGCCATGTCAAAGCCAACAAATACTCTGGTTCTGCTGGTGAGAAAGCAAGTCAAAGGTGTTTCCTAAATCTATGGGCTGCCTGGCAGGATCTGAGAACTCGTCTGTCTGTCTTTTCTGTTTTATCAGCTTCAGATGAATGTGAGTCATTTTGAGCTGCATGGCGTGTTTCATTATTGGAGACCTGTCAGAAGAGTTGATTAATAATCCAGAGCATTTGGATTCATTGTGATAAAACTAATCATAACAAAGTACTTCAGTGCCATACTTGGAGCTGTGAAGAAAATGCTGTTCTAAGTGTGTGTATGTAAAAGGACTAATTTTTTTTTACAAGACAAACAAACTGGGTGAGTTGCAGAGTGGCAGTACTGTTTCCAGAGGCTGCTTTCCAAACTTCCCTGATGAACCAGAGCTGAGATTTAGTCCTGTCACTTGTGGTGTTTCGAGAATATACTTCTCAAGACCTCTTAAATTACATGACAGAGGTTGTTAAGGAAACAGCTTAATTAAATGACACATAAATAATTGTAATGAACACGATTTTTCTTTCTTCTTTGTTTTGTGGAATAGCCTGTCTCTTTGCTGGGTGTGAATGAACCTTTTTTATTTTGTCAAGTTGCTTAAACAATTTATCACTCACACGTTTACTGTATTACAGATTACCTTTGTAGATATTCTTGAAATAACCTCTCCCAGGTAAGGAAAATTGTTAAATGTCATCCCTTACTGTTACTCAGAGGGGTAGATTAAACAAGTGAAGATTGCTTTGAGTACAGTAGATCTGTATGAAGCAGCTTTGAATTTACTCTTGGTCTTGTTTAATGAGAATATGGAAAGCCCACTGTAGCTGCTTGTCTGAGTCCAAGGAAGACATACTTCTCTTCTGGTAAAAAACACTAGCAGTCTGTAATTTGTAGTGATGAATATTTGCAGGTAGCACAGTCCAGACTTTGCGTTTGAACTGGCTACTTTGTAAAGGTTTGATTTGATTTCCCTGTTCTGTAATTTCCAGTGCTGAAGTGAGAGTTCTTGTTGGATGACTAACACATCTCAGCACCGGGTAAGGCACTTTTGGAGGCCTAGTGTTCTTTGTATACTAAATATTTTATTAATGACATAAGCAGGTGTCAAGGCTAGTTCACAGTCACATGTTTTTGTGCTGTGCTGCTGAATTTTGTCATTCTCAGATTCATTTTGCAAGAGCGTTGAATGGGGTTAACACTTGATGCTGTGGTGCTTTCCCACATGGCTCATTAGGACCTTGGCTTTGTACCTCTTTAACACAACCAAGCACACGATTTTTCTTGTATTTCTACTTTGCATTATGGTGTTTCCTATGTATTAAGAAAATTGGAAGCAATCGGAATATTTAGAGGAATGTATTGCTACAGGTGGGCGCCGGTTCCTTCTTTCCGAGGTACAGCTCTTTTAGGCAATGGCACAGGTTGCTCATGACTGGTTTTCCATAGCCTGCAAGAATCAGTTGGTTTCAGTGTGCAGCCATCCATTTCTTACTGGAACGTGGAGTTTATGCTGAGGCAGAGGGGAGAACTCATAGCAAGTCACAGGGAAGAGCTCTGGTCTGTCAGCAGGGAATAGCTGGCTTTTGTGTGACTGCTGAACACATCTAGTGGTGGGCTTCAGCACACTGAACCAAGAGATAAAATTGATGAACCGAATATAAATCAGTAGACTAATAATATTTGGCAATGACCAAGCTATTAGGATTTGGAAGCATCATTCAAAGATTGGCCAGGTTAGCCTGTAACGACCACTAAGTGAGGAGTTTGCCCAGGAGAAATGAGTTAAAGTAATTCAAGACTTTCTAAAAAAAAATCTTGCACAATCAGAGCTTAATGACCAAGGTGATGGTTTTTATGCTGCCATCATCAGTGTTTAAATGCCCAGTATTTTTTTGTTTGCACCTGTTTTTACTGATCTCATTAATGGGCCATTTTTACAGAATGAATGTGGAATTTGGTTGAGAAACCAACTTTTCTCTTTGTTTTGGATGGGATATAAACTACCTATTGCAGTAATGTTTCTGTACTTGTGATTATGGGCACTGTCAGTATTTCCATTATAAATTTCTGAATTTTTTTTTTAATGGAGCTTGAAACTCAGTTGTAAAAATTTGTTCTTGGCAGAAGACTTGAAAGCAAAGTCTCAGCTCAAATAAGGATTTCTAATGAATTTTGAGAGAAGGAAGGAAAACCTGAACTGCTTTGTAAGTTGAGGTTACAGAGAAGCATACACTGAAATCTCTTTTAAGTGGTACTCGGCTTGTAGAGAAGTAGTGCAACAGAAGCCCCCCCAGTGTTAGTCCCCTTGTCCTACATTAAATTTTGAATTGAGTTATAACAATTGAGCTTAACTTTCGATTCAGTCTGTGGAAAAGGTATTGGTGGAACAGCATTCATTGCCGAGCAGGAAAAACAAACCGGAGGGTACCTGGCATCAAGCAGCAGGGGACTCTGTGGTGCCCAGTGCTCATTGCAGGGAGAGGCTTTTTAATTGCTGTTTGCAATGGTGAGAGATACCTTGTTCATGGTAAAAGTAAAATCTTATTCTGAAGTAAAAAAGAAAAAATATATGAACCCTATTTACATTTTCCAGTGCTGCAGGAAATGCTCTGAGACTGTGTTTAATCAATGTATATTTTCACTGGGTCACATAAACCTGAATATTGACGTCATGAAAATAAGCTTAGACGTTTGGTGGAGGATTCTGATGCATTTTACTCTTCTAACAAACACTGCTTCGAAATTTAATGAAGCATAATGTGTTGCTAAAGGTAAGTACAAGCAAACCGAGCTATGGACATTTTGCTTGAGGTGGTTCCTTTTCAATAAGATTCGTCACTAGGTAATACGAGCAGATCTGTGTGACGCAAATGCCAGCAGTCATTTCTCTGCCACCATTTCAGTGGGAAACTTGGTAATACTGATTGTTTTCACTAGAAGGAGAGAACACAGAGCAGCAATATAGGTCCTTAACAAAATGCTGAGCATCACTCCTCTGTTTCAAAAAGCATCTTTACTACACCCGGGGCCCCTAGTTTGCTTTAACTTCCATTAAGATGGGCTCCTTTCAAAGGCAGTCTGTGTGTAACCTTCTTGTTGTCATCTGTTCCCCCTGTGTTTTGTCTTTAATAAAACTTCCTAAAATTTCTGTTGAGCATTGACAATGTTGTATGTTTTGGTGCAGCACTCAACATCATATGTCCCTGGTTCTGACTGGGGTAACAGCACAACTAGAAAACAACCCTGGAAAGGATACACTTTGTCAGAGGTAGCAGTGTGTAGAACATGTGCCTTAAATGGAAAAAGACAGGCCCAGAACCATCAAATTGTCAGGTTTGGAAGGGACCTTAAAAATCATCTAGTTTCAACCCCCCTGCCGTGGTCAGGGACACCTCCCACTAGATCAGGTTGCTCAGAGCCCCATCCAGTTTGGCCTTAAAAAATTCCGGGGATGAGGCTTCCACCAACTCTTTGGGCAACCCGTTCCAGTGTCTCACCACCCTCATGGTGAAGATGTGCCAGTTCCCTGGAGACAGACCATTTACTTTGCTCTCGTGACATTCTGTCTGGTAGGTCTTCTGTTATGGCAGGTTTGTGATGCACTTTTAGAAAGAGATTAGTTCTTCAGTACCATTGCTGTGTAGAGGTGAAGCTACATAACAAGAAAACGTCATAGCAGGAAGGTAGTTATGGAGATCACCTTGGTGAACTAGTTTTGCTGGTGGAGGTGAGTTCAGTGAGGAAGTTTTAATAAAATCTTTACTTTTATGTTATAATAGACAATTACCTAAACGTTGCAGATAATTTGGTTCTAAACTAGTTGAAATTTTGCTTTTAAATGTTTTGACCAATGGATGAACTAATTTTGGATAGATGTGGATAACCAAATTGTAAAAAATGCTTACTAGTAGGTGCCTGAAACTTATGAAGAGGTAACTATGCTATGGTCATAACTGTGGAGTCATTAATGATTTTGCTTCTGTTTTGCTGTTCTAATGATATTCCCAGGTGTGGTACAACTGAATTATGTCTCGGGTCATCTTTAAATAGAAATTCAATAGTTGCTGTGATTAGAGATAAGCCTGTTAGCTTTGTGTGCAAAAGTAAGAATTTGGTTTTGCCCAGTGACAAAAAAAATGGTGCTTTGCTTGTAGAACTGTGAGTAATTATTTTCTATCCTGTCTTAATTTCAACCAGCAGCTGTAAATGTACAAATGCTGCCCTTCGATGATGTGAGTACCTGCTATCAAAGTCAGATCTAGGGTTTTGCAACCCTGAATGTGATCTGTGTGGTTAAGCCTTAGTCCTTTGGTGGGAAGAAGAGAGAAGGCCTCCCTCCGTTCTTAGAAAGCTAATTGGTGTGGTACTGTTTCTGAAAAGCCCTTGAGAGTTAAGTAACACTTTGTCAGTTCAAGTAGGTGAACATCAGTCCTCACGTCTGCATGTAAATCAAATAGCATCCCCATTTTGTGAGGGGAGAAATCCTCCCCCCGCTTCCTCCCTCCTGGGACACCTGCCTCCCTAGCTGCCATAAGTTTTTCTTTGACATGCTCTTTGAAACCCATGAAGCAGAACTACGCAAGGTTGTTAATTTATGAAAACTTCAGGTATTTGTGCTTGTGGCTTTAGCACATCTTCATGCAGCTGCTGTGCTATTTTCAGCCTTCTCCTCACACTTGGACTCTGCCTTGATAGCTGTGTGAAGTTCAGCTGTAATGTCTTCAGGACAGAATATGCAGATCTAGCGTAGTGTCAAGCAGTACAAACTAGGCAAGAGGTTTTGAATGACTTACCAGAAGTCAAGTGTGATTGAAAGCAGGATTTATTTTCCTTGAGCGGGATGACCTTCCTTATGCACTTTCATAAGTAACGTGTTAAAAGGCTGGGATAGATATGGAAATGTGGGTTTTCCTGGCAGCGATACTGATTTAATAGGAAGACAATCCTACCTGAGCTTTTTAACCAGACATTCAAGGACTCCTCTGTGCATTTGAGTGAAATGGTCTCTAACTCGGGAAGGCCAAGTAAGTGCATTTGTAGCAGGTTTAGGTCACAGGTGGGGAACCTTCCCAGTCTTATAACTCAGGCTGTGTATTTGCAGGAATCTTTGAGCAAAATGGGCTGCTGTTGTCATCTCCCTGTTCTCCTCCACAGGCACTTGGTGCTCTGTGTTGCAGTGAGATTCTATTCATGGTCAGAATTTGCTGATACCAGGTGTGAAGAAGTTTGGCTCACAGCTTGTCTTCGCTACAGAAATGACTTTAAGGGACACAGGAAGCTCTCAAGGGTAGTTATCTTTTATCCCCAGTGAATCATTGGATTTTCTTTTCCCCCACTTACCGTGCTTGCAGGGATTATCTCCTCCAATTCCTGTCCTCTTCAGCCATGGCTACCTCTGTCTTGCCACAGTTTCCCCTGGGCACAGAGCCTTTTCAGTGCCCATCCCAGGGTAATGGGGAAGGCACTGAATTCACAGTGGGCTGGGTATGTATGACTGGAACTAGCAGCAGTGCACCATGCCAAAATACAGTTAACTTGGTGGTCAGTTGATGCCTCGGCATGTTTCCTAGAAACCACTAGTGAGAAACCCCTCTGGCAAATTGTATCTGCTGGCTCTTGTATGGAAAATATAGTGTTAAAGTGGACTTCCAGTCTTCTATTGCTTAAATCCTACTAAGATTCCTGGCAGGTGTCTCCAGCACCTGTTATAAAACCCCTTTACCTTCACACTAAACCATGGCTACCTGCAAAGGAAGCACTGCCTGCTTTTGTGTGGTTTACTTTAATATTACCATGCTGGCATTGGGGGAGGCTGCTGTTCTCATCTGGAGACATATTTTAATAAAATTGAAATCTGATTTAGAAATTAATGTAGGTGCCAGTTTCCCTGGTGTGACAAAGAAGAGACTTGCAGGAGTAGGATCTAATTTTGCCATGCTCATTTGATGGGATTGAGGCAGGCATAGTGGGATGCACTCAGCCCAGAGCAGCTGCGTTTTGCCTTCTGTGTCCTCAAAGGAGCAGTTGATCACAATTTAAGTGCAAGACTGTTCCTGCAGAAAATAAAATGAAATAAAGAGAGGGCAATCCAGCTGTTGACTGAATGCAGCCATAAAGATGGATGACTGGAAAGACTAAAGAGCTAACAGCTATTTGAAGCACTCCTAGAGTGGAATTCTCGATGATGCTTCAGTTATGACTTGTTTAGGTTCCTGATGCTCTTCTCCCACTGTGTGAATAAATAAGCAGACCGGGGCTGATGGAACACACCAGTCAAAGGAAGTTCCCACCGGAGCATATATAGTCTGAAAACTTCCATAAATTGTTCTGTAATATGGCAGTTTCCAATTATGGGTTTTCATAATAAGAGGCTTATTGGCAACCAGTAATGCAAGTTAACTGTGGAAATTTCTATTGCTTTTCTTGGCCCCCATGCACTTCCTGAACAGTGTGTGCTTTGTCCCAGGTGTACCATTCTGGGCTTTGAAAGTGTGTCAAAACATGTGTGGGGCTGAGACCCCTGGGAGCTGGCATTTGGAGCCTGATCAGAAGGAACAAAAACCAGAAAGTGAGGGGCTTGAGGCATGAGCCCCAGCCTGTTAACTCTTGGTTGAGTTGTTTGTTTCCTGCCTTGATGAGTTAATGTGTTGATCACCAGTAAGAGATTTTCTTAAATGCATGGGGGATAACTTTTACACAGATCTCAACAAAACCTCAAATCTCTATAGCCTTGGGAGGTATAGGTATGCAAATATCTTGGATAGCCCAGTACATTTTGATTAGTTTGCATTGTCAACATGCTTTCCTCTTAATGGGCACGTGCGGGTGCAGGCTTGTTCGGTTTATGAAGTGTTGAATAAGTCTTCAAAGAGTATCAATGTTTCCAGGAAATATGTTTTTCATACATACTTGTATTGTTAAAAAAAAAAAAAAGGCAGTAATGGATAATACTTTGGGTTTGTGTGAGCCAGTGGTGTGGATTTGCTTGGCACTGAAGCTTTCAAATGATACACGCTCGGCACAAGTAGATTCTTTTCTGAGTACATGCAAACACTGTAACAATTGCATCTTTTAAAATATATATTGATTCATGGTATTGAATTGAAGTTGCAAATAATCCAAAAGCCTGTCCGCTGCTTTACATCAGACACAAATTGGCTATCTTTCTGCAGCAAGTTTGCTGAAAATGAAGTGATTTCAGAGAATCATACTTTTGAAGATGAAACCTTACATCGCTCTCTTCTTCTAATCCACCCCTCTTGAGTGATTTATTCTAGGGACTCTGCATCATAAGTTTTGTCCTGGCACCCATTCCTGTAGGGCTGCACTGCCTGTCCACATTACCAGAAAAAGATGGCTGGGAGACAATTGAAAAAAAAAAAAAAAGCTAAACCAAAAAGAAAAGAACACACACACAAAAAAAAGAAAACCAGTTCCAGTTAGTAGAGAGGATTTTTGCTGCCAGTGTGGATGGGGCATAATTTGATTTAAATGACTTTTGAAAAACAGTTCTCAAAATTGTTCCATGCATTTTCTTCCTGGCTACTGTTGAAAATATGGAGCCGAATATTTTCTGTGATGTTTCAAACCAATATGTTCTGGCAGCCTCATAGCTGGGCCCTGTGCATTACACTCTTGTTTCCAGTTTGCTGTGGCCTGGAGTGCAACGCACAGCTCATGAGATGCACCAAGGTGGGAGGTCTTGTGAGGAGCAGGCAATACAAAGACCCAAGGTACAAGGAACATTTCACTGGGGTCCAGCAGGGAGGCTGCCAGTTTTAAGGGCCTCTTTTATGAAAAGAGTTTGCTTGTAGGAGATTGAGGAACTGTGTGTGCCTCAGCGTTTTGTAGGAGAAAGTCGATTCCTGGGCGCTGTTAAAGGCTGGATGCAGAACTCGATCTTTTGCATCTCCCTGGGGTCAAACTTTTCTCACTCAAGATTTGCTGTACACATAGATGCTGAGCTCTGGCTAAGTATTCCTCACTGCTTTAAGTCTGACAACACCCAGCTGCATGAAAGAATAGTGTGTGGGTTGGGAAGCCATGGGCTGGGACGTGAGGTGTTTGCTGTATCACTTCTGCTCTAGAGACTCCTGTGTTTTGGGGAATGTGCGTGGGAAGGTCAGTGCAACAGCAGTAAGTATTCTGAAAATAGAAGCTGCTTTTTTAGCACCAAATCAAATCCTGGGGGTGGCAGCAGGAGTGGAAAGTGTGGAAGAAGTTTGTCAATCTGGTTATTATAGCTCTTTGTAAAGCTGTTGAGAGTCCTCACCAGGTTGGTTTGTGTACAAAGGTGATCATACAGTGTTCTCTCTAAGTGGGCATGGGGACACCGTCCATCCCCAACATCTCCTTGACACCTTTATGCTTAGCATGTCTAAATATCAGCTCTGAGGTGTGAATACCCTCAAGCTCAGGGAGATACCTTTCAGAAATATTCCAAAATAATCCTTGGGAAAGGTTGTAAAGACCTGCCAGGGGTCTATTAGGAGCCTTTACCAGCTCTTCTTTCAAAGCAGCTTGGGGCAAAGGGTTCGAACTGAGCTCAGGTATTTCCTCTGCAGGCTACAGGATGGCTCTTCTGTGGAGCTTCGGAGTGGTGTGACCCATGCCACTGGTGCCATAGCATGTGGGATGGCTGTGCTGAACAGGGAGCAGGTCCTTCTGACAACATTTTTTCTTGCTCCTCAGAGTTCTTAGAGGGTGCAAAAGCCAGGAGTGTACAGATGGAGCTGTTGAATTTATCCGTGTTCAGAGAACCACATGAAATGAACCCAAGGGAACATGATCCTGATCTCAGGACTGTGTATACTCCAGGCAGTGGTGCAAGAGCCAGACTTGGGGGAGATGTGTCTGGGGAGACCACAGAGGGGTGGCAGGAAGTGGGTGAAGGCAGGAGTAGACTTGAGGAGACATGAGGGCAGAGGCAACTGTCTCCTGCTCAGTGATAATGAAGTGTTGATAAACACGTTTGGAAGCAGCCTGTAGGTGTGGGATGGCAGCTAGGGGAAAGCGAGCAGGGAGCTTTCAGAGGCAAATGACAGGTCAGAGACTAGATAGGGGGTGGAGATACATGGTGAGGAAACAGTTCTTCTGGCTTTAGGTTTCAGAAAGGTCAGTCTTGAGAATTTTCCCTGTTGATGCTTTTCCACTTGTTATTCTGGTTATTTGTGCAAGGTGATAGGAGGACTTGAGCTGGACTTGGAGGGGACACGCTGTTTAGGTACAGCCTGAAGCACAGAGATCTTCTCTCTGAGGGAACAGTTCAGGAATGACATTTATTGGTGGAAGCAGGATGAAGTAATGAGAAAAGGTGGCAGTTTGAAGATATGGGATTTTTTTTTTTTCTGCAGTAAATTCTGGTACTTCTACAGCTATATGACAAGCCTGCATGTAGGGCTGTCTGCTCTGTCTGCTTGGGCTGGACTAAACCTAGAAGCTCTAATTACTTGAAGTAACTCCACAGTAAAAACTCGCTTTGCAGATTAGTCTGGGTAGAGGGGATGGAAGATGCTGGCGAGGATGGGGAAGATGGCTTTGGGGTTTCGATAGCTTTGATGGGCATATTGCAGGTCTGTTGCTGTATTTTGTTTTGAAAAGACACACATTAAATTTTGTTTCTCTTCCATCTCTCAGCTGCTGCAGTGGGGGTGGGTCAGAGAAGGGCTCTGAAAAGTCACTGTTTCCAAGAAGTGTTTGTGCACTCGATTGTTTGTCTGTGTGAATCCACAAGCAGGATGGCTTTGCAGCAACTGCTGTGACAAAACCGTGTGTGACATCTGGGAACAGCAGAGCCCACTGAGGAGGAGCAAATAGTCTTTTCTTAATCAAGCAGGAGAGATTTTACTTTGGGTGTTTGTATGATTATTGCATCAAATACGATGCCTGGAATGTAAATGATAATGTGCTGTTTAATACAAAATAGCAATCTTGTGGGCTGTTAGCAAGTGGTTCCAGTGATATAGAATTAAGATTGTAAAAAAACCACAACAACCAACCCAACAAACAAAAAACCAATCGCGTACTATACACATGCACAAAAAACACCCAACTAAAATCCCCCCAAAAAACAAAACAAACCAAACCCCCAAAGCAACCCACAAAAAACCCCAACCCAAAACCCAACAAAACAAGTCTAACCTTATTCATTTTAAAAGTACTGCCATAACTGCAGCTACTGAGACAAGTCACCTTTACTGCAATGTCATCTTTGACAGACCTGTTTGGTGTACGTGGGATTATAAGGCTGTCTGGGACAGGTGGTTTTTCTCTTATTGGAAGTGCCTTCCTTTGTTTATCCAAGAAGGAGCTAGAGCAAGCCAGCCTTTGTTTGGTTGCTCTTTTCAGAAAAGCAAAGGTTTTCCTTGCAGTATTTATGGTAGCTTGGCTCTAGCGTGTATGTATGAGCTGTGACAGCATCCTCATGTTAGCCAGGCTCTGTTCCTGCTCCCTCGTGAGTGAACATTGGGGAGTCAGCTTTTAAGTGAAGCCTGTTTAATATGGCAAAAGCTGGGACTCTAATAGATGCAGGTGTTCGCAGTATTGGTGTGAAATGTGGTGTTTGTATTAGTGTTGTGGTAGCAACGGTCTGTTTAACGGTGAGATGGTAATTTGGTCCAAAGGCCCTGTTTTCAGCTGTCTTCCTCTGAAATAACCACTTTCAACCTGTTTTTGTATTTCTCAAACTTGTTGCTTAACTAAGGCTCAACTGCAGAGAAGACCAAAGACTCTGGCATAAACTTTCTTTCCTTACCCAGTATTGAGCACAGTGACTTGTTTATAGCTAAAGCAGGAACTTGCTTTTGACCAAAGTATTTTTCAGACAAAAGGCATTTTTCATTTGCAAACTTCAGAAGGTAGGCTTGGGCTGAAGACCTTATTTCCCTTATAGCTGTTTCTGTGTTTTAGTCCTCCTTGTTTAATGGGAGCTCCTCCTTGCTGTGGATCTGTCTTCAGTTTCTACTCTCTGGTAAATCTACTGCACCTTCCTATAGCAGTGTGAGGAGACTCTCTGTGCATTGTCTGTCCGCGCCAGTGGAGAGAGTTACCATTAATGGCTCGTCATTTCTAAAGTCTTTTGGATAAGTTACATTTTTGAGGTTTGATTACTCATTAAGTGGCATTTTTCTGAGTTTTGACTGACTTAGGGAGAGGAGGTGGTGTGCTATATCATTTCCATTCTTCCCCAGCATCCTTATAAAAATACTTTTTTTAATACCAACATTTTGAGTGAGATGAGGAATTTAATTTTTATTGAATCTGTGTCCAAAATAACTGTGGTGAAACTGATCCTGCTTCCTTATCTGCAAGATGCTTTCAGTGATGGATATCTTGTTTCAAAGACTTCTACTGAAAACCATCAGCCAGTGTGGAAAGCTTTGGCCATTCAAGGTGCATCTTGCACCAACTGTGTCTAGTCCAGCAGTCATCCATGTCTCATCATCAGATCTATGAGCATTCATGCATTGCTTGTAAGGATCACAGATTAATAAGGAAGAAGAGCAAAGCTGTTAGTTCAGGCTTAAGCCTGGGGTTTAATCATAGAATCATAGTATGGTAGGGGTTGGAAGAGACCTCTGGAGATCAAAGATGATTGAAAAACACTGGGCTGGTTCATAGTTTGAGATTATAGACTAATGTGTGAGTTGTTCGCTGTTGCCTTTGAGGAGGCAGCGACAAAACCTCCATACCTGTTCTGAGAGTAAGAGGCCTGGGCTTAGGTGGAAAGTCTGTGAAAATCTTGGAACTAACAGGGCAGATATAACAGGACTTTTGGCAGAGAAAGCAGTTTCTTCTGCAGCTCAGGAGGTAACCCTTGTGCTTTCAGATGCATAGATTCCCAGCTCAGTTTTCTGTTGGAACAAATTCCTTGTGAGTAAGGACAATTGTTCATTTGATGGCTACTTCAAGACGGGGCTGAATGCAGCGAGGTAATCACTCTGCTGTCCAGACTGTACGTATCCATGCCAGGATGTTCCTGCCCATGAGCTGTTTTTTATTATATTTATGGTTGAAATGGGATTTTCATTCAAGGATCATGTGTTCAGTCAGCTATGACTTTACAAACCAATCACTGTGGGGCAGAAACTTGATGCTTGTTCAGTCATAGATGTTTGCTTGAAGTTGGAAGAAAGCTTATTCAGCTGCTATCTTAAGGATCAGAAATACAAACAAGCAATTGACTTTCATCAAAATGCTTATTAAAAGTTGTTGTTATTATTATTATTGAGCATATGAAAAGTATACAATCAAAGTTGAACATTTTACTTCCCTGATCAGGAAGTTAAGGTCCTTTGAGGGACCTGGGATGTTTGCATGGTAATAGGGTCATACTTTTTATGTATATGCAGCAAAGGGAAATTCCCTCCTCCTGGGTTCGTGCAGAGTCAGCTGCACTGACGGAGAATGATGCTCTATACTGCACATATGACACCATGATGGACTTGGCCTACTGTGTATTTGATTTATTCTGCATATCTGGTAAGTACCAATAGGTTCTAGCTGTATGCATTATATCATGTACGAGCTTCAATGGAATAGTAAGGAATAGGAGAGTGCAATATCATCAGTTTCTGTTTTCTGAGATGCTGCACATAATAAATGCTTACTCTGTCATGCTCAAATTTGATGCTGCTCATATATGGAGGTATCCTGCTCTTTGGAATCTGTGTGATGAGCTCATGTTGGCCAGAAACTCTGATCATCTTAAATGGAGTAATTGTATCCGTTGAGCTCCTGGTTTTGTAAAGTCTTATGCAGCTTTCCAGTCTTGTGATGTACAGTTTCCCCAAATTTTTAGTGTGATGTAAGAAATCTTGGGTGAAATTCCCTGCTCTGTTGTGTATGAAGTCAGCCTAGATGATCTGTCTTGGCCTTAAAAAGAAAACAAATCCTATCACCCGTGCTTGCCAGCATCTGGACATTTTGCTGCTCTATGCTGTGCGGAGGTCATGATTTTGCGGACTCTGGAAAACTTTACTTAAAAATCCATTTGCAAATCCATAAGGAAATGTGTGACTGGGGATTTAGGCAGTCACAGCTGGAGTATTAAGCTAGTTAACGACAGCAGTGTGTATCCTTTAGCTTGGGGGAAGCACGGTAATTTTAGCATATAGCATTTAAAAAGAAATCCGTATCTGCTGCCTTTTTTAATGCAACATAAACTCTTCAAGCATAAGCTTTCCAGTGCTGCATCTTTAGAGAATCACTTTTATCATCCAGATATATTTGATGTTTTTTGCTGCATTATGTGTAGAGAACTTTGTAATTTAACACATGAAACAAATCTCGCACTCTCCAAAGAAATACTCGGAGAGAAAAATATTCAGGCAAAGCCTGAAGGGGTTGAAGAAAATGAACTCCTGCTGCAGTTGCACACTTGCACACATCTGGTGCAATTGAAATTTAAGAGCTGAATACATCCACATCTGACCATGGTAGGGTCCAAACATTACTGTTGACACTGGTTTACTTTTTGGAGAGGCACACTGGCAGAGTCACTAGCGTGTGGAGCCGTGTCAGCTTTCTAATCTAATAGACTGTTCTTGCCCAGACCATTGTGTGTCAGTATTTTATGTACCAAATGTAGCCAGGTTTAATAATCAGCCATCTTCCCACCTCCTGCCAAACTTTTTCCTTTTTGGTCACAATTTAATGTTTGAGTCGAAATCTGCTATGGTAACAAATTATATACATATTAAAAAATGAAAATAAAGATGGAAAGCAGAGTCACAAAAGGTAACGAGTTCAAAGTAATGTCATCTGAGTTGTTTGGTTTTTTTCTTAAGACTTGAATTCAACTCTGTTTTAGCATTGATTTTATTTCTGTTACTTATTGTGAAAAGCTTACAAAGAACTGGGTACTGCTTGAAAGCACGACTGTAGCAACCTGTAAATTGTGAAAGCCTTCCTGGTACAGGTCTGATTTGATCTATTTGCTTTTCAGTTAATAAACAATAATTTGTGGAGCTTTTTGGGTTGTATTTTTATTACTTGAAGTGGTTATCTTCAACTAGGACCTGTTGAGGCTATTTATGCTTATTTCTACTGAATATATCTATTACAAAATATGTTCCCAGAAGGTTGTTGGGTTTTTTTAATGGTGTTTTAAATTAAAGGGCCCTTCACTTGCCTTGCTGTTGGCATGAGTTACTGCTGTCCTGTATGGGGTTAGCGATGCTGAGGACTGGGGACCTTGGAGGAACATCTCCAGGGAGTTACATTCTTGCTGAACACCAGTTCTGGAGGAGCTGGAGAGGAGCTCGGTTGTCAGGAAGGCATTGGAATGGGGTCACCTAGTTTCTTGGTGATTTTAATGCTTAGTAGGCTATTTCATATTCCATTCTAATTTGAATCTCTCACTGAAGTACCACAGCTGGAGTGGAAAACACTTTTGAAACTAAAACCTGGGCCTAGGTTCCATGGCCAGGTGTAGATGCTTGCAACTTGCTCTTGGTTGCATGAAGGATGCTAGTAAAGTCAAATATGTATCCAAGGTATCAACCGTTTTGTTCATTCTGTCCTGAGATGGAGCAGTTTCTGCCTCTTGTCACCTGCAGTCAGGGATGCCATCCAGGTCTAGTGTCTATTTTACTGGGACGTGATTTTGTTTGATGTGATTACTCGTATGGTTTCTCCTCCCACTGTGCCATCGCTGCTCTAAAGTAGGGATAAATCTGTAGCAATGGTCAGGGTTACTTATTTGAAGTATCAGTTAGTTAATGGTTAATTAATTTGAACTTTAATTGAATCATTCCTCTTGGTAATTTAATTAGGAGATTTGTATAAGTAACAGCAATAATTGAGTGCCTTTAACAAAAAGACTGGATGCTAAAAGAAAGCTTGGTGCCTTACCCTGCTGCCACAGCCCAGGTCAGGACACCGTGTTCTCTGGTCTGTACTTTTTCAGTCTGTTCTTAATTGTGTGTTGGGGAGCTCTCCCCGAGATGTGCTTTGACATGATCCCAGCATTCACTGGAACTGCTTGACTTTTGGGACTTCCCAGGATGATTAGTGTATCTCGGTGAACAATGGCCTAAGCAACTCATTAAATTGTAGTCTATCCTCCTCCCTCTCTGTGCTTACTCCCAACTTCTGGAGAGCCGATTAGAGGCTTGGCAGGAACTGTATCGTTATGCTCTAGATACGCCTTGGATACATAATTGTCACAGTTGAGGTATTGCAAAAGCCGTGTGGTGACCGTCTTTATCCTAGCGAGGTACCTCTTTCAATTGTGCAATATATGTGGCTAATTATACGGCAATAGTAGTGTGCCACCAGCCACCCACAATTCATTGTCAGCTTCTTGGGGATGCAGATGAAAAAGGAAAGATAATGTTTTCTTTCTGCAGTCCAGTGATTTAGCTTGCCTCTTGTTTTTTAATCCCCTGGTCCTTCAGGTAATAAAGCCAGATGGTAGCGACAAAGAAACAGAAGCAACGCATGAATCAGATGTCCCTGAGGATATGTTGGGGACTTGCGTTCCTCAAGAGATGGCAAAAGGCGATGCTAAAAGTCCGGATGTCATTATCGAAGCTCAGTTTGATGATAATGATGCAGAGCATGGACAGGACCACTTGCAGGATACGTTGACTGATGACATTAAGAAACTTTCCCTGGATACCGGTGAAAAGGGTGAGTAGATCAGATTGACGATTTAAACCTTTATTTGAGCAAACTGTTGAAGTATTACTTTGTTGCCTTGCTTTGCTGTAAGATATAAAATACAGGCATAAAAGCTTAATGCCTTATCTCTTCTATGCCTTTCTGCTAAACTGCCTTTATAGTTTTGAATGGATATTAAGGATGGGGTTTTATGTAGTTTTGATTGACGCAAAGTAAATCCGTGAAACAGAAGTCACACCTTTAGATTTGCAATTCTCAGGGTTGTCTGGGGACTGCTGGTTGCTGTTTAATTCAAGATGCTGCTGTAGCAGTTTCTTTCATTGCAGCTTGGCTGGCCAATCTGTGTCTCAGTTTGGGGATAAGGATATATTTCCTTGGGGGCAGTTAGGTTTGTTGCTGTTTTCAAACAGTTGAGTTATGAGCAACTTAAAGATTTGGTCCATTTAAAAAGAAAATTGCACTAAACCCTAAAGCCAATTATGCAATCTATTTTGAAGGCATATCTATTTTATTCTGAATCTGAATTCCATCCAAACCATCAAGTGCTGCTTAGGGCAAAATAAAATAGGTTCCCCTGTCCCAAAGTATGCTTATACTGCTCTTTGCATGTCCTTTCTAGTACTAAATCCCTTCCTGAAGAGCTGTGTGTTGAAAGGATTCTGACAATTGGCACAGTTAACATGGGCCTTCAGCAGCTGGTGAAAAATTTGCCAGGACAGATATTCTGGTGCATTCCTGACGCATGTCCCAGTTGTCCAGAAAAGATGGCAGTAACTTAGGGCATAAGTAGCTGTTGGTCTCTGGCAAATCTTGGTGGTGGTTGTAAAGCTGATCTATTTAATACCTCGTGTTTTCCTGAGAGGTTGCTTTTAAAGATCCACAGATCTCTGCCTATACTGTTGGTAGACTTCCATTTTTCACACCTGTCTGTTAATAAAACTGGAAATAACATTTGAGTGGAAGTGTTGTAGATTTTATGACAAAACATTTGTTTCTGCTCATGAATGGAGCTGCCACCTCACCAGTTCATGATGCTATTTCCTTCTGGGTACCTCTGCTGTCTCAGTTGCTGCCAAGGTATGTAAACCAACTTAGGTCTTGTTCTGTTACTTTCCAGCATAGGGCTTGAGTTGGAAGTTACTTGTCTTGTGTGTGAGTGGTTTACTCAGGTAGTTATTAACCTCATCTTTGCACTCTTGGGTGTGCTGCGTTGTAGCTTCACACCATTGAGCTGCCACTTTGACTCGACAATTCTGAATCTCCTAAAATGCTCCAGAGTCACATGTGGTGTCTTAGTTCTGGTAGCAATGTGAAATTAAAAGTCAGAGAAATGCATTCTACTTTGACTCTAGCATCTAAAATAAATACTGTCTCAAGTCTGTATTTAACTTTACCTGTATGGCTGTGCTTCAGTATAGAGGCTTGATGGGAGTTACTTTTCTTTGTGCATCATAGTTCCTCAAGATGCTCTGGAGTGACCTGTGTTGGAGGATTTATCAAGTCATCTCATAAAATCTGGACCATCTGAGTGTTTTTTGCCATTTAATTCTATCTTTGGAGAATACTTGTAGAGCAAAAATTATTGTCTACACAGTTGAAATCCAACCTACTTTTCCATTGCAGTTGCCTAAGCCAACTGTTTTCTTTTGCATTCAAGGCCTTTCCATGTTCATCCTTAACAAGCCGTGAGGCTGACGTGGGTGTGCCAGTTTGATTTCTGCTGAGCTTGTATTTTGCTATCGCCTCCTTCAGTACTTGCTTCAGCTTCTTTGGCCATATAACACATATGGATTTTTCTCTAGTTTCTTCTTGCTCTGCTTTTTAATGCCCTCCTTTTTTTATACATATAAAGTTTATGATGGTGCTTTTTCTGAAGGTGTTTTTGAGCAGTTGATGATTGCTTTGGCTTGTTTCCTTTATTTCATGCAGTTTCTCATATCATCACTTATCCAGATTTTAAGTCTTGCCTGGAAAACAGCTATAGTTATTCTAGCATCAGTGATAACTGTCATGAAAAAAAGAAAAGATCCTGCCAAATTCAGCCTTCACAGGTGTGGCTTAAAATCTTAAAATGCTTTTTAAAGCGACCAAACATACACTTTTTCAAGGCAGAACTTTCCTTTCAAGCTAACTGCCTATGAGCCTTTTTACATTACCTCCCTTTGCTGGAAACAACTGCTGCAGCAAACCAGAGAGGTGGATGGGAGATGAGATCTCATGGGGGGATTTCTTGCTGACCCACCAAAACCAGTGGTTTACTTTGTAGGATACATTACACAGACTCATTGCATCACCTTATGCACAGAAGGGAGCAGGAGAAACAATTCAAGGCCAGTGCAGCTCTTAAATGAACACATGTAGTGGACTTTCTTTTTTTTTTTACTTAACATAGGGAAGTGTGAAGGCTTCAAGCTGAACAAAGATGTCATTGGGGTATCATATGTAAGAAAGTAAAATCAAGACCATCTATAATGTTCTCATGTGCACTTTAGGTATGTATATGCACACATATATGTATGCAGATGTATATATGTGCACACATATGTGTGTGTATGTATATAATAAAAAAAGATCCCTATAGATATATAAGACCTAAATGAAACCCACCAGATTTCTGGGGCTGAAAAATATCCACAGCTACTCTGATAGAACCAAATGTAAATTTCACTCACTCTGGGGAAAAAAACCCAGTCACGTTGAGATGGTGCTCAGATCATTGTGTGTGTGCACAAGCTGTGCAGATTGCTGCCTCTTGGTTGCAGGATGGCTGTTGTCCTTTCTGATGAAGGAGTAGAATTACACAATATTTCTGTTTTTACCTCATTTGTTCTGCTGCTGCTGGTCAGAATCAACCATGGAGAATAAAAGTAGTCGTGCCATTCGAATAAGAGCACTCTGGGTCATGCAGGGAGTGCAGGCTATTTTGCTATCTTTTCTACCCTGGACTGTGTCCCATCCCTCGTTGTGGTTCTGTTCCCCTTCAAAGCACGGTTACCCCTTCCATCTCCAGTTACACAGAAGGGAAGAGAATTTGGAGTTAGTTAGCCCTTGCTGTCAGAATCTCCGAAGCATGAAACATTGTGTACACCAGTTACAGCCCAGATTTGGGGGGACTAAATTTCCCTGAAGGCATTGTACTTTGGGCTTCCTATGCCTCTGTGGAGCTTAAAGCAAACTGGTAGAAATTATTATGCCTGGGGATTCAGGCTGAGACTCAGATGTCAGATCTGTCCTCACTTAGTGCAGCAGTTACAAGAGCTGTGCTTCCTGTCCCTCTCTTCCTGAGAGCCCAGGATGGATGGGATAAGCACGAGGCAAGTCCACAGAAGTAAAGAGACCATCACATTCAGCCTAATTCTCAGCCTGTGTACTTTATGAAACTTCTTGTGCTCATTAATGTGCGTCAGTCTCGCTTTGCTCGAGGATATTCAAATAAAAGTTCATAACTGGTGTCATTCTGCCAGAAGCTGTCCTGGTCAAATGAGTTTGCTCTGCTTTTCTGAACTCTTCTTGCAAAGAAGTTAGATTAAAGATTATCTTTGGAAAAGTTTGACCTAGGAAGTGATGATCTATTTTCCTCTCCAGCATGTTGTTCTACACAGAGCAATATTGTCCTGTTGCAAGGTTAGATTGTCTTAATGTTAAGTTTTGGTCATTGGAGGTAGGCTTTTTTAGGGAAGTTGGAAATCTTTTTCCTCTTACATTCTCAGCTGTATTTCCAAGGTGTAAATATCTCTCTATGATCAACAAACTTTCTCTGGTTTTTTTTTTTTGTTCCCCCCCCTTTAATCTTTACAAGGACAGTAAGAATGAGCACCCCAAAGAAGGTTTCTCAGCTCTCTTACTAGTGGCCTTAAAACCCTACCTGTGGTTTCTGTGTCCTGTTGAAATGCAGACAGGGAACAAGGCAAGAGCATCTGGGCACTAGTCTGCACAATATTGTGTACACACAAAAGGTTAATTCTCTATAATGCTTAGTGAGTCCTCTGTGTTTTACTCTGGCACCTCAACTTACTCTGTCACTGCTGTCCAAAGTCACCCTCCAGTCAGCATCAAGGTCTGTAATTCTTTTCCTTAATCCTCACTCAAATTGACTTCTGCAAAAGAGGGAATTTAACTTTTATTTTATCGCTTAGTACTGAGTGAAAATATCTGACTTCTGTGACTTGTCACTGCAGTAGAAGGATTTTCCTTATACTCCATTTCAATATGTAATAAAAAAATAGAAGTTTCTCTGTGTCCTCCCAATCCAGGAAAAGTGCAAAATGTTCCATACAGAATACCTTACGATGCTGTATCCCTACACAGTTCTGTGTTACATGAGTCTCATACAAATGTGAGTTGTCTTTTGTTAGTATTGGAATCAGATTACTCTGATAAAGAAATATCACCAACTGAACAGTAGCAGCTACTTGTGCTGTTGAGAATGGCAGCTGTGCTCGTAAAAGTGCCTCAGTCTTTCCCAGTGAAAGATTGTTCAAATAAAAGTTTGTAAAACTGTGTCACTATGCCAGAAGCTATCCTTGTCTAACTAGCTTGCTCATCTTTTTTCAACTCTTCTCACAAGAGATCTTACTTGACCAGATAAACAGAATATCCTGCTTCCCATGGGGTTGCTCACAGAAGTCGTGAAGTTGGTGGACTGACTGCTCTGGCAGCAATCAGATAGTTGTGTTTGTTCAGGATTTCCACTTACACCTACACTTCTGAAAATCAGAGTGTGAGTATGTGACTGTCTGAGGCTTGCCGTGATGTAGTGAAGTTTGAATAGAAATAGCTCATTTACAGGCAGCTTAAACTGACAGCTAACTGGGCCAGTTGTGTGATGGAAGAGTGAATGGAGTGGCTGACAGTTCATGGGTAAAGTCAGCAGCATTTGGGGTGGAGCTGCTGCAGAACTTGCTCACGTTTCCCTGCCGGTTCAGCATTGGCCGGGTAGACTCTGGTTGATCTCTTTGCAAGTCGAATGTGACTGTCAGGCTCTAGTAGCCCTGGTAGAGTCAGAACTTCTAATGTAAAATTGCTTGATGTCAAGACTGCTGCTGACTGGAGGCTGTTACTGAGTGTTTTGGGATTGCTTGACCCAATAGAAGTGGCAGCATTTGTATGGTTCACTGTATGGTTGTGTGGTAATGCATTAAGCCATTAATTTCTCAAGCTGATGCTTTAGAGACAGTGCTTAGAAATGTTTCAGGATCCTTACAGCTAAAAAGAAAAATGTATTTATAGAATTTAGTCTCTGGTTTGCACTTTGGCACCTTCTCAATGTGCTTCCATGCTCCCTCTTATGCTTTTTTGTCCTTTCCCTCCCCTTTTAAGCTTGACAAGGTGCCTACCTGCTTTTTGTGTCTTCCTCTGGCACCTGAAGTCCTTCTGCAGCTAGTGTCTCATGTTGGCATAAGCAGAGTTTAAAGAGATGCTACTCTTCCTTTCCTTGGCCAAGGCTAGTAGGGAAAGGATGATGGTGATGAGAATCTGGACCACATGCCATCTCTCTGCTCAGGTTCCCCTTTCAGTTTAGCTGCCATGGAATCTCTGACAAATTTGCAGCCCACCGACGTCACTGGCTGCTGGCAGGAAAAAATGTTCTCCCCCCTCTTCAGAGGATCCCATTTGCTCTGAGTGCTTTTAAGGAGTCTTCATGCTTCTTTCCTAGCCCGCAGCTTTCTGGAGATGGATCATCTCCATTGCATAGCTCTTAACATTTCTAGGCCACAGCAGAGTGAAAGCTCACCAGGAAATCTTCTCAGTTACACGGCTTTTAATAGAAATCCTTGAGGTGGAACTGTCAAAAATCAGATCAGTTTCACTCTGCTGAAGCCTGGAAAACCGGCAGAGAAGCTGGAGCTGTTTCAGCTGCTCGAGACAGCTCTGGGTTAGTTTATCCTCAGTTGATGTTTGTGGGTCTCTGGATCTAGCTCTTTTGGTTGTCACTATAACTTCTCTGAAATGAGAGCATAGGTGTATTGAAGAATGAACAGTCTGTCAACTTAATGTTCTACTGGTGTTGAACAAATTGGGCTTTACAGCTGCATTGTTTAAATGCTACAGCTGAGCAAACTCCAGTTGTTCTGCTGTTGCACAGCTGAAGTCTGCAATGGAAGTTAATGTTGGGAAAGTTCCTGGTGCTGTTCTTCCCTACTAAGTTATCTTAGCCCTCAAATGACTTCTTAAGTAAGGCAAAAAAAAAAAAATTACTTCCGCAACTAGGTAACAGGAGTTAGATTAAGTTCAGCTTTTTACCGTATGTTCCTGAATTCACCAGTGATTCTCCTTTCAGTTACAAGTTTAGGTCAAGTGAGTGCGAGGGCATGATACTGAGGATGAATGGTGGGTGTGAAGATAAACATACTACAGTATGGTCATTGTTAGCGGCGTGGTTTCCAGGATGAATCAGACTAGGGTTCATTCAGTTTAACGTATTTTCCATGCAGTAGTAAAAGTGGACACACACACTTTGGGAACAAATGCACATGCAGGAAGGAAGAACATTAAGTAGATAGACAAAATACTCAATGGAAATGTTTTAGTAATGTGTTCATTTTACTTGTCATTAATGTAATAAAACTGTATTTATGTAGATGGAAACACTACCTGATTTTGTTGAGGTTTAATTCTGTTGCAGTAAAGCTTCCATCCCCTCTGACTAGCAGCTTCTCAAGGACATGTAAGGGCCAGGAGGTCTGAGCACCTGTGCTGCAGTTTAGTAATGTTATGTAGCGACTGGGACAGCTATGGTTTGATGTGCTGGGCAAGATAGCGGCTTCCCAAAATGATGTTGAACCTTTGGAAGGTTCTAAGGAAGAGTCACACTCCTGTCTTATCATTCTGCCTTCTCCTCCATCCTTCCTGGTGAAGTAAATCATTATATGCTCGGCTGTGTTGCGTGTGTAAGAAGCCAGCTATACTCACCTCTTCACATTGCTGTGTTACTGCAGATGCTTGTCTCTGCTGTAGGCATCCATTATTATTCCTTTTCTCTCCCTCTCTGAGGCTCTTCTCCCACTTACACATCTTCAAATATCTTATTGCTAATCATCTGAGTCTCCTGGTCCTCCCCTTCAGTGTGCCGTCGGGCACGCAGGTGTCTGAGTTCAGGTGTTGAGGCAGGAGCAGCTGTGGCAGGGGGAGTCTGCTTAACTGAGTATTCAAAAGAAGCATTTTTAAGGAATGTTCATTAGATCCACGTTGTCTCATCACAGATCTGTGTGAGTGCTGCATGGTTTGGAACAGCTTTGCTTCTTCCCCTCAGAGCCCTGTGGCAGTGCACATGGGAGCTGTTAGGCTGATTTTTGGACAGGCTGCACGTGTTAAATTCCAAAGATGTTGGCTTAAGTCTCATCACAGTGAACTACCTGTCTTCCCTCCATCACAGGGGGGAAGCTCTGTGTGCGGAGATATAAATACTCACTAAACACTGCGTTTTGCATTATACTTCCCCAAACAAGCCTTCTTATAGCCTGTTTAAAACAGATTCCAGTTTTGGATAGTACTTGATATCAGGTGAAACAGCACTTCCTTCCTTCCTACCTTTTGGGTGGGGAGGAGAGGCTCTCCAATCTGCTGCATGAGACTTCTGAGAGAGCTTATTTGGGCCTCAGTACTATGAACTCCATGGAGGAGAAGTCTGCTGAGATAAGAAGCAGCTCAGATCTCCTACCTCTGTTCCTACAAAGTTATTTTGGTACCTAAAAAAATCATCTAGCTACAGACAGGCATTTCTGAGAAACCAGATCCTTTTGCTTTGATCCTAAAAAAAATTAATTTGGATTTATTTGGTGAAAGGTAGACCAAGTAGGATTCAAACCACTCGTTCCTACCATCAGTTTTGTGTTCTGGAGGAAAAACCTGTCCTGTGCTAATAAACAGTGACAGAATGCAAAGAACCCTTGTACTGTGTTCTGAACAGCAACGCCTTTCCTTCTCCTTGTCCCTAAAATGCAGATTGTAGCAGGGTAGTGTAACCCCAGGGAAATCTGTTGCATGCCTTTGAGCATATTGTTTTTTGGCTGAAGGGAGTTTGCATTCCCATATGTCTCTCGTGTTAATATAGATGGAACTTCCAAAAACACATCCTTTTGTAATGTGAAACACATTTTAAATAAATTGCCCTTATGTATTTGGTACTAAAATGGAATATGCTGAAAACTGCTTGTTGAAGCAGGTATCAGAGAACTTCAGTGTTGCCACTTCATTACTAAGTAGTAGCCTTCGCTAGTGAAAGGTTTACAGATGAGCTGATATCTGAGTACTAAGTGAAAAGCAGTATTTTCTTTTTTTCAAAGCTTCATATCAATAATGCCTCCAGATTGGTTCTCAGATATGCCCATGTAGACTAAGACAGCCAATTTCTCAAGCAGATTTTTTTTTTCCTAGCAAGCATTGAACTATTTTTATCTAAAAAAAAACCCAAAACAAAACAACACAACAACCAAACAAAAATAACAAAAAAAATCCCCCAAAACAACAACAAAACCGCCAAAACCCCAAACAACAACCCAACAACTTTTTTCTTTCCATCCAGGGAGGGAGATTATTTTTTTTAATGAGTTGGTTTTGAGATCTGAAATGGTGATATATTTTCATTTGCAAGTGGATATTGCATCTTTAATTGTATTCATTTTGGACAGAACTGCAAATTTCCACAGTGACCAATGCAAACCTAGTGAAAATAACTTTGGATCTGTCACAAGTAATCAGAATTCTAGTCTGATGACTTTTGGTCCACTTTGGCCACCTTTTAATGTCATGGTTATTTAATTGTAAAGGAAATTGGGGGAGGGCTTTAAAAAAAATAAAAGTTTGACCTACGAATGCCTGTTAGGCAAACTTAACTGTGTGTTGAAGGTGTCGAAAAGGATCTCTTACAGAGGGAGGCAAATTCCAAGTGTCCTGGATCTACTTTGTTGGTAATAACATAACTAATTTGAGTTGCTTTTTGTATCTAGTGCCTAATTTTTTTATTTTTTTTTAAGTAAGACCATTACAGTTTTGGTTAGTCAGATAATTGCTGAAAGGAAAACACTGAGATTATAACACAGTTTCACTGGATCCTAGTTGATGAAGCGTGTTTTCACTGTAAGATAAGCTTATGAAGTACTGCCCAAGCTAACATAGTAAATCTTTCTCAGAAAACATGTCTTTGCCCAGGGTGGAAATATTGAATGGTCATTGGATAACCACTGCAGTAAAGGGGTCAGAATAATTCATTTCTAGTTTGGCATAATGCAAGGAGTTTCTTCCCACCTCCCATGCTCAAAATCCTGCTCCTTTCACAAATTAGCTCTCCTTCAGGATTCCTCTGTGCTTTGCCCTGTTGTGGGAGATGTTTGTGTCTCCCAGCTCAGATCTCCTAGACCACCAGTCTCCAGTGGGGCCTGATACCTCCCCTCTCTGCCCATCTACAAAGTTGCTTTGCTGGAGGGAAAGAGGGATGTGCAACGAAGGAGGAGGACTGTCAGAAGTGTATCTGAGGGATTCAGGTAGTAGATTCTCTTGGCAGATCATCACTGTTGAGACAGAGGTTTCTGTGGAGGTGGATGTTGGATCTGGGTAGTGGTGCTTTCTGAGCAGCGGGGTTTGCCACGGGGGACCCTCTTTGCTGGTGCTTGCTATTGTAGACCTCTAAGCATTAGCTGTAGCCCTTGAACCAAGAGAATTTTGACTTCAAGAGGAGCAGCTACAGGCTATAGAGAAGTCCACATTTCTTGACCCCAGGAGAATAGAGTGCCTCATGTGTTTTCTTCCTTGTTTCAGGACTGTTTGCCATTAGTAATGTATGTGATGATCTTTTAGGTACTGAAATTAAGAAAGATGGGTAAGAATAAGTAGGTGTCTGGGTTTTGCTTGCTTCTTTCTTTGTTGATTGTATAGTTTAGAACCCAGGCTTTGTCTGCTGGAGTCTCTAATAATTTCAGGATTTTTTTGGAGGGATACTGAAATTGGAGAGACCTCTAAAGAAGATGATACCCTCCAGCTAGCCAACGGCCCCTGGTTGATGTTGTCTGTGAAGGAAAAAGGCAGGTTCTACCATGTGCCACAGTGAGAATTTAAATGCTTTCTGGTACCTGAACTGAGTTCATGTGGGGCTCATCTTCAGCAGGATGGTGGGGGCAGTGCCCCCACCCTGCATGTTCTTTATCCCAGTCAAAGGAAGCTCCAATCACCTACTTGCTGTGCACCCCATGACAACTCCCTGCTGGTGCTTCTGTGCTTTTGCATGAGTGTGCATGATACATCCCAAGGACATCACCGCTGGCTCATTTTTTTTTTGACAGGGGAAGCTGCTTCCACAAAAAAAGAGTGACTTTTTGGAGAAGTGGTAGTTGGAAGGATAAGTGGAAAGAAGGCAGTGCTAAGAAGGGCATGTTCCTTGCATGGCTCCTCATGCTTTTTTCATTCTTGCCTGCTGGACCTTGAGTCACTGCTGTCATTCTGCTGCCCTGGGAAAGCAGCGAATGAAGCTCTTTCTTTTCTCCCCAAACACAGATCTGGTTTCTCTTCCAACCAGTATGTGCCATTCAGTGGGGGAGAGTTCAGTAAAGCCCTGACCTTGTGGCAGGTGTGCCTGAAGGCATGGCCTTTGGAAGGCTACCAACCTCCCCTTGCTCTCTGCCCCTGCCAGTGTTTCTTTGTCCCAGATCATCCTGTTCTTTGTTCTAACTGTCTTTATGGTTGCCACACCATAAAAATATGACTTTTAAAGAATGGCTTGAAAATTTATAAGAAAACAAAACAGCTCTTTTTATTGTTTGCTGATTGCCTGGTATGACCTTTATCTGGCAAAGACCCTAGAGGAGGTAAGCAAATGAGTTTTGTAACTCAGGCATCCCCACTTTTTAAACTATTTCTAGTTATCCAAGCAATTTTTCCCATTTTGTTTGTCACCATGGAACTCCAGGTGGTTTTATCCCTTAGTAACCCTGGTTTTGGCAAATCTGAGTTCATTTCAGTAGGGGAAGTAAAAGGGAAATGGGTTTGCTGCTACTACTACTGCTGCTTTTTTTTTTTTAGTAAAGTAGATATTTAGACCCCTGAATAGCTGTCCATTCTCCTTTCAGCATTGCTAGCAAGTCAGTAAAGATAACAAAATTAATGTAACTTAGATTCTTCTCAGAGATGATCTCTGGGGAGAGGCAAAATCTGAAGAGCTTTATATTAGAAGGCAAAGCTGGGGATAATTAGTGGCATATGAGAACTAGAGTTTGTCATTAGAGCAATAGCCATCATTGTCAAAAGACTGCTAGGGTGACGTTGCCCGAAGGCAACCCAGGCCATCCACAGCAGCAAGACCATCTGTGGAGGTGCCCTGGTGATGGTGCTGCACAGCCGCTCCCCTCGGGCAAGCTGCTGCTCCCCGCTGCCACCCCAGCTCCACCCGAGGACAGGTCCCAGCGCCCCAGCGCTGCTTGGCACTGCTGGCAGATGCAGCCTCCCCTTCCACAGCCTGTCCCCCTTCATCTGTCATGTCACCAGCAGCCTCCGGTGAGGATCCCTGCAGGACAGATGGGTGTCATCTGGGGGCCAGGGTCTGCGTGTCACTGCTGTTCTCCTTGAGGCTTGCTGGCATGCGTGAGCACCGCTGGCCTGCTGGAGCACAGTCTTCAGTGAAATGTTGCTTTATCTCATGTCTTCTAAGGGAAACAGTGACAGCTATGTCCCCTGAAACTTGCAGTCAGTGCCACGGTCTCTCTTTAAGAAAGCAAAATTTCTTTTGAACACTCAAGGCTCGATTTTAGCACACGTGCTTGAGATGGATGCAATTCCCATACAAGTGGAGAAAGGCATGTGTCTTCCACAAGCCCTCCAGACAAGAGCACATGGGTGTTTCCATCCAAAAAAATGCGATCAGAGCAGTAACCGCAGGCTCTCAGCAGGGATGCAGCTCAAGAAGGGACTGATCCCAGCCTTCTCCTTGGCAAAGATCACTTTGGATGTTTGTAAACACAAAATGCATTCATCATGCCAGCCATCTACAGCAAACTCTACTTCCAAACTCAAATACTCGACTATCTGAAAATTGCAAACTAGAAACTAGCTGACAGTTGGTGTAAATATTATCAGTATCTGGTCAAGAGATTACAGGGGGAGGGAGCTGCGATTACTTTCATGAGGCTTTTTCATAATCCTGGACCCTGAAGAGGGTCAGCTTAGTCGATATAATTTCAGTTTCAAAGATGAACATGTATTTTATACCCTTGTGTAATGTTTTTAAAGGAAATTCAGTATGAAATGCATGTATGTACTTAAAGGACTACTTATAAAATGTTAATGACTTCAACAAAGAAATGCCAGGAAATTCCTGTAGGTCTTAGTATTTAATAAACAGAATGCATCTGGTATTGTTCTACTTGTAGAGTTGGAATTTATTTAGATTTTAATTTTTTTTCAGCAGATCTGCATGGTAAGTGAAAGTGAACATATATCTGCTCTTGTGAACATATATCTGCTCTCTGTGATAGTGTGGAGAAATAATAATTGCTTCATGCTTGGCTGTTCTAACACTTGAGATCTTTTTCCTTTCAGATCCATCTGCTTCATGCACCTTGTACTGTAGTTTACAGCAAAGGCCCATCACAGATTTGTCATGGAAATGTGCTACAGTAACTGTTGTGTTTGTTTGATGCAGCAAAGGCTGTTGGGATTGGTGTGCACAGAAGAAAACAAGATGATGGACCCAAGGTGAATGATCCCAGGCTCCTCCCAGATAAGTTTCTTCAAAGGACAGCCAAGGTAACTTTGAAGAGTGACAAGGAAGCACATGTGTGCTCCCAAAGCCTGAAGGAGACCAGCCCTTGGCCTCCTGTAGTCTCCATTTGTTGATCTTTGAATCTTATTCCCCGTTTCAAAGAGAGCAATTGTCTGATCTGGTAAAAATCAAATGTCTTGTTATTTTTACCAATTATCCGAGTTTAAATTCCCTTTGTTTGTTATGCAAAATTACTTAGCAAGATTCAGGAAAAAGATTGGATACTAATACGAGTGTCAGGATATCCAAAGTTGTCAGAATTAATTCTTACAGACTTTGGAAAATCTGCTAGTGCTGTTGGCTCAAGATTTGAGTCAATCTCTGAATGTTAAGAGATGAGGAGAGGACTGCTGGGTCAGCCTGGGTCAGGTCTCTTCCACATGTTGCACTTTCCCTTGCAGCTTTTGATGCTGGTCCCTGTTGTGGGCTGGGCTGCCCTCTGGTCTCATCCAGCGTGGCAATTCCAGCGCTTAGAATTGAACAGAGGTGCAGCTCCTGAAACCTCCTGGAAGGACTCTTCTGTATAAGCTTAGGAAATTGGCTATAACGTTTCTGTTATCCAGTGATTTATTATGGTCTACAAAAATATAGTCTGGATGAACACCTCTCTGGAACAATTATTTAGTGATATTGTAATTTATTATTCTTTTCAAAGCCATCTTGTATAAAGGTAAAATAACCCCTAACTTCAGAAAGCACAGAGAGGAGGAGAGAACTGCCAAATTCTCCACAGCACATCCTTTCCTGTGGTTAGCATTGGATCCGCCAGCAGCACCATTTTTGGACTGGCCTGTTCTGTGCTGAATGTTGAAATCACAGGCCGAGGATACAAATGAAAGATTTTACAGGAGTTGCTTGTATGTTGTGGCTAATTCCCTGCATTTGGAAGCATCTGCTTCTTGTCTGGTTTTGTTCTGCAATCAAGAAAATTGCAGTAGAGAGCTAGCACTTGGAAAGGCACTTCACTTTGCTATAGCCATGAGCAAGATGGCAAGAAAAACAGAGTGTAAATAGGTACTCAGTTAAACAATGCACACACACATATTCACACACGGAAAACATGATAGAGGCCTTGTGATTTTTCCAGATATTCTGCTAAGCCTCTGCGTATCCCTATTCAGTTAAAGAAAATAAGTTTCTCTGGAGGTACTAACTGTAGAAAGCTTTGCCCCTTCCAGGTGGTCTATATTTTGGAAAAGAAGCATTCCCGAGCAGCTACAGGCTTCATCAAACTTCTGGCAGACAAGAACAGTGAACTCTTCAAGAGGTGTGCCATGTTCTCACCTGTGGACCACAGAGTGCCCAGGGTCTACGTGTCCTTGGCTGAGTGCCCTCCAGACTTTGTGACCAGGCCTGAGGACTATTCCAATACACTCTTCATCTGTCGCATAGTGGACTGGAAAGAAGACAGCAACTTTGCAGCAGGGTATGTGGCCACCTTTGGAAGTAGAGGTGACTGAGATTTCTAGTTGGAGTTCTTGGTTTCACTTAATTTGATTCATGCAACAGAGACAGGAATCTGTTAACAAGATGCTTTTCTTGTACCCCTCTGGTATGTGGTCGATAAACTGTGATAAGGCCAAGGATATCTCATTGCTGGTTAATCTCATGGCTACATAATGTTAGTTTCTTTTGGTGCTTACTTCAGTGTGCTGGCACATCACAGCATTAATGAGCTGTGGTCTTTGCTCAGAAGAGCATGCGGTCTAGAGAGAATGCATACAGGTACTTAGCCTGACCAGCACAAGCCCCATGGGGTGCTGGCAGCCTTTCAGTTGTTCTTCACTTAGTGAAAGAGCAGTACACAGTGTGTAGGCATTTCACTGCCAGAGGGAGGACAGTAGCTGTGGGTCTTATCTTTGGTTTTTAAGCCTTTAATGATAATAAGTAGAAAGAAGTCACAGAAGTCACTGTGGTTTTAAATTTGCATTATTTCAAAGAAGGATACTAGAAATCAAGAGATTTGATCACTCCTGAAGCTGAGTACACTGGTGTTGTACTCTGTGCAATTCAAATGGCACTGTAAAGCCATTGCTGTCCACAGTTCAAATTGCAGGCAGTACTGCAAAGGAGATTTAAGCCAGGGCTACACAAATGACCTATGCTGGGCTGGATCCAGACTGCAAGTTCATTTTGCATCTCAGCAAGGAAGACCCTGTAGTTTTCAGCATTTTAATTCTTTTCTTTGGAACATCTGCAGTGTGCCAAGCTCCCTCCTGAAGTGGCCATACTGTTTTCCTATTGAGTGGGTCTCCGTAAGAAATGGTGGATATTGATAAATCCATTCAGTAATCTTGGGAACAACTGAGTAGTTCTAGTTTAATTGGTTACCCAGTAAGGCAACTTTAAGGAATAGGTGACTCTGACCTATGGCAGCTGTAGCCAGATTTTACAGGTGATGGGGATCAGGATGTAATCTGTAGCAGGTGCAGTAGTGGGAGTTGGACATAAACCCAACTTTTCCCTTCCCATTGCCAAGCTGTTTTGATGGGGTGGCACAGCTGATATGTAATGTCAGCACCATGGGTTTTGGAGTCCTCAGCTCAAACTCCTGGTAAAGCTTAAAACTTGCCTAAAAGTTTCTTGGCACAGATCTATCAGCCCTAGAACTAAAAGTAAATTAAATTGAAGTCCCTGTTTCCCTGAGTTTTAAGGTATCAGTTATCAGTTGTGGCTGGTATGTGTGCCCAGTAACAGCAAGTTTCATGTGTGCTCCCTGAGAGCCATGAGCTGTTAAGTCTCTCACTATTTCCCAGTTAAACTGCAGTGCATGTACTGAAGTGGACTCCCTTTGAGCCACACTTAACTAGGGATTGGCTGTGCTGTGAACTTCACTGTGACTAAGTTTCTTATTGGCAGAGATTTTCTTTGTCATCTTTGACTCCAGCAGAGGAAAGACTAGAGCGTGATTGTACTGCTTGGCTTCTTGACATGAACCCCCCTTTTCATCAGAAACGGGAAATTAGGAGATGGACTGTGTCTTTGATCTGTTCTTCTGAAACCATTGCATATTGTCATCTGGCTGTTTTGGTAGTTTCCAAGATGTAAAGGGTGTTGTCAGGAAAGAAAACTTCCATGATTGTCTTCATACACAGACATTTCCTCTGGGATTCAGTTACATTTCAGTAAGTGCATTGAGGAGATGCAGGCATAAAACCTTGGTGTCCCCTCTTGTTTTTAATTATATGTTCTTGTTGAAACAAAGACAGACAAGGACACCTCTTGAAGGTCCCAAAAGTTCCTGTTTTGCTTTTGGACAGGCTGGTAAGCATGTTTCTAACCCATGTTTCTAGTCGTGGCCCACCTGAAGGACAGGACAGCTGGTGATCTGCAGCTCATTGCACACTCGTTATTTTGAACTTTCTTGTGCACACCTTAGTTCTGCCCACAGACTTCATGACAGCACTTTGTCAGCACCACCATGTTTTTGAAGATGTCTGGACTCTGTAGGTCATCACTCTGCACCATCTAAGTCTGTTGGAAGTACGACGAGGGAAACTCCACAGTTGACAGTCATTTCCCCTGGATGTCTTGGGTGTTTCCAGATACTCTTCATCCTGCAGCTGAACTCACCCAGGCTGGTTATGCACCTTCCTCAGCTCTCCTTTTCCCTTGGGAAATTCTGTTCCAGGTTTCCAAGCATGGTTAATGATGTAGTCTGGTCTTCACAGTGACCATGTGTTGCTGGAGCAGTGGGATGCCCCAGCCAAGAGCTTGGCGGTGATACTGGCCACCCAGGGTGGTCACCTGCACAGGGGCAACCTCTCAGCCCCTGGAGGTCCCCTTGGGGAGGGGGGTACGTTTCTGTGTCATGATTGCCACCTGGTGGTCACCAGTGACACTCTGTCCCCTCAGAAGGCCACCCTGTCCCCCCCGACTGTGCTGGGAAGGAGCAGGGAGGAACTCATGGCTCCATGTCCTGCTGGCAATGCCCTCAGTGTGGGCTGCTGTGCTCCCTCTTTCATGTGCCGTGATTTTACTGTGGCAAAAAAATGCCATTTAATTGTACCTGCTTCAAGTAGTAGGTGAAGCAAAATAGCTCCACACTATTCTCTTTCTTATAGATAAATATTACAAGTACTGCCATGTACAGTTACTTTCTGGGGACCTTTTTTCAGTGTTGGAGTCCAGAGCTGTTTGGACTATTAGTCCAGACATCTTTGCACTTTTGGAGATGGTAGAGGTTGAATCTTTTGTCCTAACATATGATGACTGATAAGACTAGTAAAAAAAAGTTACAGGAAAACACTGAATCAGTGATTCCCTCTGTGTCACACAGGGCTTGTGGCTATTCTAGCTCAGGGCCTTAGATGTTGGTTTGTCAAGGTGACAAGATTTGTCACAGCAATTGTAATAAAATGAAATGTTGCAAGATGTTCTCTCACTTCACACTCCTTCCAAAGCATCCAAGTGGTTTGAATTCCTTTCACCTCTGGCATTTTATTCTGTTGTTTTAATTCACAAATGTATTTGATGTGAAGGGAAATGACAAGATACCTTGGGCAGCTCCCTGTAAGGCTTGAGGGAAGCTCTGATTCTCGAACAGCGGAGCTCTTCTGGAAGAACACTGTCTTGCCAGTGTAACTGTCAGTAAAGCTGTGTTCCTGAGCACAGCTCACTGTGTGCTCTGAAGCGTGGTGCCCCATCTGCGTGGGGAGCACCGTGCTGCTCCTGCAGTCCGATGGCAGGTGGCCTGGCAGCTCAAGGGAGTCAACACCATGGTGTGGAGTGGGGCTGGACTGGGCTGTTGGGTGCTGGGGATTCCCATGACACAGCCCTTTGTTTCAGTGATGCTCATCCCTGCAGCCATCTCACCATCCCCACTGGTGCGCTGGGCTTTATTAAGCCAGTGCAGCTCTGCCTGTGAGCTCTGGGCCCTGGAAGCAGCCCAGTGGCCCTCCTTGCTGTCCCTTCTGCTGCTCCTGTACAAACTTCCTCTAGGAGTGGTGGCTCATTGATGTATAAGGTGTTCTGCTGCTAAAAGATACCCTTAGTGTAGGATGACTGTGGATAAGTCTGCTCCAGGACAGATTGACTAAGGTTGTTAAGTCCCTATGGAAGTTACTCACTCCCATTTGGGAGCCTGCCCATCTTTCTAAAGGAAACAAGCCTTGTGTAATTATGCTTTTACTTTTTGGAGAGTTCTTATCATGTAACTTCTGAACATATTGGCCAGTTTCAGCCGAGTCTGGGGAGTGGAGGGGTCTCAAGTGTTTGTGGAAATGGGTGGCCGAGGAGATGTGATCAGTGTCACTGCGAAGGAGGAGATGGCAGCATGAGTGTGACTGCCCCAGACACACACGCGTGGGAGGTCAAGCTCCGGTGAGTCGGCAGCTCAGAGCAGTTCAGTGAGCTATGGCTGGTTTGGAGGAATACTGTCCACTGCCCGGCTACCGCTGTGTCTGGGATCAGCACAAGAGTATCCAAGGAATTCAAGGTAATGCTCCCACATCAGCGTCACAGAAAAGAAATGTTTACGTCTGTGATCATTAGAATGTTGGTTTTTTTTACCATCTAACATTTTTTTAAAGAGAGATCTACGCAAGCCTGGGGTGTCACAGACACTGTGACTCCCTGGGAGTGAACGTTTGACTGCCACTGGGCCCTGTGCCTGTTGTTGTTTATAAGCCTCTTGCACTATTCTTGCTACCCTTGGTGGCTGCGGAGCCCCACGAGTGGTTTTACAGCCTGGCTGTTACTCCAGGGCTATTGGTGATCCTATATGCGTTACCTTTGATCACATGCTACCCTGTCAGATTTCACTCTGGTGCAAGTCATCATGTCTGCGTGACTGTAACATGGCCCCAATTAAAGTCAGTTGTACACTTTTTATTTCAAGGTACTTGGGAAATGTTCCCTGAAACACTGTAAATCAAATGTTAATTACTATTAAAAAAAATATTAGTCCTATATCAAACCTCTGGGTAAACCCCTTAGGGTTCATAATCTAATTTCAGTAAACGGATCAAGAGAACATGGGTTTCGAGACTGAGCTGGAAAGCACTCTGGCATTCAGAGGTGCTTTCCATGACTTGTCGTGCAGTTGTGCAGACGCCCTCCTGGTGCACTTCCCAGCTCTGCCCTTCCAAGAGAAGGAGCACCTCTTCAGGTCCTCGCCCCTTCTTTTTGGTAGGGCAACATGGCCTCTCCTTTCCTCCCTTTTTTTCAGCCCATCCTTGGTGGTGCTGCTGGGCCTGTGGACGCGTGGGCTCGTCCCTGCTCAGTCTCACAGCTCTGCACTAGACATTGGAAATGAAGTGGTGATTTCTGTGGTTTATCGTTACTGCTGGGAGAGAGGGAGATAAAACTGATGCCTCATTTACTTACATTAAAATAAGGATCAGGCTGGGACCATGCTGCAGAAACAGAGGACTCTGCCTCGATGCCAAATGCGCACGTATTTCTGCCATACAATTTGTACATAAAATTGAAACAATGGAGGGAAATATCTTTTATCCTTGTTTTCATTTTTATTTTAAAGCTAGGCAGTGCGTGCTCTACAGCTTACCACACCACGAAGAGCACAATCCTTTCCAGCATATTATGCATTGTGACAGGTTTATTATGCGGCCCTTCCCGTTGTGAGGAGAGCGAGCTGTGCTCCCATAAAGAAGATGGGCTTGCTTGTGCTGCACGGATGGGGTTTGGTCTGTGGGTTTATGGCACATTTGAAGCCTTGAGAGCACCTTGCTTGTCCAAATGACAAGTGCACTGTTTTGGCCCCAATTTAGGAAAGTAATTAGTGCCTGTTCTCACTCATTGGAATTAAAGCAGAAGGATCAATATAATGATTGTGTATTTTATGCAGTGGAAAACCACTTATTAGAGTGGCTGGTTTTGTGCTGTGTTATTACTGCTGTCTTTTGTGTCATATTTTGATGGATTTGCCTTAATTTCAGTTGTAATTTTCTTGGGTCAGGAGTGTTATCTCTGTTGGCTGTAATGTGCCATTTGCCCTAATGGCAGCATATTAAAAAATAAAAAATAATTTACCTCCGCCAGCTGTAGAGCAATCTGGGAGTGAGGAAGGGAACAAGGGGAGCTGCCATGGGACATAGGTTCTCATGTCATATTTGTAACTAGCCAGGAAGGGAATAAATGTCCCACTTCTTTGGAGTCCCAGTTTGCATGCTGTGTCCAGAGCCGAATGCTTGTTTGACACCAGAGCTCTCAGACAAATGTGTACTGGGGTTTGCCCTGGAGCAGATGGAAACTTTCTCTAAGCCTAATAGAGCAGCAGCCTCATCCACACATGTGCAGGATATTTCATCAAAGACTGTTAGCATGTGGGAGACAGCTTCCCTGTCTATGACTTGCTTCTGGATTGTTGGCTCCTCTCCCATTAGCTCCTGGTTCAGAGGCTTCTGCTTAGCTAGGTAGAGGAAGGACAAACTACTTGGAATGTTTGTGTCCTGAAAGGAGTCTGGAAAATGGTTGGAAAAATGATCTGTGGATATGTCTACCTTCATGGCTTCTGCAAGGAAGGCAGTGAGGGTTCTTCACACCTCTGTCTTCACAGGGCGTCATTTTGCCCAGTAGAGATGCATATCCTTTGGGATGGAGAGCAGTGTGCTGAGCTCTCTGGGAGCTGTCTTCTGTGGAGCTCTCTGGGATCTGGTGGGAATCTGTTCTTCATTTTGGCTAATAGGGGTGAGTCACCTTTTTTAGTGGTGAGGAGAGAAAGGAGGATCTCAAAGGTACCTGTCATGTGTAACTCTAGTGCTGCCTCTGTGGAGGGCTGTACTTTTCTTAGCCCTGTTGGATGTATTATTTCTAAAATTCAGTGCTTTCTTACCTCTGGAAAAACATAATAATGTAAAATGTCTCCTTAAAATGTGATGCACAGAACAGCCCAGGGTACAATCTGGCTACTGTTTTGCATCTCCAGCAGACTTAAGTCATGATATGGTCTGAATTCCTGCTAAGGCCTCTGCCAAAACTCAAGGAGAAGTGAGTGGGCGGAAGAGTGTGTTTGAGGGCTCAGCAGCCTCTCTGTGGGGACAGTAACAGCTATACACTTTAAAAAAGCATCCCTTTCTTTCTTTCTACAGGCAGCTGGCCAAAAGTCTTGGGCAGGCTGGGGAGATTGAGCCGGAAACGGAAGGGATCCTGACAGAATATGGTGTGGATTTCTCCGACTTTCCTGCTGAAGCCCTGGAATGTCTTCCCCAGAACCTGCCCTGGGTTATCTCCCCTGGAGAGCTGGCCAAAAGAAGAGATTTAAGGTAATGACAAAAAGCACAGCCTGACACCCCTCCTTGAGTTGGTGCACAGTTGTGCTATTCTGTTTTGCTTTCATCATACTTTCATAAGCCAGGGCCATTTCACATGTACCGTATTACATGTTACCTGTGCTAGCATGAAAAAAAACTGCCTTTGAAACTACCTACAAACTCAGATGATCAGTTATTTGGAGAAGTATTTTGTAAGACAAAGAGGCCTTTTCTCAAAAGAACTATTGAAAACTGAAAATTTGGTGTTTGGCACCTAATCTAAAAGCTTTATGTTTTTCTCTGGAATGTATTACGTATTTTAGTGGTAGTTTTATAGCAGAGATTTTCTGAATGCCTGGCAGATCAAATCATCTTGGACATTGTTACTTTGAAACTTAAGCTCAGGTAGAGACTGTCCTCTGTTTTCCTGTCTAGTCTCAACATTTTTCTCTGTTTTGAAGCACCACTGTCATGTGGAGTTTATGACTGCTCTTGATCAGGTTAGCAGCTGGTAGATGCAGTCCCTCGCTGCAGCCTGACAGTTGTGTGCTGTCCACCTCCCTCACATTAGCCATCACAGCAACGTAGTGATGCTCCCACCAGCTTTTAGGAGCTCCATGATCTGTTGGGTCTCACTCACTCTGACATTGCTGGACTAACCAGAACCAGTGGATTTGCTGTGCTTCAAAGTGTCAGATTTCAGAGATGTCTTTACTAGAAAAGATTTAAAGACAAAAGTAATTCATTTCGAACCTCACATGGCAATGAAGGTGCAAGAAAGCAAAACAGTAAATGTGCTATTGTGTTGGGTCTGACTGGGATGGAGTTAATTTTCCTCATAGCAGCCCTTCCAGTGCTGTGCTTTGCACTGAGAGCTGGAAAGGTGCTGATAACACACCCATGTTGTGGCTACTGCTGGGCAGGGCTCACACAGCACCAAGGCTGTTTTTCCAACATTCCCCATGCAGTGGGATGGAGTGGACAAGATCTTTGGAGAGGATGCAACTGGGACAGGTGACCCAAACTGACCAAAGGGATATTCCATACCATACGACATCAGCTTAACAATAACAGCTAGAAAAAGGTGGGCAGGGCATCCGTTTGTCCTCCAGAGCAACCACGACACGTTTGGAGCCCTGCTTCCTGGAAAAGGGGCCAGACATCGCCTGCTGATGGGAAGGAGAGAATAAATCTTTGTTGTCTTTTGCTTCAGCATGTGGCTTTGCTTTGCTTTTTGGTAAACTGCCTTTGTTCTAACCAAAGAGTTTCATGTTCTCTTCTTCCCCCTAGTCCAGCTGAGAGGAGGAGTTGGGGGCAGTGATAGAGTGTCTTGGTGGGCAGGGCAGTTATGATGGTGATAGGATGTTTCCGCTCCCACCCTTGTTTATGCTGGAGCATCCTGGCTCAGTTGGCAGATTCACTGCTTGCTTGCTTGCGTAGTGCTGAGGTGAAACAGCCCTGTGAGCCTGATTCCTCAAGACCTTCACTGCTACAACCACTTGCATACATGTAGCAAGGTCCTCTCCCTCTATAGTTTTGTCCATGTTATTGGCATGGATATGAGTAATTTGAGTGGATAAGCTGATAAACTGCAGCCATTTGTATCTGTACCCTGACTCCAGGTGTTACTTTGGACCTAATCCTGTGACTTCCTTACTGCTTCAGCTTTACTGCATTTCCATTGCTGTACGATGGAATACTTCAGGGAAGAGTCACACTACTGACAAGTGCTAACACTCAGATACCAGATCAAGGCTGTAGGATTCA
>VWZY01007440.1:36585-149445 GCA_013399075.1 Chloroceryle aenea | reverse complement strand
CACAAAACCCTGAATGCTGTGGTTCAAAATTAACTGGAAAGTGCTTATTTTTGTATTCTTGACTACATTTCAGTAACATTCTCTGTTTCTTCTGACCATGTTCTTTCAAGCAAATAAAGAGCTTGACTAGTCTCCAGTCTGACAAACAGTTTTGGAAACAAGTTCCAAGTGCATTTCTTGCTTTTATTGCTAAATTATTAAACTGGGACTTATCAAGGTGATAACAGTTTTGCAGTTAAGCCATTTAAATCCCTCTCTGCCCCTTCCCAACCACAGTGCACACTACAAAGTAGATTTCCTTTTGATCCTCTCAAATATAAACATTTAACAGTCAAAGTTTCTAAGACAATTATTTGAGCTTAATTTACTAATCCTTTTAATGTCAACTGCCACACCACTGAATAACTAGTCTGTGGTCTAACCACATATGGAGATAACATGAGACTTCAAGTTATGGAAAGTAAAATACAGATAAGTCTTCTTTTTTTGTTTCCTCACAGTGAGAGGTTTGTCTAGCCAGGAAAAAGATGAGTTTTATTAGTAAGTGCATCATGAATTGCAGCTCAGTGGAGCCCTGCAGCTGGAGACCTGGTCTCACCCATCCGACCTTGAGAGACTGTTCTTGACAAGTCTCAGGGTAGCTCAGCTTTTAAATACGAGTTTTGATATTGTGGTCTGCAGTGTTGTACAAGTATCTGGTGCGTGCTGGCCCGGCTGACATCCAGAGGAAGACACCAGAACCTGGGTATCTGGTCTGGGTGCACGTGGGAGTTGTGCCATGTTTCCAAGGCAGCGCGCGCCATGTGCACCAGCCTCTGTCAGTGCCCACCTTTGCTGTACCCTGTTCATGTTGATCTATCAGGATCTTCAGCTTACTGAACAGTATTCTGTTCATGTTGATCTATCAGGATCTTCAGCTTACTGAACAGTATTCTGAGGGTACAATATAAGATAAATTACAGTGAAATAATGACATTTTTTTCTCCTGCTACAGCCATGTTAACACTCCTGCATAGCTCATCCTAATTCAGTTTGCACATTGCTTACCTGACTAAACACATTAGAATCATAGAATGCTTTGGGTTGGAAGGGACTTTTAAAGGTATTCCAACCTGACCTTGAATGTTTCCAGGGATGGGGCTTCTACCACCTGTCTGGGCAACCCATGCCAGTGCTTCACCATCCACATAGTAAAAAACTTCTTCCTTATGTCAAGTCTAAATCTCCCCTCTTTTCGTTTAAAATCATCACCCCTTGTCCTGTTGCCAAAGGCCTGGCTAAAAAGATTGTCCCCATCTTTCTTACAGGACCCCTGTAAGTATTGAAAGATTACTGTTTGGCTTATAATACTTCTATCTTTAATAAATCCTCCCTAGTTCTGTTACACAGTACCTAAAATTTCTAGTGTCATACATTACGCTTTTAGGATTTGGAACTTAGACCTGAGAAAAGTCTTGGGGTTTTGTGTGTTTCCTCTTTTTGAGATAACTTTTTCTTGTTTCATCATGGGAAGTGACCCTTTCCTCCTCAGAAGGTAACTTCTGTGTGCTGCTAACCAGTGTCCTGAGTGTGATCGAGTCTGTGAGTCAGTGTGTAGAGCACGAAGGTAAAATTCTGCACTGAGGCATTTGTGAGTGTGGTTTTAGATGAAAGTGAGACAATGTGCTTTACTGAGCTGCTGAGGCTGGGGAAGAGGAGGGAAGGATTTTTTGTCCATGCCATCTTGTAAATACGTTCCTTGATTGTCCTGCAAGTCTTTCAGTTTTACAGGAAGCCTGTTCTTGCCATGCATAGTCTGTTTGGATAACAACTGTGAGCTCATCTACATAGCCTGTGCAAAATTGCTTCCAAGAGATTTCTTTTTTTTCCTCATTTCTCCAGTAATTGCTCACAAAGAAAGGTTTACATAATATTTTAATATTACTGAAGGCAGAAAAGATCCAAGCCTCATGGATGGCTTTGAAATCTTTTAGCTGATTTAGCTCTCTTCTCTGTCACTAGCGCAGAGTTTTGCCATGGGCATCTGCTCTTTTCCTGCATGGGTTTATGTGTTTGTAAAATTAGGCAAGTATTTCACAGGCACTCTCATCTTACCTGTTTGTAAAGAGGACCAAAAACTTCTAATGAAGGGCACTAGGCAAGTATTAGGTGTTGGCATCCCATGCTGCAGTTGTGTTTTATGGAGAGCTTGAAGTTTTGTAAAGTGTCAGAATAGTGTGGCTGAGGAACCTTCCTTTCCAGAGACTTTCAGTGTGATGATACAGATAGGACTTAATTTATTTTTCATGTTGACTGGAGTTGGTATTTTTTCATCAGAAGTTTGAGGAGTGTTTGGTTTCTGCTTTTAGAGAAACATTGGAGATGAGTGTCATAAAGACAAATTTTGATGGGTGCAAAGTTTCAACCATTTTCCAGTGTTTCAACATGTAATTTTCATTTCCTTGTTTGCTTTGTTTTGCACTTAATCTTTCAGTGGTGTGTGTCCAAGTACAGCCTCTGAGCAGAAGAGGGGTCACAAGGAAATGAGATTTCAGAGGTGGGTGCAGGAGACTGGGGCTAGAGGAGGCAGCCATTCGAAGAGCTGTAGCCAAGAATCTAAGAAACCCAAAAGCTATTTCTAAGACTCATTCCAAATGTTTCTAATTTCATTCATATCTTTTTGTTTCCTTTACTGCTTAACTGGGACAAGAGAGTAAAGCCAGAAAAGTCCGATCATAGTGGGAAACAAAAACCTAAATATTGGAGAGAGAAAAAAGGCTGTTCTTTGCAAAGCAGTTCTGCCTTTTGCTTGTTTCCCATTGTTGGTGTTACTGTGGAAAATGTATAACATCACTCTTTTGGAAAGTGCTAGAGCCTATTCAAGTAGAGATGGTTTATATAGTCTAACATGGAAGAACTTGAGGATATCTATTTCTTTACCATTTGCCTAATAATAAGTGAGCCTGTTGACCTCTGCTGGACTATTACAAACGTGAAACTTGGCACACAAAACTGCTTGCTCTAAATTTTCCAGTTGCTTTCTCTTTTTCCATTTGATGTCATCCTGCCAACTACTGATTTTATTATTATAAACAGGACATTGTATTCACTTTTAAGAAGAAATATGAAGCTGAAGGTAAAATTACAAACTACAGTTTCTCAGCTGGCAAAATACAAAACAATGAGCTAAAAATACTGTGCAGAGAAAGGGTGCTGTGGCAAGAAACTGAAATATCCACAAGATGTATGTGGTCTGAGGATCAGAAACTGACTTCTGCTGAGCAGCTCTGAACTCCTGAGAGTCACCAAATGGTTGAACTTGGAAGGCACCTCTGGAGATCATCTATTCCAACCTCCTTATTCAATGCAAGGTCAGCTTATGCAGGCTGCTCAGGGCTGTGTCCATTTTGGGGTTGGGTGTCTCCAAAGATAGATTCCACAACCCCTCTGAGGAATGTCTTGCAGAGCCTTACCGTAAAAATGTGGGTGTTTTTACCTTTAAATGTAATCTCCTCTATTTTATTCTCACTGCTTTTTATCCTATTACTGGACTGAGAAAAGTCTGTCTCTGTCTTCTTTACTGCCAGGTATATTTTCACATTGATAAGATCTCTCTGCCTGAGCCTTCTCAAGCCTGAACAGTTCCAGCTCTCTCAGCCTCTCCTTTGTAGGTCAGATGCTCCAATTCTTTAATCATCATCGAGGCCCTTAAACAAGATTGCACCAGTATGTTGATGTCTTCCTGGTACTGGGGAGCCCAGAACTGGACACAGCATTCCAGCTGCGGTCTCAAGTGCAAAATAGAGGGGAGGGACTGAAGGACTGTATCTCTTGGGCAACACTCTTCCCAAGGCAGCCTTCGCTACAATGGCACGTTGTAGTTCAGCTCATCCAGGACCAAGGACCCCAGGTTCTTTTCTGACAAGCTGCTTCCAGCTGCTTGGTCCCCAGCCTGTACTGTGGCGTGGGGTTATTCCTCCCAGTGTGCAGAACTTTTCTTTTCCCTTTGAGTTTCCTGAGATTCCCATCAGCCCATTTCTCTGCTGAGGTCCCTCTGAACTGCAGCATAACTGTCTGTTCCTCCCATTAAGGCTAAAAGGCCTGGAGGGCATCAGACCAGGGGATGGCAAGGATCCACTGCACTGCCAGGAGACAATGCTCCCTTGCTTCCCTTACAGGGCAGTTAATGAACTTTGCTCTTGCAGGCAAAGGGCTCTAATGCAAGGACACTTTCAGTTAAAATTTGCATCTTGTTATTTCATCATGTGACCTGAATTGCAGTGGACCTGAAGCTCTCCAAGTTTTGGAAGGCTAAATCATAATTTTTGTCTACCCATTCAGAAATGCAGCATCCTTCCTTTGGTTGATAAGGGAGGAAAAGTGGAGGGGCTCTGCTGTGTCTCTGTGTCCACTGTGGAAGGAAGTTCTGTAGCACTGTTTGTAACTGGAAAGCACTGGCAGCTTGACAGTACCTGCCCTGAAGTTCTGCCTGCTATTTATTTCTTTCGTGAGGAGTGTTACAGCTTGTAACAGGGATTAACAGTGCTTACAGTAAAGGTTTGACAGTGTGCTCTTTGCTGTAGGTGCCCAAGGAGATTATTGACTGATAAAATTAGAGGCGATGGTAAAAATGGCAACCTTGAGCTGTGCAAGGAGTGTTGGAGGAAAGCAGTCAACTTCTGAAACAGATGTTTTTTTCGAGGCAGGTGGACGACTTTAGTTAGAAATGAGTGCAAGTCAGATAAAACATCATTAAACTGCTTGTTTCCTGGAGATTTTCCACTACAAAAAGCTGGTGTTAAGTAGAGCAAGACTTACTCAGCTATAATAAGATATGTAAAAATGCTCTGTTTTCTAATGGAAACTGAGCAATGACTTTTTTAGCAAATGTATAAGCAACATTGCTACAGACCTGACTGTTATCTTGGCATGGAGTGGAGACACAAACAGGGCCAGATTATGATCTTTGCCCTGTTACTGAGCTGTTCTGTGACTAATCTAATATTCTCCATAGGGAGACACAAGGCATACGCAGGATTACTCTGTGGTCTGTAAGGATATCAGATCTAGTTCCTCTCTAACGGGATTGATTCCAGAAAGTGGTGATGATTGCTGTAGCTGCTTTGGGTACTTCTGTTGTCCGGGCAGTCTGAGGAATGGTAACTTCTCTTGGATCGGTGAGGAGAGCTCAACATTAGCTCCATCCTCACCCATTAGCTGAGTAAGTAATATTCTGAATAAATATGGTGCTGCTGTCAGAGTGATGTGATTCAGATGCTTGCTTCTGGTTGGCTTCTTTGGGTCCTTCTGTTTTCATAACATTTTCTACTACGCTATAGCTACAGCAATTGTGGTGACATGGTTTTGTACAAAATCATGCATGGTCTTTGCTCTCAGATGCTGTTGTTACCAGTGGCTGGTATACACGGACACACTGACAACTTCACTGGTGTTTTTGCTTACAGGAAAGTGTGTGGAGCCATTAGAAGTGCAGCTTCAAGTGGAATCGGTGGTGTGTAGATGGACAGGATTATTGCATTTTGATCTTACAGGCCATCAAAACTAAGCTTGCTCAGTTAAGAATCTGTTTAGTTGTGTCAAACAGCAGTAACTTACACAACTAGGTTGTTATACATACAGTCTTGTTCCTGCCTGGCTGTCTATTTTATGGAGAGAAAAGGAGAGAATAACAGAGGGATGTGAGGATTAAATCTTAAATCAGTTTGAGAATGTGTCCATTTCTTAACGGCTTCCACTGGATCACAAGGTGGGATTTTGATGAGCAGAAGAAAGTGCCTTATCCTCTCATATTTCTGCATGTTAAGTGGCCCAGTTCAGGTGTGACAAATACTACCACTTTCCTTGCTGTCATGGTGCTTTGCTGGTGCCCATCTACAGGTCAGATACCATGGGAGTGCATAGGAGGTGAAGCATCCAAGTCCTGGTGTCAACCCAGGTATCTGTCTCTGATGCTGTAGATGAAAAAAGCCTCAGAACTAGGTGAGGCAGTATATCCCTGCTGTGGTGTTTCAGGACTGATCACTGGGACAGACTGGTCATTACAACGAACACCATTTTCCTCATGGTTTCATTCTGATATGGTCTGAAGCATGCTTTGACCTGTCCATCTGCCCTGAAGTCTTTGGGTAATTGGATTCTTGTTCCTTGGTTATTGTCAGATCTTCGCTCTGTAAAAAGAAAGGGGAAAAAAAAAAATCATATAGATGGCACAGATGCAGCTATATGAGGCAGGGTTGTACTGGAGGTATCACAGCATGGATTAGAAGTGGGGCAGTTCAGAAAAGACTGACAAAAATACTCTGGGAGATGAGGGATTGATTTACAAGGAAGAACCAACTGTTCAATGTGTATTTGCCAACACTGAAAGTAGAAGTTTGTGAAAGATTTAGTAGTTGATAGTTAAAATATGTGGACCAAAACGAAGAAAATGAGAATCATTTTAAATGGTGGGAGGCTGGAAGGGGGTGTCATGAGGACAAGGAAGGTAAAACAAAGAGGAAACCTTTCCTGTCCATCCTAAAGTAGACTGTAGCTTAGACTGCTAAAGTATTGGAAAGTCCATCACTAAAGATGCTTAATACTATATTGGAGGAAGTCCCTGCAACTGTATTGTCATGAGTAGTCCAGCTCTGACCTAGGAGGGTAGGATGACCTAATGTCTCTTCCATTTCTAGCTCTGTGCAGCTATGATTAGTTTATACAATGCAAGTGCATTTTCAATTACACTCCACCGTCTTGCGTGGGATGGTGGTGGTGCAGAGACCTCATTATATTTGTGGCACAATTACAGCATGACTTGTAGCAAATAGTGCTGGCACTTGGTCTCTCAGAAACTCTGATCTCATTTATATATACGTTGGCTTTTCAAGCCATTTAGATGTGTTACAAGACTGCAGTGCTCTTTTTTCCATCTTCCTCTTTGCTTGGAGGCCATAAATATATAGAAGGAATAATTGATTCTGGTTCAGCAATGCAGTGAGCAGTCCTTGGTGAAAATGCAAATGTTTATTGTTGTAGATGTGTAATACATCAAGATTCATTGTCAGCTGCTCTCTTGGGCCAAGGTCTATTTTCTGAACCAGAACAGGACATGAGCTAAAACATAAACACAGAGAAATTAAAAAGAACAGTACTGACTCGATGTAGAAAGTTGAGCTTTCAGGGCATTTTATGCTGTGCTGGATTTTTGTGGAACTCATAACAATTAGTGTCTGGCGGGTGCAGGTTTTGCTTCCAGTTATTTTATAATTTCATTTTGTTTTGAAATTTCTGCACCATGCAAAAAACATTTTGTGATACGTTGAGTATCTTTGTCAGTGTGTTACATGGCATTCAGAAAGCCTTCAGAGATTTGTCAGGGTACTCCTACTGCATGCATATTTTTTACAATGTAGTCCTTTTATGAATCTGTCTTGGATAGAGCCACCCTGGGGTTTTAACTAAAATCTGCCAGCATCAAGTGTGACAAATGTGGCAGACACTACATGTAATAGATGTTTTTAGGAGTGGGATGTTGAAGTCTCTAAAATGTTCAAGTACTGATTGTTCTCTGAAATTTCTCTCTGAGAAAGAGTACTTCGTCCCTGTTTGAGTGATGAACATCAGTGGAATTGGTCCCACACTTATTGGCACATTGAAACAAACCTGCATGGACACCGTGGTTGAGCTGGGTTTACTTGTGATTGAGGAATGAGATTGATTTTTGTGGTCTCCATAACAATTGGACTGTTGTGTGAAAAAATGTTAGTAGCATTCACTAGAAACAGTTAACAGCTCTAGCATGCCTGTTCCCAAGTTAAAAAAGCTGTTCCCAGGTCTGAGAAATGATGTCTCAGATGGTGCTCAGCTGGGTCTTAGAAATGATGTGAAGAGCTTAAAGATTCTAAAAGTGCTTTTGCTGTGCTTAATTTTAAAATGCTGTCTTTGAGCTGGAGTTAATAAGAGCAACCAGGAGGCTGAGCTTTCACTCCCACCAGGCTATTGAATGTACTCACAAAGTGGAGAGAACAGGACAATCTAAGGAGTCCCCAGAAGAATGTAAATGCACTGCAAGTGTCTAGACATGCAGTCACTCATACTGTAATTGTCTTAGCACAGACATACTCAAGTTTAAAGAAGGCTTGCACTGCCTAAACTTTAATAAGCAAGATGGTGGTCAGTACTGTTTCTCCTCCAGCAGCAGCAGTCTGGTCTTCAGAAATAAGCTAGCACTACTGCAGAAGATTTAACTTGGTGCTTCAGAAGCAGTTGGACGAGTGGAGGGACTGTGGGCTATAAGCACCAAGCTTCGGCAGGGTAGGAGGGTAAGCGTGCGGGTAGCTGCTGAGATGCTTGAATCAGAAATCCTGCAGTGTTTGTGTGCTGAGAGTTCACAGGCAGCAGGTTTTTACTACCTTTTCCAGTCTAGTGGGTGTTGTGGCTTCTGGTGTGTTCTTTGTTCTTTTGTAGTTATTTTGAATGTGTTGGTTTTCATGAGTGACCAGTAAACACTGGAGGCAACCGCTTCAGTCTGAAAGTTGCTCTTGGGAGAGAGTTGGGATAGGGAGGCAGAAGGGTAACTAACTTCAAGCACAATTCTATCAGATTCCTGAGGAGGGAAAATGAAGAGGTGCTGATCTCTTCTCCCTGCTATCTAGTGATAGGATGCATGGGAATGATTCAAAACTACGCCAGGGGAAGTTTAGACTGGCTATTAAGAAGCATTTCTTTAGTGAGAGGGTGGTCAAACCCTAAAACAGGCTTCCTAGAGAGGTGGTTGCTGCCCCAAGCCTGTCAGTGTTTCAGAGGCATTTGGACAATGCCCTTACTAACATGCTTTGACTTAGCCCTGAATTGCTCAGGCAGTTGAACTAGATTATCATTCTGGGTCCCTTCCAACTGAAATAGTCCTGTCCAACTCTGTCCTATCCTATCCAAGCCCCTGTGTCTGGGTCTCCTCATGGGAGACCTTTGATGGGTCATTGCTCAGCTCCTTCTTTTAGGCACTGTGGTTTGCTTGCAGAGGCACCCAGCTCTCTCCTTGTCTCTTGTGAGACCAGCCAAATTCTGCCCACGACCTCAGTCCTGAGCAGTCTGAGTTCAGGCAAATGGCAAAGTTGTGGCTTCATTCTGAGTGTCTTAAGTTGCTGGTAGCTGCAGACAGGGTCAGGAGGGATGATGATCTGTGACATGCAGCAGTGTGGGCACTGTTAGGCTGCCCATCTGACTTGTGCTCGTGGTGCCTCTGGGATGTCCTTCCTCTGTTCTCTGCTTTCCCTGTTTCATACTTGCATCTTTAGGGCTCTGTCTTCTGCGAATGGTCACTTAAGCTAGTAAGGACATAATCTTGTTTCATCGAGGGTTTTCTGATGCTCTAGTGGGTACATGCAGTTCTCTGAACGGTTATTTCACAGTTGTTGGCATTTGTTAGAGTGGTGAAAATCTGGACTCCGTGTCTCCGCTGATGAGTTGACTCATCAGTGTGCTGCTGGCTGGGAAAGCCTTCCAGTTGTGTTAGGAGGGTCTGCAGGGTGCTGCTTCATCTTCCATGTACAAACTGTTACTTTTCTCCATTAACAGCACCAAGTTGCTTCTACAGCAAATCTCACTGGTAACAGCCAAACTTTGCCCAACAACTGGCCATGCCAGAAACCTTGCCACTAAGCCAGCCTGAACCCATAGCTTACAAATGCAATACTTCATCTTGATCCAAGTAACCTTCCACTCGAGTGAAGATGGAGCCGTGACCACTGGGACTTGTAATCTCCTTGTGCCATAGGTGTTTATCTTTTCTGGCTAAACCAACTGATGCATTGAATTCTGAACAGTTTAGTTTGCAAGAATGGGTATATTGTACCAAACCCTGCAGCACCAACTCTACAGTATCCTCTCTGCTGATTCTCATGGATACCTTTGCAAAGAGGTAGATATTTGCACAAAGAAGAACAAACTGCTGTTGCAGTTCTCTGATCTGTGAATGTTTTAATTACAATGATGGTAATTGAAGTTTACCAACAGACTACTTATCTTACCTCTACCACTGCACTAGGTATTTATTATAGGTCCTGTTAAAGGACTAACTGCTCTTCAGATATGCTTGTCCACTTTAATTAGTCTTCTTAAGCTGTGCAAAGAGAAACTGCACTTAATTAGCTTTCCTTAAATTAGGATTGATATACCAGCCTCTATATGTTGGTGCTGTCATTACTGTCTAATAAACTAAGTGCTCTATTCTTCAATTTTATTTTTTTTTCCCCCAGGTGTTTGCTTTGCAAGATGGCATATGGAACCAGCCTGCAAGCTTTGGTGTTAGCAGTGGTCTGGTCACTGCCTTGGGGCTAGAGGTGGCTGGGTCAGCTCTCCCAGGCACTGCCTGGGGCTGGCAGAGTCTGTCTGGGCAGTCAGTGTGGCACAGGCTTTCCTGACTCTTGCTTGCAGGTCCACCCCGCTCAGTGTGACCCATTCCCTTGATCCTCCAAAAGTCTTGCAGGCAATGCCTTGTTCTGGTGCTTGAAACCTCAGGCTGTGAGGAGTGAGTAAAGATTTTATTCATCCATCGACAAAAACTTCAAGCCAAAGCAAGTCCACCTCTGCAAACTTGCATTAAACATGTGTTTTGGATGAAGAGGGTCCTGTATAAATTGGAAGTTTCCACACTGAAATGTTTGTTTTCGGTTAGTGAGGAGGGTTTGTTTCTTAAAGGCAGATGTTTATCTCTAGTGCTTTCCAGCATGAAGATCAGAAAATCTCTTAACTCTCTGTATGTCTCTAAACCTAAACCAGTTTCCTTTGACTAACCAAGTTGTGTGTATGTTGGAACAAATGGATTTGGAACATCTCATTGCTTTTACAAAGTATGTTGTGACAATTTCAAATGAATAATGAATAAAACATTTATTAGGTGTAATGACAATGAGAGATGGCTCCTTTGGGGCTTTTAAATAACAGAGAGAGGGGGATGATCATGCTCCTTAATCCACAAGGTCACATTGGCAGCCCTCCAGAAGCTGGAGACAGCTTCCAGTTTATATTTACCTGTGGTTAGTGCAAATGTGCATGCATGCAGATGGGCCATTTGCTTGTGCTTAAGCAATGTCTTTGTTAGCAGGTGCAAAAAAAGTTCTGTTGCCTTGAGGTTTTGCATATAACCCACTGCAGTTTGGTTTTGTAATTGGTTACAATCAGAAACGTGGTCTGATCTCTCCAAGATCCCTAATGCCACAGCCTTTGGGGTATTGTACAGCCGGACTGTATGGTCAGGGGAGGAATTTGAATGTCTCCTTCCTCTTTGTAGGTCGAGCTTGCCACATAGCTGGGAGCAGTGTTATTTCTTCACCCAGATGGTTTTTGTCATTTGTCTCCAAGGTCATCCCTGGGGGGTTGTCCAGAAGAGGCTGGCATAGGTGCCAAGGGAGGGGACAGCTTGCAGAGCAGTGGGCAGGCTGTGCTGCTCATATCCAGCCTTTCCTCCCACGGCTTTTCATTGCCTTATGCCCATTCTCTCCAGGACAAGAGGCGGCTCTCTGCAGCCTGCTGGAGATAAAAGGTGATACCGGTGTGGCTGGAGGAAAAGCAGAATGAGATAGCTGAAAACATGCCTTCCTAGGAGACCTTGCCCTGGAGGAGCACATGTGTGGGGTGTTGCCCTTAGGCTCAGCACTGTGGTCACATCACTTGGTGGATTGTTTTTTTTCCCACATGCCAGCCCTGGTTCCTATAGCCATCTGCAACTTCTCCAGTAATAAAAGCTGAAAACCAGAAATATAATTCATCACACTTAATAATGCAATTACTGTTGAGCAGAATTTGCTTAGAAAACTTCAGCGAGGTGTACTCCTGTGTGCCAGGATTATCTCACTGCTGTGAACTTTGAACTCTGCTTGCAGATCAGCTCCTCTTGTCCCATTGACTACCTGGCCATTAGCTCAACAGAACTTCCACAGAGTCCTTATGCCAGGGAATATCATTCCTTGTATTACTTGCTCAGTGACTTTCTTACCTCACCTTGCAGTCTGTGCCCAGAATAAACTGCCTGTGACAAGCTACAAGTCCAAGTCCCTTGAGTAGTTTAAAAGGAGAAGCGGATTTGAGCCTGGTGGTAAAACATATCCCAGCTGTGCTGCACATGGAAATGCTGGTGAGAAATGCTAAATCAGTATTTGTCTGGACGCCTCTTCAGCTTTGCGTCTGTGAGTTTAAGTATCTCAGACGGTGAGCGGTGCCTGTGCCTGCAGTTTGCATGCTAAGAGGCTGTTCAGAGCCCCGCCAGCATGTCCCCAAGAGCAGCAAGCTGTGCACAAAGTGCTGTCCAGGGAGGCCGGGGCTGGCCCCGCGGGTTTGGGCTCTCTGAACTGGGGCCACTGCCGACCTCTGCAGTAGATTGGATTGGCCAAACACATCTCAGCGAAGCAGCCCGTTAGTTGCTGCCATTGTATAAATGTGTTCAGAATTTGGCACCCGCATATTTATGCTCGCTTCTTTCCAGGGCAGACTGCAAATATGCACTTCATTGAAAGCAATCTGCTAATTTTTGAACTGCCTGGAGCTATGATTTCCAGTTGGTGGCAGATGCTTGTGGTTGCAGGCCCCAAACATCTGGGATATGCTGTCGATTCCCCTGACAAAGGAGCCCACGTTCTCTTTGAAGAAGCTCTTAAACCTTTTTCTTGCTTACTTGTCAAATAAAGCAAGCCATTTGTGTCCATTCAGTGCCATTTGCTCTTTAAAATGAAGTAAATTAAAGGAAAATTTACTGGATGGGGCTGCATGGGGGTGGGAGTCCTAGTGCCAGGATGCTGTTGCGTTTACACCCTGTGCATTACTGGGACCTGGTGTATCAATACGTGCAGGTGGGCACACATGCTTGCCCCATAGTGCTTGTAGTGTAGGTTTCTGTACCTGCATACGCATGGCTCCCTAAAGGAAGTTGCACAGTACCTTGGAGTGGAGTTATCCTGAAATGCCATCCTCAGGTGGAATTTTAAGGAATATATATTTATGGAAGTAAGGTTGTTTGCAAGCCTTTAAAGATTGGTTGATTTGTAGTGCTGGATAGCTAGGCAGCAGCAGATCAAAGTCCTGGTGTAGTTGAAAAGATTTTATATCTTTCAGTGTCACAGTCTCTAATTTGTTTAGATGCATGCAAAGGATCAGAAACTAACGTGCATCTGGGGATTAAGGCAGCTTTGCTACCCAATCTGAAAGCAAGCATATTCTAAAAGATTTCCGAAGTCTCGGAAGGCAGTGAAGTGCTTTACTGATTTTTATGTCTTTGAAAAAATCTCTATTTAGTGTGCCTGGTGGAATTATTTAAATACATGCTGCCAGCTGTCTGATACCAACAGATACCACCCAGAGCATTCAAGCACTGAAGTGGTGGCAGGCTGCAAAGATAGAGACACCGCTCCTGGTGTGCGAGCACCCATGCACAAACACTAAGACTTGCTAATTCCATGTGACACTTGCTCCTTTAAAACTTTGCTGTAATTTTTCCCCTCCCACCTCTCCTACCCCAGCAATATACCAGTGCTTATGCTGGAAGAAAAGTAATATATGTTTTCATTAAACATCTCTAGAGGGGAGTTGCCATCATGATATGATTTTTAATGCAGCAAAGAGAAAAGAAAAGAAGCATCTGATCTCTTCCTTGGCAGCCCTAGCCTGTACCACTGTGCTTGGGGATCTTTTCACTAGGGAGAGACTGAATTATTCTAAAGGTTAAGATAAAAGCAAAATAAACCAGCAAGCCCACTCATTTACTATCTTCACTGCTCTTCAGCTCCTGTCCCACATTCCACACATTGCTTGGGTGAACCTTGCTGTAGTCCAGGGGCCCAGTCAAGAAGTTGCTTTAGGGCATCCAAGGAGGAAAAGAGTCCTTGAAGCAGAACTGTAAGAAGCTTTATTTATTGAATGCTTCAGGTTTTAGGTCTCACTGGTGCCATGCTCTGCTCTATTAAACATGATGATTTCCTGAGTTGGATGCTTTTTATTTTTTCTCATCTACATGACCCTAGACCATATCTATGGTTTATTTTGGTGTGTTCCTGGTGTTCCTGGCATCCACTGCTACAGGATATATGTATGTAAGCCTTCCAGGGCAGGGCTGTGGGTACCACCTAGTACAATGTATGTGAAAGGGCCTTCAGCTTTTGTAAGCACCAGGTTGATTTGCTAGATCTCATTAGCTGATTTGGAGCTCTTTCCCTAACTTCCACAGTGTTTCCTACTGAACTCGCTCTTCCCTTTGGTGCATCATGGGCAATGTAGATGTTCTAAAGTACTGCACCTCTTAGGTATCTTTACTGAGACCAAAACTCTCACTCAATTTTGTTATCATTCAGCTTGGTTTGTAAATGTCTCGCCGCCTCTGCTTCACGTGAGCTGTGCGTGTGGAGTTTCAGACGCTGCGATATCTACTGTTATGTATGGGATGGGGGTTGTTTGTCTTCTGTTCAGCTTTGCAATTAGGAACAATCTATTTTTAGTCTATCTGAAAGGCTTCAGTACTTTTTTCGATTTGTTTCTTTGGAGTGAACTTGATGGGCTTTTATTTTTTGGTTTTGTAGAGGAAAATCAGTAATGATATGAAAGCTGTTAAGAGTAAGCAGTTATATTATAATGAAAGAAAACCTGCAAGATTTTGGTTTGAAATTAAAACAAACAAACAATGCACACAAAACAAACAAACCAAAAAAATACCACTCACCAAGCTATTCACCTGTCTAAAACATTTTTCTTTTAGATTAGATTTAGACTTTCAGATTAGATTGGAAGGTATTTCAACAGTCTTCTGAAAACCTGGTGGTGGTTGATGATGTCTGGTTGTCTCTGATGGCCTCTATGTTTTGATACCTTCTTCATGACTGGAAGATAAATTTTCCCTTTCTTGTTTTTTCCTTGCGTAGGAAAGAATGCATTTTCACCATCGACCCATCAACTGCCAAAGATCTGGATGATGCTTTGTCCTGTAAACAACTCCCTGACGGTATGAGACCTACTTTACAAAATACTTCTTATTGTTTATATTCAGCCGTTGACACATTGGTATATATAATTTGTCTTGAAGTATTCTTTACCAAATATGAGTAGAGTAATAAACTAGTTTTCTCTCTTGTTGTTTTAATTGCCTGTTTTCAGACATCTTAGAGCAGATATCTTCAAGCTGCACTCTGAAGTATTCCTGGTGTCGGGGAAGGCAGAACCATAGTCTTTTGCATAATCAGAGCCGTAATTTGATTTGAGCAGATCTCAGCTGTCTCCTGTCATTATGGGAGTTACAGCTGAATAGCTAATATGCCACTCTTGCAGACCACAGCTTAGTGAAACTTTGACCTTGAATGCACAGTTCCTGGATAAAGGAATACAGCTTTCTGAAGGTCACAGGCTGAATTGTGGTTTGGTGTTTATGGGATGCTGGGAATTGTCAGATGAGCAGAGTGTGCCTTATAAGTTGTGTTATTTTTCTCATTGCCTTTTAATCTTTCTGTGCTGCCTTATTTGTACTTTACTATGCCGTAAGCCAACAGAACAACAAGTAATGCTTCAGAAGCCAAATCTTGATGATTCTGACTTAAGGAACTTCCCTCTTTTAAACTTACTTTACTAACCAAGTTCTGCTTATTTAGTTTGATGTGATCCAGTAACAGGCTTGGTTAGAAATATTGCATGCACCACTGATAAAGAAGATAGTGATATTTGTGTGTGTGTGTATTTAGTTTTTCTTGTTGTTAATCATCACAGTACAATGATATCAAAGACACAGAGACATCATTCCCTTTTTCTGGGTTGATTTAATTCCATGTAATGTAGCCAATGAATTGTCATGCCACTTAACCCCAGCTGCAGAATGGTATTAAAGATCTATAAATTGATTTTTAAAAAACAGATATGAAAGAAAATTTGAGGCCAATAAAATTAATTATACTGTATGATAGCAATTTTGAGGCAAGATTAAGGAAAAATTGTTTTTTTTATTTCACAGAGAATATAAAGAGTCTTCTTAAGGGATCCTAAACTGAACTCTATTCTCCCTCCTTCCACTTTGTCATCTGAATTACTGTAGATTTATGACAGAGCTGTGATCTCACAGCCCCTCAGATCTAAGGTGATGTAACTCTGGCTTCTGAGTCTTTGCTGCTCACACGTGTGGTTCATGGTGCACACATCTGCATTTTTCTCTTATCCATAAGCCATTTGAAGAAAGTGTTCAAGGAAAAGATGTTTGAATAAGAATTCTTCTTTTCCAGAGAGTGCTCAAAGGCGTTATGGGGTTGTTGCTTGTACTCGGGATTTGATGTATCTGCTAATCAGGGATGTGGCTGCACTTTGAAGTTTGCCTTGTCTGTCCAACCCCAGCTGCGGGAGATGCTGTGTGAGGCCTCTTGCTCCAATCGGTACAGAAGGAGATGTGCCAGTGCATGAGGGATTCTCTACATGTAAGGTCCAGACAAGAGGGTTCAAGGTGCTACTGAGATGTTACCTGATTTTTAAATCTCTGTAGCATAACTGCTAAAAATACCCTTGTGATGCAGAGGTGAGTGGCTGCAGTGCTGCCCCATGCCCCGATCAAGCCTCTTTGGCACAGGTCCTTCTCATGCAATCCAGCTGAGAACAAAACCAAACAGGTTGGTATTTTTTCCAAAAATTACCTTTTGAGTGGACTTCACTCACATGCTTCACCAGTCTTCCCTACTTTGTTGCCTTTTTGCTCCCTGTGTAGGGGTGAGTCAGAGGGAGCTGCCTCCATATTGGGGAGAAAGTAAACCTCCAAGTCCTCTTGTCCTGGTTATTTCTGACATCCTTCTCCCAGGGGCTGTGTCAGGTCTGCACTGGCTTTATGGAGCCTCCAGATGAAGGTTTTCCCTGCCCTTTCCCAGTCTTCTAAAAAGGCTCAGGAATACGTGAAAAGATCATGTCAAAGCTATGCTTTCAGGGATTGTCTTTACCCATCTGTAACACAAGAGCAGGCACAGCTCGCTCTCGCAGGATACTCTTTTATTTCAAAGGTGAACTCTGATGTGCTTACCAGAGTGAGCAGAGGATGATTCTGCAAAGATAATAATTCCTTTACCCTGGAAAACCAGGCAGTTGGAAAAAGAAATATAAAACAGGTCAGACTACAGGGTGACTCTGCACAGAGAAGGTTTGCAAAGCTCAGGTTTTTAAATAAAACACAAGTGGAAGTTGCAGGTACCTTTCTTCTCTTTCAGTTCTTCAAAATAAGCTTCACCAGTGTGTTGTAGATGAGACATGAAGACATCAGGAAAGAGTAGGAGATGGAGCACAGCTGTCTTCCTGAGAGTAAAAGTAAAAATGTGCTTGGTTTGTATCCAAAATTTCTAGGATGGGAAATTCAGTGTGGATTTAGCGCTTTCGAAAGTCTTACATCCTTCTCAGGGTCATTGTGTGCACTCCCCTTTCCTCCAGATAACATCCAAGAGGCAAATGAGTGAATGCACCCGCTGGTGGCTGTCCCAGATGGAAGGCCTTTGTTCACTCCCCATGTATCATTTCCCATGAACCATTAAGTGGGAGCCTGCTCACAGCAGCCCTTTGAGTGCCAAATCTCTTGCCTTTTGGCTGGAGTTGTGCATCCTCCAATGGGGCTGTTCCACCGTGGACTCCTCTTAATGAGAATGGGCTCTGAGCTGGTGCCTTCTTTAAGAGTGAACCTACCTGTGTCCATCCTGGGCACTGTGTGCTCTGCATTTCAGCCTCTGATCCACTGTGAGACTGGTGCCCACACTTCATCACAGCACTGCTGCAGCCTGAGGCCAAAGAGAGTCACTCCCTGGGAAAACCAGTTTTGATGCTGGTGAATGTCCCAGAGACCAGGTTTTTAATCAGTCTGGAAAGAACTGCCATGGAAATACCCTTTCTTTTATTTTTAAGTCTGTGGCATTTCTCTGAGGAAACCTTGTGGCTCAGAAGGAAGGACAGGAAGGAGACCAGGTCCTGATGGTCTTTGGTGCAGTTATGATCAGTTAGGGAGGGAGCTGAGCAGTAGCAAGTGGCATAAGAAGACTGCAGGAAACCCCTCAGAACCCTTGAGTGGGCTAGGCAGCCAGCTCAGCCTGGGTCCTCAGGTGGAGAGAGGAAGGAAATCTCAGTGGTGTATCTGTGCTGCAGTGTTCGTTTAAAACACGAGATATCTCTGAAGCAGAGATGCTCAGTCTGGTAGTTGGAATCATATTCATTCTTAAGGCCTCTGATGTCATGCAAGGAGATGCTTGCAGATTCTTTTTAGTGAAGATGAGTAATAAAAGCATCTAAGAAACATACTAATTTACTCTTGTCTAATACCCTTTCAGTGTGCTGCTGTCTGAAGCCCAAACTTGACCCAGCATTTCATGAACCTTTTCCTTTGCCAGTAATGGTTCAGTATTGAAATACTAAATCCCAAAAGTTAAATTTTTCAAATACTTCCTGATCTGAAGAAACCAATTAAACATTATTTTGTGACCCTCCTATAAGAGATATTTCTTTCATAAGACGTTGGCAATAGAAGCTATATCCTGTGCCCCTTTCTGACGTGTCACCTCAGAGATACAGCTGCAGAGCTTGTTGCCCAAGAGACAATGTGCTAGGTCCTCACATGCTAGATAGATCATCACGTGGTCTCTGTTCCTATCAGGAGAAAGTAACAGAAATGTGTGTATTTATATTACCTGACATATGTACCTTTCATTGCAGTCCTTATTTTACATCCTGATAAGGAATTAGCATTTAGACATAGTTCCATCAACCTATTCCTGGATGGGACTGGACTCTGTCGAGTTGGAGAGACTCCTCTTTTCAGCATACATCACTGAAGGACTTGTGATCCCTCAGACCCATCCTTTGCCAACTGGCAAGAGTCATGCAGATCCATCCTCTATCACAAGTTCATGGGACATTTTCTTGCATGCAGATTGAATCTCTGGATTCATTACTTTTTTGGCCCACCGTGAGCTGATAGCCTCCCTCAGTGATTTTCAGCCTGTGGTCCACTGACTACTGTAGCACAACATAGATTACAATAATAGGCCACTAAAATGTGGCTGGCAAAAGCAGGGATATAAATCCATCAGCGTATGTGATTTATTCTTAAGGTCTCTATACTTTGACTTAAAATTTTTCAGGCATTTGCAAATTTAGAAAGGTCAAAAACCAGTGCTGGGAGTCCTTTGGGTTCACTTTTTTATGTTCACTTGCTTGNAGAAGAGCTGAGCTGAAAAGTAAAATCACTGAACAGAATTAGTTCTGTTCTCCCTCAAACCAGGACACAAAGCTACAGCCATTCCCAACTCTTTGGTGTTAAGAAGAGCCCCTGTGCGAACCTCAGTCTTCTGCTTAACAGAGCCTCTTGCTGTATTTCAGAGGTACCCTGAGGATTTTTGGCTTTAAAAGTTGCTATGCTAGCTGCAATTATTATGACAAAGCGTTGTTTTAGAGGTTAAGAGCTTATCCGGGGTTGGCACGACTGCATCTCATGAGGGCAAAGTTGTGTTAAGAGTTAACAAGGCTTTTATTCCAAATGTAAATGTGGTTACAAGAATTATTATTTTTTCCATCTTTTTTGCCCATATGTAAAACTCTTTCTAAAAAAACCAAACCAAAACAAAGCCCAAACAAAACACCACCAAAAAACTCCAACATGAGCAAACCACATATCTGGCATCCTCGTGATGTCAGGAGATCTCCAAAAATCAACAGAGAATGCAGAACCCAATTCAGAAAATGTCTCTGTTGGTGTATAGCACCAGTAATAACGACAAGAAAATAGAAACCACTGTAATGACTACAAGAAAAAAGAAACCACTCCTCACCCGCACTACTGTGATCAGACAGCTCAAACAGTGCATTGCAGGTTTCGAAGAAAGAAATTATCTCTGTCCCCAAGCATTCATTGCTATTTTATCCAACATTGTGACAGCTTCTTTGCCTTGAAGGCTCTTAGGCAACAAGCAGAGAGATAAAGGGACTGTTTTTTGCACCTTTGCTTGGTTTTAAAATTTGCAGTGTGGCTCTTATCAGTTCTAGTCACTGGATGGAGGACTTGCCTGTGCTATGTCCTCAGTGAAAGATGGGGAAGGATTTTTTGCAGAAGTAGTCCACAAAGCTATCATGAAGAACTACTCAGTAGCAGGGTGTCACTTGCAAAAGAAACATGGGATGATTGTGGGCATAGCTGTATTTTTAATGGAGTGCGCAGTAGGATATTGCAGAAGTTGGAAACTTTTCAGGGATATATGTCTTAAAGTCTGGTTTTGAGAGGGTTTTTTATTGGAGTCTGCTTTTGATTAACAGTCGTGCTCCTTGTTGTTGTTTAATGATAGCAGTAGGGAGGTAAGCTTGCTGCTCGCATTTGTGAGTGTATATTTTAAAAGAGATCAGCTCCAATAAAGAAGGAAAATAGGATTATTTATGTAACAGCTTCAGAAATATGAACAAACTGTACTCCGTTTAGATGACTCAGCGTAATCTTGGAGGAAAAGATGGATCTGGACTGCACAGCTTTGTAGAGAGCTGTTTCAGGGTAGCTTGAGGTTTTAAGCAAGTTCATTTCAGTCGATGCTCTTCTGTGATCCTTTCTGCACGTCTCCTAGCAAATTACTGCAGCCAGGAGCCTGTAACAGAGCTGTTCTTGGTTTGCACGGATGTCACAGACTTTTGCAGAAAACAACTGCACTGCTTTCGAGCTTGAATGTTTTCACCCAGGGTGCAGACATTTAAAGATTTATTCTGATCTCATCATGTAAGAGCACACCAAGTGACCTGCGTGTCCCAGTGGCACCAGCAAGGTTCCCACACTTGCCTAACCTCTTCTGGGAATTATCTGCAAGTAGTGGTTGTAATTTCTGGTAAGGTACACAACTGGTGCAATTGTGCTTGAAGGCTGCTTACTGGTAGGAACAGAAATGAAATTAGAGAATTTTCAAGACAATTCCATCCAGCGAAACGTCAGGTTGTGATGGGAAAGGATGCAGCATGAATGATTGGGGTGTGTTTCTGAGGGGTTGTCTTACTTGCATGCAGGTCTTTTGATGCTGATTTCAGAAGTAGCACTTTGGGCCATACTGACAGAGCTTCTGTCCATCTTTCTGTGTGTATATAACATAATTCTTACTTTTGTTCCTTCCTTCCTGTATCCCTTCAATCTTTCCAAAGTAGCTCAAGTGTAAGTAGTTTAAATCTTACTTAAGGAGGAATTGTTGTACTGCACAATGCAAATATATTCTGCAGGTTGTTTGCGCTGGTTTTTATGTCCTTAGTGACCTTGGTTGTCTGAGTTTTGCAGTGAGGTCGTGTATAGATACATTCATTGAATCTTCCCAGTGTTTACCTGATGACTGAAGCAAATAAGATTTCTGCAGTGCTCTCTGGTTTTTCCCTTCCATTGAAATCCATCCAACCCATTGATGAATTCAAATCAAGTATGCCTAAGGGGAATTAGGTAAAATCTTCAAACACACTTAAGTGTCATGAAAATGCAGTATAAGCAAAGAAGAGAGGTTCTCTTACACTAATATGGGAAGAGTGCAGCAGAACTTTTCTCCTTAGCAGACACCAGTCAGTCCACTGAGGGCTGCAATTTTTGGAGACAGATCTGTAGAGAGTGAGGACTTACATCTCTGTTCAAGGAGCCTATTTCACACATTTTGGTAAAACTGACCAATGTTTTGACAAACGTTGGTAAAATTAACCCATGTCTACTTCAGGCCTACAGTGACTAGGGATGTTTTTCTTAGACCTTGTGGATATCTTAGTAGACATCCCCTAATGCATGAGCTCCAGTATCTTGTGCTTGAAAAACACCTGTAGAGCCCTGGTAGCCCCAAGATGTTCTTTGTCTTCTCAGGTCACCTCACAGTCTTCTGTCCTTATTCTTTCTTGATGCAGGTTGCAAACACTTGGGTTGTTTTAATTTTACAAAGTTGTGTGCACTTATATTTTGATTTTTAAGACCTAAATAATCTCTCTTCTACTCATTTTTGTCCCTCTGGCCACTTAAGGACTGTAGAGTGAAATTTGCTCTAACACCACATGGTACAGGACCTTTCAGCTAATCCATTTGGTTCCTGCAGCACAGAGTAGAGGAAGAGTTTGTCATTGGAGTCATACTGGGTTGACTTGCTTAAGGTAAACACTGAAGAATGGATTAGTGTTGAATCAAAAGTTGCATTATGAAATTACTGTGCTTCTTTCCCTGTAAGGTGTTTAATATTAACAGACACCACATTCAGAGAGAAAATGACAAACTCCACGTTGATATATGAGTGAGATTTAAATTAATGTAAACTTCAATTTACTTAAATTTATTGCAGGAGTCAAATATGGGAAAAAATAAAGGTGACCTACAAGGAGTGGGATTGTGAATAACCTCTGGTCCATTTTTCCTGGTATTGGACATAATTAGCTGGGCTCTCCTGTTACTTGCAGATTAGTCTGGTGGGTTTTTGTTGTGTCACTAGGAAAGTGAAAAAAAGACATACTGCAGTGATTAGAAAGAGGTATGTGTCCTTCCTTTCTCTCAAAAGGGCTCGTGGTTGCAGATTCTTTGAAATATGCAAAATACACTCAGGTCTGTGCCAAACCCAGACCTCTGCTGTGTCCTGCTGTGTGCTCCCGTGCAACACTGGGGAGCAGCAGCATGTAGGGTATATCTTGCTGCTTCTTTTAAAGTCACATGGAGTTGTGTATGGAAACACACAGCACTTCCAATTTCCAAGTGCACAGTTGGATGGAATCAGAGGGCTGCATTGCATCACCTTTCCTCCACCAAACATCCCTCTTGAGATCAGTGAGACAACTCGCCAATGATGGGCTCTCCTCAGATTGAGTGGCACTAGGTCAGCTTGCTCCATACTGGTGGTGGTTGGAAGGGAAATAGACTGAGCCTAATCACCAGGCAAGTGCATTTAGCTGGGTGATAAGGTACTGGGGTGGAGATTAGGAAAAGTTTGGATTTGGTTGGAGCATTGATTGCTGGAACATAATTTGTTAAAACATTTTTTGCATGTATTTGAAAGCTACTTGTAAGAAGACTCATAAAAAGCTTGGTTAAGCAAAAAATGGGCAGGATTTGTTATTTGGTAATTCATATTTATTGCGCTGGATTTTTGTATCAAGTATAGATATTTTACAAAGGTTCCATCCTTATCCCAAAAGCTTTTATTTTTTTTTTTTTTGACAGTGCACACGGAAAGCTATAGGGGAAAAAGAAACAGGATTAGAACAAAATAAAAGGTAGTCTGTGAAGAACTAGTCTAATGAAGACCATGGCTGCAGAATATACACACAGATGTGCAAATACTAGTAGAATTCCTCGTAAAAGTGAGTTTACTTTCCTGCAGGAGGAGAGATGATCTGGTTGAAATCACCTTCTGGATGATTTCAGTTCATAAATTCAGGACCTGGGACAATTCCCCCAAAATTGAGAGGTGCAGGATTTTTCGTCTGGGCAGATCTCACTAATAATCGTGGTTACAGACTTCAAACCAATAGCATCTGATTGTATATTGAAGAAAAACACCAAATACCTTCAAGGAGCTGGGTAATGGGAAGCTGATCCAGAAATTTCCATACAAACATATCTAAAAGCACTCTGCCTGGGCTTTCTGTTCATTAAAAAGGACCTTAGGGAGGAGGAGAGTCTTTAGAGAAGAGCCGCAAATGATGGGTGATGACCACATAAAGCCAGAGAAAACAGGCTTTTTCAGTCAATTTAGCAGATAAGAATCAGAAGATATATGAGGAAGAAAAACTTTAAAAGGGTACAAATAGCTAGGAATACATTCCCACAGGGTTAACTTCTGTCGTATGTTCTGTCGCATGCAGGCAGCAAAGTAGTTACTGCTGTATATATTATCAACAACTTTCTTAAATGGCAGGATCCCTCAGAATCACTGGGCTATTGTTACAACTTTTAATTTATTGCAATGCAGGGGTTTCAGAACCCAGCTGAACAGGAAAAACATCTTCTTACAATGCAAATCACTACAGTATTTCTTGATTGTTGACAAGTTATACAGGGAGAGTAAAATTCTAACAGAGGGAAATATTTTGGAAATATTTCTAAAAATAAACAAAATGTTGGATGACTAAAAGTGAAATCTCAGCAGCTGCCTTCTGTTCTCAAAGAAGTTGAAATGTCAGGGCTGTTCAGTGGAAGTACCTTGTACATGTTTGGCCTAGCACTAAATCCCAAGGTCTCTTTGAATGCCTGGGAACACTTGCTCAGCTAATAGTAGAGATATCACAAAAGAGACTGACCTAGCAGTAGAGAGAGGCTGGTCCCTCCCCACTCTAAACCTTCATTTCAGGAACAGGATGACATCCTACACCCAAAATGATTGTAATTCATCGTGAAAGCTGCTGGGTGCCGCTTCCCATCTCTTTAAATTCAAAGTCTGCTGATTTCCTGATAGAGTTAGCCTCTTGAATGGGTCTTGGAATAGTGATAAAAAACAATTCATGACTTGAATACCAGAAACTGTCCTTTACCTTCATCTCATTGGCTGCAAACCTCATTGTTAAGAGAATGCTTGAGAGTGCATTCTGCCCTAGTAACTTCTCCCTGCCATCAAAGTGTGCTTCCTGCACCAGTTCACAGCAGCACAGTCATTGCCTTGATACACTGCTTGACATCTTGTCCTGAAGGGTTAAAGATTCTCCTGCCAAATGCTTGAGATAGACACAACATGAATCCTTGCTACTCAGTCTAAGTCATAAGCACTCACCTAGAGGTTTTCCCCAGAATGATCATATAGCAAGTGCTGTCATTCAGTGGGTAAGTCTGAGCTATCTGAGGTTTGTAACTCCTCTTCATTTTGCTCATTACACTTGAATCTTGCAAAGAAATCAATGCAATTTATAAAACCTTTAAGTGCTGCTTTGGCACCTCACAAAGTCTGCTAGGCAGTTGTGTGGGCACAGAGGAAACCGGCTTATGCATGACCCTATGTGGTGTAAACAGGTACCAGGAGAGGAATGGAGAGAGCCTGCACGGGCAGAAAGTGGGACACAGGCATTGCTGCATAAGGAACCATTGTTTTTGGTCTTAGTCTGCCAAGGCTGGACACATTTGATGTATCAAAGAAATGTCACATTCTCTTAAGTTTCCATTTCTTGCTTGTATCTTGCTCAGCAGTATGAACAAATCTTTACGCGGTGTGCTTGTTCTGTTGGATATCATTCCCTGTGTCCTTCAGGCGGCAACTAAATGTTTTATCTTGTACATGCTGTGTAAATTCTGTCCTGAATATTTAGTAGGTTTTTTTTTCCTCCTCAGGAGAATTTCTTCCTTGTCTAAGTATCCAGCTTAATGGTGCAGTAGTACCACTTGCACGGAAGAGCTCTTTCATCCTCCTCTGGAGTTACTGCATGAGGTTTGAAGGTAGTTTTCAGGAATGGTGTAGGTGGTAGGTGTGCTCTGGATGGCAACACCTCCTGTCACAAGGTGATGAAGAGCTGATGTGGGTTCACTGGCAACCCACAGGACAGGACATTCTTGTATTATATTTCTCTGCTTCAGTACTATGGTATGATCTGTGAGATCTGGAGATATAACTTCTGATTGATCACCATTTTAGATACTTCCAGCTCACAGGAGCTGAACTTGGTAGAACACCACCAGGACAAAGCCTCCTGTGGGAGGTTCAACCTTTCTGCTCTCCTGAGAGCCTGGGAATACCCTGTGCTGATCAAGAGCCATCTCTGAGCAGTGTGGGGGAGCACCTTCCTTGTGGGGTGGTTAATTGCTAATCTTAGCCAAAGTATTTGAAACAGTGATTAACTGATTTGGCTTGTGTTGGTTTGTGTGTAAAACTCAGGGTTCTGTAACTCACAAGTCATGAAGTGTCATGTTATGGAGATCTCCTGACTTTGTTTTGAGGTATAGAGAGTAGCTTTTAAATTCTGTTAAGTGTTTTTCGGACACTGTTGAATTTATTAGCTGCTGCAGACAAAAAAATGTTTGCAATTCATATGAAAGATCTGCTCCCAGAATTTAATTTAGTAATGGATAAAGTCTCCTCATAATTCTAAAGTTATTTAAAGAACGTCTGATGGCTCATGGAAAACTCTGGAAAACGTTCTACTTAGGAAGGGTTCCCTTCCTAGTATGTTTTTCTGCTTTTTGTGTTCACCTGTCCTTCACTGCACTTAATGAACACATGAGTTTTGTTTTGTACCTTACCTGGAGCCAGTCCCAAACTGGTTTGTAAAATTGTGGTTGTCTCCATAACATTTGGTTCGTGCCAGAGACAAAATGACTAAAGGTCAGGGTAGTCACCTGAGTAACAGTGCTGTAGAAGTCATCACAAAGCAGGAAGGAGTTATTCTGGATTATAGACTCACTGATGTCCCATATTGACATTTTAACTTTAAGAAGAAAAAAGAAAAAAACTGTTACGCTTTATTTTTGTGGAATGCTCTGAGTATTTCCTGGTTCTCTCAGAACTACAGAAAGCACCACTTGGCAACATCACCATTCCTGTCAGTGATAGGAATACTCAGATACTTCCAGAACTGCAGAAAGTGCCAAGACTTTGGGAAGAGTTATCATTTGCAGAATTTCTTTTATTCCCTCCCCCCACTTCTGTTACCACTTTGGGGCTGAGCTCAGTTCTGGTAGTTAAGGATTTGGTTCATCTTGCATCTCCTGAGTTTATGCAGTTAAATGAGAATAATTGCAGCTTTTATTGTCTTTACATCATCCCAGCTCCTGAAGGAAAGGATGTCATTATGATCTGCAAAGGCTAAAGAGTTAAAAGTTGAAAGGAAGCGATGGTTTTAATTGTGGTTGAAGCAACAAAGCAGAAGCCCAGCCCCATCCAGCCCTTTTGCTGCTGCAGGTACTTGGAGTGGCTGTGCTGGGGGCGGTGTCAGGTCCCTCTTCACCCTGTGAAAGTTGGGTGCCTGACCTTGTAGCACCTCAGAAAAAGTGACTAAGCATAGTTCAAATCATAGTTCAGATATCTTGAAACCTTGACCAGGCTGTTCCTGATGGTCTCAAAGTCTTTCTGTAGTACTGCTCTGTAGTATTTTATGGATCGTTACCCTTTAGATGAGCTTGTTTGGGCAGACAATTTTTCCTCTTTTGAAATTGTTGCAACATTTACTAAAGTATTTATGCTTGGATGGAAAAGTTGCTGCTCTATGCCCTGGGGATTTATCCTGCTCTCTTGAGACACAGGATTCTGATTCCTTTTGCCAGAGTCTTTTTTGTGAGGTTATGTCAAGAAAGAGACCTTTAGAGAAGGAAAAAGCTATTGCTTGCTTTACAAAAGGTGTAATTAGTTGCATTTCAGTTGGCTAAAGATGATCATGTGATAATTTAAAAAAATTAGTTTCCTGGTAAACAAGTTAATGGATTTATGCTCAGTTGCACTGTGCTTTCAAAAAGCAAAATGGCCCTAGGGCACACAAGTAAAATTTAAGCACTTTCCTTGTTATTTTAAAATAAGTACAATAAAACACACTGTCCGATTTCTGAACAATAGCTTGGCTTCCTGTGGTGGAAAAGTAACCTCTCAGCTGAAAATTAAAGCCACCCACCTTTGTCTTCAGGCTCCAGAGCAGACAAATAACTCTCTTTCCATGGTTCCACTTTTATTTTTATACTAAACTTTTTTCCTCCATCTTGCTCTTCTTTTTGCTTTTCCACCCTGTCATTCTTTTATCTTTTTTCTTCTCCCTGTATCCCAAGAGGGGCACTTCTGGAACACTTGGACCGTGGATGCACAAGCACATGCCAAAATGAAACTGAAATGTTTGGGCTTGGATCTTGTCCTTCATTCAAAGGCATGTGTTAAAGATCTGCGATGGCCTCCAGCTACTTCCAGCAGCTTCCCCAAGTCTCAGTGCCTTGGTGCAACTTGTATTTGGTTTTGTGCCTGCCCCATTACTGTCTGCAGCAGCACTGGTGGTCCCTTCTGTGACTGAGACCCCCCAATGTAGACTCTGTCCTTGCCCATTTGCCCATGATCACAGGCTAGTGCCTCAGCCGTGGTGAGGACCCATGATCTCCTGCAGCACTGCTAATAGCAACAAAACATGCTTGTAGCTTAAAGGCCTCCTTTGTCAGTCTCTATTCAAGTTTTTCATACTTTTGCAAGGTGCTAAATACTGCTTTGTGGGTAAGAGCAGCAGCATGGTAGCCTCCAGGGCAGGGGAATGGGAAAGAGCTATAATTATTTGCTGCAAGACATTGGTCTAGCCAAGGAACAGCCAAGTACCTTGAACTGCTGGCAGCAGGTAGATAGTTGGTTGTTTTCTGGCTAGAACAAATACTGTAATCTTCTTTCAACTCTTCTGTTTCTCCCTAGGGGTGAAGACAGTGTGAGAGATAGTGGTTAATACAAAAGATTTGGTATTAGATTTTAAGTTTTCTCAATACTCCTGCTAGTTTTGGGCTTCTCTCCTGAGAACAGTGATTCTTGGAGGTGAGATGGAAACAAAGGGGAGTGGGTATGCATGCTAGGTAATCATCTTCTGCTGTTTGATCCTTGGAGAGTTTCATTTTAAGTTGCACGGTCCTAAAACTCATGTGTGCTAAGGTATGAAGGGAGCTTGCTTGGTGACTGTCTCTCTGCATTTGTGCTAGGACTGACTGACTCGGGTTGCTGAAGACAGAGAAGGATTTGCTGTCAGTGTGTTTCTTTGCATACTGTTCAAATGCATTCAACTCAACTTTTTAATTCTTGGGGCAAATCTTGATACGACTTGCTGGGTTGGCAGCTTTTATGGAGTATTTACAGACTAAAAGGGCCTTTTCCTTCTCTTCCAGCTCTTTCTTACTAATCCTTTTTTGTTTATAATTTTCCTCAATAAAGAAAGAAAAAAGTTCTTTGAACTGTTTTGTTGTGGAGAATGAGATCATCAGAGAAAAAAAAGGAACAGCTTGTTCTTTGTTCTTCTGTGAGGTGCCACCAATCTCCTTTGATTTTAGCATCCTATCAGTGTTACAAACACGAGGTTTTGGAGTGGGTTTAAGCAAACCAGATCCTCAGATCAAGGAGCCAAACCTTCTCCAAAACTGCTGTGTGCCTGGTGCAGCATTGTGCCTGGGGGAGACCTGCCTTTCATAGCTCTATCATATATATGGTAAGCTTCAAGAAGGGATCTGGGCACCTAGAAAACTGGAGGAATGCAGATCCATTATATTCTGCTGTTCCAGCAGGCTACCTGGTGGTAAACACAAAGGAAAATTGTCTTCTCTGTGTGCAGTGCTACGAGAACTGTTGTTTGCAGGAGAGCTGCATCAAATCCTGTTCCTCTTCAAAGAGCATTGGCCCAAAAGGAGCTTTGGTGGCTGAGAGCCCAGCCCTTTCCCTGTTTCTGTGTGCAGAGCTCAGGAGGAGAGCTCCTCTTTGCAAGGGGCCTGATTGCTGGTGCTTGCAATACCATGGTGTAATTTCAAATAACACCCCTGTTTCCCATCCCTCTCTGTTGCTGTGCCTCTGGAGTTGCAAAAGGGAGTTAATAGGGTGAGATGGTTAATAAAAGGTGCGTTGCTTGATTCTAAACTGTATTGCCTGTTGCTAAATGTCTTCTGCTTAGCAGCTTTGTCGTAGTAGCGTTCAAATGGGATGACAGTTTTGCACCCACATTCAGATGACATAAAATGGAAAAAATACCAGAGATCCTGAGTGAAAAAGCCATCCAAGTGCTTTCAGCATTTTTCATTATTGCAATAGGTGCTCCCTTCAGCTCTTGCTTTAATTTCAGCATATAAATTGTCTGGCTTCATCCTCTGTACATTCTTATGTAAATCCTTAAGAATAAAAAAAATTAAAAAATCTTTAAACTGATAGTATATACCTCACTTTAGGGGTTGCTGTGCAGCTTTAACTTCACCGTAGGAGCATTTAAATTTGGGGTGAAGCAAGTCTGGTTTGTGAAGTACTTGTTTCCATAAGAAATTTAGGATATAAAGTCTATCATGATAGAGAGCTACAGGCAAAGATTTGAAGCCTCTGTTTGCTGGAAAAGTAGATTTTTTCATCAAAATGAAGGTGGAGTAGACCATGTTTAGCAGCTTGTGGTGTGTGGTCCATGTGGTGCCCACCCTTTCCTCTCTCTAAGGAGACTTTTTTAATAACTCTCTTTTCATTCAGGACACATTTGCTTTTTTACCTTGGGAAATAGAAGACTTACAATGTAAAATGTTCCTTTTGTGACTTTGTCATAAAAATTAATGAGACTAAAAAAACAGTTTGTGGACCTGGAAGAGAATTCTAACATATAGTATTTCTCTATCCAAATGGCTCTCTCATTTTAGTTAGCAAATAAACCAGGAGAGATCAGTAGGCAGGTATTTCTGTTCAGGTTTAGACTGGTGTTTTCTCCAAGATGTTCAAAAGCAGTGATGTGAGCGAAATCGAGTTGGTTGATTGCGGTGCTGTATCTTCAAGTTCTCTTGGTCTGAATTTTTTGGAGGTGAGGGAGATAGGGTGATTCATACTTGAGCAAGACAAACCCAAGTGCTGCCAGTTTGCATTATGTCAATGTATGTAAGAAAATATTTAGATAGAATTTCCATTAGAAGTTCAAAAGCAGGGGGCTTACACTGATCCTGGCTTTTAGAAGCTCTGGTGGGAAACCTGAATGAAATTTAACTCTGCTCAAAGTGTTTTCATTGGCTGACTCCATGTTTTATTATCTCATGCAATGAGATCTTTCTTGGTTTGTCCATTTTCTACCAAGGACAAAAAGTTCATGTATGTAACAGTGCACATATTGAATTAAAGTACGATTAAAGGCATGATGTAATGACCCCCTTTCCTTTTCCTTTAGTCAATATTTGCCTGCAGGGTCAATACATTACAATATTGACTTCAAAGTATTCCTTATTTTTTTACCTTCGGAGTCTGTTGGCTTCAAGTGTGTGTAATATTAAACCTGTTGGTTGAACTGTTGGTCTAAGACTTACCGTTTAAGTAGTTTCAGGCTTGGATGCCTAATCCATGTAGAACAGCTTTCAAGGCATGTGATAATATCACAACACAGCTGTAGGCAGCTTTCTGAGGTGAGCCATTTAATCTGCAGTCTTCTCTCCCAGCTTCCTAACAACGGGTAGAATTTGTCCCTTGGTGTGCAGTGGGATTATTGCCCACTCTCCCTGCTGCCATCATATTTACTCTCTGCAGGACCTTCCAGTGACTGTAGGTTATGTGGACAAATCTAAAACCCAGTGCTCCCATCTTCCATGTGTGTTTCTGCTGCCTTTACATCTGTGTTCTGTCGAGTGTGCAAAAGCAGCTCAAAAAACCCCAAGATAATAGTTTATGTACTTAAAGTGCTGCACAACCATGACTAAATAAAGTTAAGTTAGAATTGTTATGAATACAAACAGTTGCACAGGGCGGGTTGGTGCTTGCTTATCTGAGCTCCTGGCTGGGGGCACAGTGGGCTGGGTGGCCCTCCTAATCTGAGTGTGAACCTTCTCACGCTTCCTCTTTGCCTGTACACATTTCCATTCCCACTCTGCTGAGATCTAGCACCAGTGCCCATCAGAAGGGCCCACAGGCAGATGTACTGGGTAATGCCAGCAGCTGTGAACCATTTATCCTTCAAAAACGTGAGACTCTAGAAAAGGGCTTTGATAATATTCTTTGCAAGGTGTATAAACAAACAGGATTGTCACCAGTGTGGTATCTTATTACGTTGTCTTTTTTAAAAAAATAAGAAAAAATATTTATAGATACCAAGAAGTTAGTGAATTCCTTTAAAGAACCAAATGTTATAATTAGGAACCCACTGCACTTAGAACTGCTCTACAAATAAGCACCTCAAATCTAGCCTAGTCCTTCCAGAGAAAACAAATGTCAATAGGCTTCTTTGAGGATTAGCAAGCCAGAATTTCTTGGACTAAGGTAGTAATTAGTTCCAAAGCCGAGGAAGATCACTACTTCCAAACCTGAATTATTGCCAAAATCTCATGATAAATCTCAGTAGTACTCCTCTCTAGCCTAACTTTTGAATTAATATACTTCTAGATTGGACTCTAATTAAAGGATTAAAAGCCTAATCTGAAGAGAAGGCAGAAAAATGGTGGGAGTATTCTGCTTGTGGAAAGCTGCATTTCTTCATAGCCTGATCCAAAGTCATGGATGACTTCCCAGGTCACCACCAGCAGCAACTGGGCTCAACCAGAGTGAAGTGGACACAAGTGCAGCTCTGAGAACCCAAAAGCATGTGTGGCTGGCTGCTCCATACCTGGAAATAGTGACCTGCATTGCCTGTGTGCATGGAATGTGGGGCTCATATTTCTTGCTTGCAGTTGTCTGACGGCAAAGGGATGAGGACTGGGCTCCCTATTACAACCTCCTGGTTGGAAGGACTTACCCACATGTTTTTTAAGGGTTTTCACATATCCACCACTGAGCTTGAGGATTCACTTGTATGTGTTCACTCCTACATTGTAGTCATAGTGGCTCTGTCCTGAGAGACTCCAGTTCTCATACCAGGTGGAAGAGGTGGAAAGAAGCAGAATTTTTGTGAGCTTTGGACATACGGCAAAAAGTTTCTGGTAGCAATGGGAGAGGAAGGAGAGGGGCCAGAGTTGAATATCTCAGCAGTTCATTTTTGCTTGCAACTAATTGACTTCCCTGTGCAATTTCAGGGAACTTCGAAGTGGGTGTTCACATCGCGGATGTAAGCTACTTCGTACTGGAAGGAACGGCGCTGGATAAAGTAGCGAGCGAAAGAGCAACCAGTGTCTATCTAGTGCAAAAGGTAAGGACAACTTCTCCTTTTTTCATCTGACAACTCTGCCTTACATTTACCATAAATTCATTTTAAGGTTCATTTGCAGATGCCTAGAATCAAAATCTGGCTGTTCTTGTAGCAAACCTACAAAAAATTAAGTAAATTGATGGAAATGCAAGAGCTAACATAGCTGCTGACTACCTCAGAGCTTACAGAGAGAGCAGAAGGTAAAGCAGCGGTTTGTGATCCTGTGTCTGTGGGCAGAGAGACATGTGTGAGGGCTTTCCAGCTCAGGAGCAGCTCCGTGTGAACAGGACTCTGCTGATCTGGAGCTAGAGCAGAGCCCAGCACTGCACAGCTATGTTTGCACCATGCTGATCTAAGATAAACCTGACTGACCAAAGCTGGCTCGTCTTCTTCGTTCTTGGGAGTTTGAAATTTGCAGATGGAGTGGTGGAGAGTTTTGCCTTCAGTACAGCAGTAGTGGATGCATAGCAGAGAAGGATGTAAAACATCATATGCAATCTAAAGTCTTGAGGTGCAACAGTATTTCTATTTATCTGGGTATCCTAAACACTGGAGAAATTCTGTCTTTTCATCATGCAGTGAAACAATATTTGAGATTGTACAGATTGTAGTGTAACAGAGTCAAACATTAAAGTCAAGTTTTAACTTGACTTCTTTAAAAATGAACAGGTTCAAGTTTAACATTATTGGAAAGGACACATCCCGGTTTTGTCTTTGGCTGTCTCATTTTCAGTTGTATGTGGAGAAACATTTCCTAGCTCATCAGATGCCACCAGCACTGTGCAGGCAGAGAGCTGGGAAGTTTGGCTGTTGGCGTCCTGTGTCAGATGGAGCATCAGCTGCATAAAGAGGAGCATTGAGGCAATCTCACAGGAGCAGGTTAATCTGCCTCTCTCCACACTTCCATTCAATCAGGCTGAAGTGCTTATCTTTTCAGCCCTTTCTGGGAAGATAGGACATCTTTGGTATAATAAATACATTTTTTACTCTGAGGATGGTGAGGCACTGTAGCATGTTACCCAGAGGAGGTGTGGATGCCCTATCCCTGGAAGTGTTCAAGGCCAGGTTGAATGAGGCTTTGAGCAACCTGCTCTAGTGGGAGGTGTCCCTGCCCATGGCAGGGGGGTTGGAACTGAATGATCTTTCATGTCCCTTCCATCCCAAACCATTCTATGATATTCTGCTTGCTATTTAGGATTAGGAGTGATTCTTCCCCTCCCTTCCTGGATGTTCCCAGGGTTGCTACCCAGGGATTGTCTTGTAGTGGTGCTTGCTCCAACAGTTTACTGTGTCCTTTACACACTTTCAAGATGGTAAAATGATTTACTTTACACTAGTGAAATCAAATTAATGGCTTGATATTAAGCTGTCACAGCGGGGCACCAAAGCTGTAGTCCAGGAGGATGATGTGGCAGTATTTCCAAGTCAAAATACCATGTGATTTGATTTTTTTTTAATGGATAAAGAAGATTTTTATATAGCAAGGAGATATTTTTCATGAAAATCTAGTTGAATTCAAAAGCTAATAGAATCTTCTTTCAAAGCACATTTCCCCCCTCAGAAGAACTATTCAGTCATGTGCAATGCTAACTTAAGTTATCTGTTGTCCATAATCTTCAATTGCTTTTCAACTGCCTTGGCCCAGCAGTCAAGATTAGTGTTCTAATCCTGCACTTTTGCCCTGCAGAAAATCTATTTTAAGCATGCAAACTAGGTTAAATGATGAAATGGTCAGTATTTTAATTGCAAGAGATGAAAAGGAGAGAGGGGATGGTCAAAGGCAAGCAGACAGGCTGTCTGAAACAAGATGGTAGCATAACTCGTGTAGAAAATATACTTTTATTTGATGGAACTATTTCTGAAGACAGCTGTGATTCTGCTACAAGTTAGCACCATGCTAATCCTCCCGAAGAAGTTAAATAAAGCCACATATTTAGTTTTCCTCAACCATGTATCCAGAAGGGTGGTTATTGTGTAATTGCTAGCAGTCTATTTAATAAAAGTCAAAAGTTTTTGAAGTAAGAGTGTATCAGGTTTTAAGAAGCAAGAAAACCTAAACAGTTTCCTCTTTTTTGGCACATCTTATCGTGTTATTTTAGGTGTGAAGCAGCTCGAGTGAGAGGTCAGCCATAAATCCCTATAATATTTTATTGGTCCTGTTTTATTCTGGAGATCAAAGATCAGAACTGTAAGCCTATCTTCACATTTAGTCCAAGGGCTTTGAGACATTCACTTTTGACACCAGCAGGTTGTCAGGGTGTTGATATTTTGATAATCTCAGGCTGAGTAACAAAGAGTTGCTCAAAATCTGAATTCATGGAAGTGTTGATACAAGTCTTGAGCAGAAATCTTGGCTCATAAACAAATTGCCTATTTCCTTTGAGTGTCTTTTAGTGTGTAAGCAAGAGGCTTGCTGAGCCCACCCCATTGTTGGACCTCAGCGTCCTCCTCCCTGCTCTGGGGAGAGCAGCTGATGGAAACTTGTGGTTCATACAATCCCTCCCCGTTGGAGAAGGGGTTACCCCTCGACTCAGCGGTGGTCGTAACCAGCTGAATCAAGCCTGAGTGGGCAGCCAAAGCAAAGTGCCAGCAGAATGGGATTTTTTTGAAGGGGCCAAAGCTACTTGTGTGACTTTGTGAAAATAAGGGGTTTTCCTTAACCGGAGTTTATTCCCTTTTCCCTTTGGTTGACTGATTGGTTTTTCACTTCTGTTCCTTGAAAAGCTGCTAGTCCATTGATGAGAACTGCTCTGGCTAACCCGCTCTGAACCAGGCTGGTCAGTCAGTCCTGGCTGCAGCAGATGGTTCTGATTTTAAAGGAATCAGGGAGTTTTATCATCCCAATATGAATGTGCTCCCTCCCTTTGCCCAGCTCCCTAGGAATGAGTCTGAGGCTGGAAACTCGCATTTGGTTTCTGGAAGCACTTTATTAGCTGAAGAGACAAAACAAAACATAACCAGGGGCTTTCACAAGCAGGAGGTTAGACCTTCCCATGTCCAAAGTGAGTCAGTCCACCATGCAGAGGAGCCAGCTGCTGAGCAGTGGGGCTGACCATGGTTATGGGTCTATGTGTTTAATAACCCTGGGATGATGATGTGTAGGAAGCCTCCCAACCCCAGTGCTGCCTTCCTTCTCTTGCTTTGGTTTTCCTTGCTGATCACCACCTTGGTGTGCTGGGACACGTGGCTGCCTGTGGGGAGAGGCGATAGTGTGGAGCAGGGCTGTCGGGCAGTGTTGGAACACTGCCTCTCAAGCCGTGTACAGCAGTGCTGGTGATTTTGCATGTAGGACTTGGAAACGGGGAGAGAGAAATCCTCTGTCTGTGATTTGATTTGAAATACAGACCAGCAGCTGCAAGCATTGTGGATATCGGCCTTTCACTCAGTGAAATGCTCTTTACAGCATCTCTTGGGCCCTGCTAGGCTCATGGGGAGAGATCATGTCTTTTATCAGTCTGACTGATAGAGATGGATGAAAGCCAGACAAGCTCTCACCAACCAGGCCTTTCTTCAGACCTAGTTACTATGATACATTCATGAGAAAGGCTTTCCTGGGGTCTGTAGGTCCTTTTTTATATTGTGAAAGTTGTGTTTTCCCTAGCCCTGCCTACATCTCTCCAACAGCATTTCTAGATTCAGCTTAGTGTGTGCACACACACCCCTGTTCCAGCTTTAGGATTCCTGTATAAACCCAGGTGACTTCCACCTGCAGTAAAGTCAAGCCGGGTGATGTGATCCCAAACATGAGCACATCCGTAGCAATTTGCTAAGGAAACCAGTTCACACCAGAGGTGCTGGCCCTCGGCAGAGTTTCAGCTAGCCGGGTTTCTGCGTGCCCTGGCACTGCACCGGGCAGCTGGCAGACGCCACTGTCTCTTGGCAGACAGTCACGGGAAGGGCAAAGCACTTAAAACATGCAGGGCAACCTCTGGATTATTTGAGGTGATGCAGTGCAACACTGGTATTTTGCAAATCTGGGCATTAAGGACGTACTTACGGAAATCTCCTCTCATCCTACGTCTCCTTCAGAAAGAGATGGAGATAATCCTATTGCAAAAGTTCCTTCTGGGGATCCCCTGGGATAACTCCCGAAACATCTTGCTCTCCGAGTGTGACACAATTGTGACATCTTTGTATGTTAAATGCTGGGCTTGCAACTACCAAGAATCCTTTCAGCCTGTGACCATATCATGTTAAGGAAAAAGGGGATACATATTTATAACTTAAACTTCTGTTCTTTGTCACAGTTGGTTTATTCTCTGTGTAGAGCACAGAGAGGAACTGCGATGTCAGAGCAGAGGGAGGCGGTTAGCCAAGACTCATAATGTTGAAAGCAGGTTTCTTTTAATTCACTATGGTAGATAAAATTGAAATACCTTCAGTGCAAGGTCACATTGTCTTATATATGTATTTGCTAAGCCCAGGAAAAGGTTGATCAAATTCCTGCCCTCCTTTGAGGCTTCCTCCATGGCTTGCATTAAGTTACTTTGCCTAAAGTTTCTCTCCTGTAAAACAAGGGTAATGTGGGTTGATGCTTCCCTATTTAACAGTAGGTTTGTTACACTAATTGCTTGGTGAGTGTTTAGTGCTGTTGTTATGATCTGAGTTAAAGCTTTGCTTGTGTTTCACGTCATTGAAAGCCCTTCTATAGAATTATAGCCTCTTGAATCGGAAATTAATCCTGCTCAAGTACACTTAAAACAAGCATCCTGTTGTTTCATTTGAGCTATTCTTTGTGGATGGGCTTTCATCTTTCATGTAGGCATTTTTCTAGTAGACTGTTACTGCTGCAGGAGATTTGAAGGGAGAGAGGATGCACTAAGGCACAGAAATATTCTCTAAGTACAGACCATTATCAGGTAATCAATCACAGAGTGGGGGAGAGAGAAAAGCTAGTAACTGCAGCTTTTAATTTGGGTGGAAAAGACCATGGGAGCATTTAATAAATTACTAGCCCTTTGTTCACTGTGACCCGAACTTCAGGGTCTCACCGTGGTCATGGGTGATCTTAGGCAGGCAGGGATTTCCGATAGTCTATAAAGCTCTTTTCCCCCATTTCTGGTATGGGTTGGCACCACTCAGTCTAAATTTATAACCTTGTGATGTGGGTCCTTCCAGGCAGCATGGCAGACCTCACGTACCGGACCTCTGAGTTATGAATGTACCAGTATTGTTAACATACTGTTCACAACTGGAATAACAGAGTTGACGGCCTTTGTGTTGCGGGAAATAACTTATCATAATCTGTGCCCTTGTGACCTTCCAGCTGAACCAGCGCTGCTGATTCATGTTGCAAGTGACTCCTTGACAGTCACAGACCATACACTTAACATGTTGGCTTTAATATTTGCTGCAATTAGAATGGATTTATAGCCATCGTCTGGTTCCAAACCACAAATGTGATTAAATATTTTAAGTCTTTCCTTCAGAGCAAAAGGTAAATACAAAGTGTGTGCACATGAGGAGAAAATGGACACCTGAGACTTTTTCCATACTGTTTTGAAGAGCAGTTGTTCCCCTGGCATCCAAGTAGAAAAAGTTATCTCTGAAATCACCAAATCGGTGTCACAGAGTTTGGTAGAGCTGAGGTTTGCATGTCAGTTAGCTTCCTGATGGTCCTTTATTCACAGGATGGCACCCAGCAATCAAAATGGAGACTAAATTAAATAGCTAAAATATTTTATGGCAACCGAGTAGAGCATTTCTGTTTGTGTTTTTCTGGAATGCACAACCCATGTTGCCACTTAAATCAAATGGGGAATAATGTGGCCCTTCTTTGAGGGCAGTTACTGCTTCTTCACAAAGTTAAATAATGAGAAGGGAAATAAGAATGTGAAACTCTAATAATTAGGTTTGCTTCATTAAAGAGCTGCTAAATATTATCTTTACTACAGACTTCACCTGAGAAATAACTCAGGGATAGTAGAAACGCTTGGAGCTGCTGAGGTTTGCTCTAGTGTGAATGTACTTCAAAGCTTTTGCTTTGTTCCTGTAGTCAGGTGAGTAATGTGTGGTTTGGTAATTCAATGTTCAGCAGCAGAAATATTGATTGGTTGTAAGGAATTATGGCACAGGTTAAAAAATCCTTGCCAAAAATGTCTTTGGCTGACTTTTTGCTCAGAGTATAGTACAATAATTGTTCTGCCTCTGTTTGCAAACATCATGTTTAATAGTCATTAAACAGATGCTTTTGTTTATCTCACCAATATCTACACATTGTTGTCTATGCTACAAAGCATGACTCAATCTTAGTAAAGCCATGCACCACTCCTGTGCTGCATGGGAGAAGTTTCATTTAAGCTTTGCAGGGAGCAGGCTTGCATTATTTGCCTGGTTACAGAGTATTCAGTGGCAAAGCAAGAAATACAGTTCCCAAATCCAAACTTTTCAGCTCCTGACTGCCAGAACCATATTTTTTCAACAAAAAGTTTCCTGATGTGATGAGCCTTCCTCATTCTTCCTCATGCCAAAATGGGAAGAAGTGGGCAACAGTGCAAACTTTGTGATTTTAAAAGCTGCAGAGTGAAGTGTTTGCATAAGTGAGGATGCAGGATGCTCCAGGATGCTTACTCCATTCCTTGGAGGGAGCACAGGGAATGATTCCCAAATTGAAGGCAGCTCCCTCAGGTCTCATTGAGTGATGGGGCTGGTGTGAGTCTTGGTGGCCTAAGCTGTGTCTGACTTCCTCTCATTTCAGAGGATATGATTTACTTGCTTTTCCATGCCAGCTTGCTGTTTGCTATGTGATGTAGCTCTGGCATGGGGGATGCATCCCAGCGCTATGCTGTAGCCACTCACGCCACAGAGAATACAATCCTGAAGATTTCACGTATTTTCTTCTTTTGTGAGTTGTTGAGACTGTCTTTTGCCAACTGCTCAGGGCAGCTTGGCCACAGATGGGTCTCTACTCAAAGCCCTTATCTCACCAAGGCTCTCTTTTCTTCCAGGTGATCCCGATGCTTCCCAAGCTGCTCTGTGAAGAGTTATGCAGTCTCAATCCTATGCGAGATAGGCTGACGTTCTCTGTGATGTGGAAGGTGACTCCAGAAGGCAAGGTACCTCAAGTAGCAGGCAGTCATTCTGCTAATTTAGATATTTAGGTATTTAGGTGTTTGGGGTTTTCTTAGGTGTATTTTTTTTTTATGGGTGTGGTTGGACTCCATGATCTAGGAGGGCCTTTCTAACCATGAATATTCTGTGATCCATTCTGTCTCATTAGCCAGCCACTGCTCTTGCAAACAGAAGGCTAAAAATGCCATCCCTTAACATCCAGGTGGATAGCAAAGGACTTGTTGGTGAGCAATACTGGAGGGTGTAGCACTGTCCCTGTGTCTTATTGTACTGATGAGATAGGGTAGAACTTTCAGCTGGAATAACCTCACAACATGGTGGGGAAAGGAAGAATATTTGTATGAATCTCAGGAACTGAAAATTTCCCACTCCTTGCCAGGTCACCTATCCATTTAATTGCCTCCAGCAGCAATTCAAAGCTAATGCTTCGGGTGGGACAAGATGTTCCCCCTGACTCCAGCCCTGCCTTGCTCTCACAGGCAGTTGTGCAATGCAGTGGATGCGGGCAGTATTCCTCTGTGGCCTCTCTGGTAAACAGACTGTTTCATTCTTCTTCAGAGCTGCAAATTACATCGATCCAAATAAAGCATGATAGCTCTTCAGCAAGGGCATCATGGCTCCATCCTCTGCATGTATTATTTCTAGAGAGCAGTTGTGGAGGCTGTCAGTGTAGTGAGCCACCTTCAGCTGCCTGCCAGCTCTCCCCAGGGCTTCATTTATCTTCCTGTTCCTCTGTAACATTCTTTGTAACCTTAACGATCTCCAGTTTGGTGATCACAGGGTCCACTCACTAATTGAGGAGGGCCACTGCCAGAGGACTCTCTATGCAAAGTACACTTTTGGTACTCAGAATTTTTTTTTTTTTTTAACCAGTGTTGTGCTTGTGCATGACACTGTCTCTGGAGAATACTTCTTGTGCCATTTTAGTAAATTTTCACAACTTGATTATTACTGTCCATGCTGCTCTAAAGGATACTGAATCTTGTTTTGTGCTTTAGCCAAACACAGCTGCAGTCCTCTGTATTTCTGTAGTGAGTCCCTGCACTGGCACTGCAGTGGGTTTTATTTGTTCGTTGTGAAGTGTTCCACTTCCTCTAGTGACAGCGTGATTACTCATCAGGCTTACTAATAGTAGCTACTTGGTGGGCCTTTTATTGACTGAGTGGTCTTTGAACAGCTAATAGTCGATTCTTAATTAAAATAAGGCTTGTCTCTTGTCCCCTGCAATGCATACACTATTTGCTCTTTAAACAGTGTTCAGACTAACCCTGCTTGACCATTAATAGAGGAGCTGCAGTTTCTGCCCTAGGCCTGTTCAGGGAGCTGATCTCTGGAGGAGCAGTGATCTGGGCCATGACCACAGTGCCTCTTGGAAGCTGGCTGCCTACAGCCGTCTCAGCAAGCTAGTGTTTCCTAGGCCTTTCAGGGCTGCAAGTCTTAATCAAGGTTACTTGATTTGACTATCAGGTGAAGACCGGAGAATAATTTACTCCTTCCAAGAGGAAAAGTAGTTTTAGGGATTTTGTCCAGCAGGACATTCTTGTAAGAATTTATCTCTTGAGTTGAGATAGAATGTGTCTCCTGTATTTCTAGGTGTTACTGTAGTCTAAACTCAGGATAAACAGGATCACATGCTCTCTCAGGCTTTGCTGGGTGAAAGGGAGGTGAGTCAAAGGGCTCCAGCATGGCCTTTGAACCTCAGATGGTGGTGGTGATCTGTGAGAACACTGACACTGAGGACAGGACATTCCTCAGTGAAGGATGCATGAGGCCAAAGAGCATTTCATTGCACCCCGTGGGTATCGTAACCTTGAGCTTGGAAAGCAGAGCCAAGCAGCACTACTAGAGGTGAGAGCTGCTCTCAGCTCCCACTGTTACTGTTCCAAAGCAAATAAGTCTAGAGCTAATGCATCTCCCAAGGAAAAGCCATGGAGATTCCTCACTTGGATGTGACTATTGATAAGTTTTTGACATTTTTAATTCTTGTTCCTTTTAGAAAAATAATGCTAGGCATAGCCCTGTCTGGGAGACAGGCACTTGATTGTTTCTATTGCTTTTGGGTTCTGGAGTTTTTCTCTTCTAGTTTTCACTGAGTGTAACAAAATGTTGTCTGAGCAGTACTTTGCATAGCTCTGTGGACTCCAGTGGGATAGTGTGACATGATGTATCAGAAGTTATTTTCCAGGGGCAGAGGCGTTAACCATATTGTTGCATCTGTGCTGTCTGCAGAAGCAGAGCTGGGCGTTTGTAGGAACAACGTAGCATGTTCTTGTTTGGATGCAGTCAACAGAAAGATATTCGAAAACAAACGATGCAACTCTTAAAGCTATTGCTGGCTGATGTTTGAAGCACAGCCCTGCTAGTTCCTTCTTCCAGTGAGGAAGAAAAATTGCTTCAGTCTGAAACAACCTATACAAACAATGTGTCTTCAAGGCTCAAAAGTGATGTCATCATCCAGGACATCATACAGACACTGCATTGCATCGAGAAAGTCCTCAGCCTCCTGCCCAGCTCTGTGACACCCTCAGAGAGACACCAGGGACTGTGTTAAATGGGAGGGTTTCATCTGAGCCACAGTGGCTGCCATCACATGATATGCTGGGGACTAGAGGGTTTTTTCAAAAGCAGCCAGAGCTGGGGGAAGCCTTAACATGATCCTAAAAATGTCTCAGATACCAGTACTCTGTCCAGAGTCTGGGTGCACTAGGTTTGCTGTGATGGGGGACACCTTGCAGACAGCTCTTGAGGGCTACTTCTTGTAATCTCCAAGTTGCATCTCATGACCCCCAGATGTTGCTTCTCAGTGCTGGTTTGCCCATCCATCAGCCACAGGTACATGGGCAAGCCAGCCTTGTGTAGTTTTCCCTGCAGCAGCGAAGCTTGGTCATTCCTCTGGTGGCTTTCCAAACCAGGGACACAAGGTTGTGGCTACTTGGATGGCTGCTGGAGGCAGAGACAGAGGGCATTGCCAGGAAATGCTTGGACAGTGGGTAGTTAAGTTAGCCTGCTGCAGCAAGACTGAGTCTGGCAGCCTTGTAATGACTGCACACAGGCATTACTGGACCGCATGGGGCCAGATGCGTCCAAAGGCCATTCCAAATTCCATTCCTTGGCTATGTGATGTGTGTTTAATGCACCTTGATGGGAAGGTGTTTATTTGGTACATTAATAAGAGATCTCTCAGGATTGTCACTGCCCATTTTACACCTGTTAGAGCCACTGCAGGAATGGGAATTGGGCACTCTGCCTCACACTGCTTGGTTGCCGTTGAGAGACCACCACCACAAAAAGGAATTGAGGAAATGGAGACATAAATAAAGTTTAATATCTGCTAGTAATGGGCTGCTTGTCCTGATGCTTTACCCTGAATGTAGCCTGCCTGTGATTTGACATTCTGGCTTTATTGTGGAGGCCTAGTGCTCTGCATCTCTCATCTTACAAGGAAGTGAGTGGACCTCTGAAGTATTTGTCTTCTAAGCAAGCAGAAAAACGAGGTTTTGTTGAAAGCTTCAAGGTTAGACAGCAAAGTGGAAATCTGGTCTGTTGCCTCTTGCAAGGTTCAGAGAGAACTCTTGGAAGCACGTGGCAGAAAGCACAGGGGACTGAGGAAAGTGCTTCTCTTCAGAATTACCCTTCTGGTTTGTGCCCAGTCCTTAACCCTTTTAAACATACACGTACATGATGGAATCGACTCACCTACTTTATAAGGCAAAATGAGAATGCTTTCCAAACACAAAATATTTAGTGTGGGATAATGTAACAGTGAGGGCCAGAACTGATAATGACCTTTAATGCAGAAATTAATAGCTGAAGATAGAGGAACTAGCAGAGAAATGGAAGTAGCATCTGAAAATGCTTGAAAGAGCTGCCTATTACAACTGGAGGGTCTGTAGAAGTGCTTCATTGAAATGAAGGCTGATCAGCCATCCTCTCAGATCATCTTAACAAGGAACACCACCTTCTTGGTGCCCAAGTACCATCCATGTCTCACTGAAGTCTCTCTACTGCCAACTAGCTAATAGTCTTCAACCTGTTAGAATTGGATCATTTAAAGAGCAGTGGAGCCTCTTCCACACCAGAGATCATGCTTGCTTAATATCAGGAAGTTTTTTGAGTCCAGCAGTTTTCATCAGATGGCACTGACATACCAGATGTGGATCCCCCATTGCCACAAGAAGCTGAACCACATTGAACGGGATGCAGCAAAGTGCAGAGCAGGTGCTGCCAGCACTCTCACAGCACCGCTGTCCAGCTTTGTGACTTTCTCTTCCTTTCTTTCTCCTTGACATAAAGACATGGGCGCACACAGAATAACCATGAGACAAGGGTCAGAGCACTTAACATCACAAGACATCACTTGCTGCATCTCTGCTATTAGGATACATTTGAGTTAGAAATGAGCTTAAATGCCCAGTGACTTTCAGAGCTCTGAGCTGCACATGTGTTCTGTGGGGCATGAGAGAGGGAAGCAGCAAAGGTATCTTGGGGATCAATCCTTTCCCGTTCAGAAGAGGGTTTGCCTTTCTGAAGCGATGTCCTTGATGAGTGTGTCATAGAGAGCTGACTGTTCTCCCTGGACATGGCCACTTGCAGAATCTACCTTGTCCTGTTGTGCTGATGAATGGATAAAGTGGCACTTGTAGCTAGAGGCAGTAGTACAATTTCTCTGAGCAGTTGTGCTTTGAATCACAGACGCCGCCCATCTCCAGAGCCCTCATGCCAATGCTCTTGACTTTTCTGAAGAACTTTACGGCCTTTGTCTTTCTGCACTTTCTCACTGGCTTGGTGAGCTTTTGCACTATCTTGTATATCTCAGCTGAAAATAACAGTCTACTTTCTGCTTTAAAAAATAATTCTGACTTGCCACTTCTTCACTGATACTCTGTTACAGTGTTTAAAGTGAGAGTGGCTTCTGGTTTAAAATAAAATATTTTTTTAGGTGATTTATAGTTGATTTTCCTCTAGATTCCAAAATAGTTTGGAAACTTAGAAAGGTTCCTGGTCCAGGACAATAAGCATGATTAGAGAAACAAAGGGTCAGTGACTGGCCATCTCTCCTCCAGACCCACCAAATTCTGATTTGGGCACTTTCACAAGTGCTGGTCCGACATTGGGGTTCCTGCAGTACTCTTAAAGCCAGCCCCTTGTGCCACAGACCACACTTTGATCAAAGAGGTGGAATGCCATCTGTGGTTTAGATAAGAGGTCATTTCTTGCATGTGTGTATCTGCCTGTTGCCACTCCTGGATCTAGTAAGCTTTGAGTCAACTGTCTGATTTCATCTCCCTGATGGGACTGTATTTCTTTGAGCTCTGTGAAAGAGAAATCAGGTAGAGGAGGGATATCCAAGCAGTCCCGTGTCTATGCACAATGTATTGTGCTTATACAGGTTATTAGACACTAGAGAATCTATACGAGCAAAAGGCATGATGGTTTTAGTATGAGATGATCTTCACTTGAAGGTCAGTGATGAGGTCTGGTGTCAGTTCCTTCACGTGTTTGTACAACTTCTTAAGCTCTTGTGCACTGGCATAGAAAGTTCTCAGATCAATTTACACTTTCCAATTTTGCAGATCCTCGATGAATGGTTTGGGCGGACAGTCATCTGCTCCTGCGTGAAACTAAGCTATGACCACGCACAGACTATGATCGAAAGCCCTGGAAAGATGATCTCCCCTGAAGAGCTACCCCCTGTCTCTCCTCAACACTCAGTAGCCGAGATCCAGCAAGCTGTGGTGAACCTGCATCGAATCGCCCAGCACCTCCGCAAACAGCGCTTCATCGACGGTGCTCTGCGCTTAGACCAGGTGAGTCCAGCCCCTGTAAGGGGCTTGCTCCACTGAAGCAATTTCCTGTTGTACTCCTTAAGAATTTCCTGGTCAGGCTAAAATCTCAAAGGGGAAAGTCAAAGCTAGAATAGAAAAGCAGGTTTGTGTGCCAATGTCTTCTGAAAAACAGCATCAAATGATGTACCAAAAGCACTAAGTAAAGTAGGATGAAAAGGAAAAAGTTCCTGTTTTTTAAGGAGTGGCTCATCTTTCTGCATTTTTCAAAATCCTAAAGGCCTGATGGACTGGGTAAGGAACTCATCCAGCGAAACAAATCATGACGGTGTCATCCATTATCAAGCAGGTCAGATATCCATAGTGCACATTTCACCGTGAAAGGCTCATCCTCCAAATTTATTTCTGTGCTTGCAATACTCATGTTTTCCACAGCTTTTGTAGCAGTTCTCTGCACAGGGAAAATGACTAAATGTTATCTAAGCTAATACTTATAATCATTGGGTGTGTTTCAGAGAAAGAAATGCTAGTGAGGTTTTCTGTCTGGTGTAATTTAAATACTCTCCTATCAGTTGTGGTATGTGCCACTTCTATTTTACAAGGAGGTCCAGATATTTTAGACTTAGCAGAGCAAAAAAAAATCCTTTTGTGTTTGAGGTTCAGCTGCTCTGAGGTGGCTTGTGACAGTTTTTATAGAACTCCAGTAATTTATAGAACTCCAGTAATTTATAGAACTCAGTGGCCTTCCTGAGCAAGAGACTAAATAATATTTTAATATAAGGAAACTCTATTGTTTCATTTTGCAAAGTGAGCATGAGTCAACATAAGGATATTACTGACAAAGAAGCTAGCGTACCAAGATATGTAAACAGTACTATTGTATGTAAAAGGTATGTTGTAACCCTTCCTTTTACTTGACATTGTAGTGTTGTCTCCAGTTGCAGGAAAATCTAATTTTAGAGAAATCATTTCAGAGCAACAAGAGCAAGGAGTGTGTATAATCTGTGACCTTCCCCAACAGAGCATGTAGCTTAGTCTGGCAGAACTGCTGTGGAGAGGAAGCAATGTGCTTTTCCCCGTGTCTGAGATGACACATTTGTATCTTGAGTTTTAGTAGCAGAGATCAGCATTATACTTCAAACTTTCCAGTGTAGGTATTGTGGTGTCTGAGACTATCTCGTCTACAACTGTTGTGAGAGGACTTGGAGGACTGGTTAGGCACACATAGGTGAGCCTGGAGCATTTGCTCAAGGTCCCTCCTTGCTCAAAGGAAATAATAACTCGTCAATTTATATTATAATATTTGGAAATCAGACAACTACTTTGAAATCCTGTAGTTTTCTTAAACCTCTTTGGTAGGTTTCCCTCCAAAAGGTTTGTCACAAAATGGCTAATAAGCTGGGCTTTTGTTCCCAAGCATGCTTTGAATGCTGGAGAAACATTAAAAGAACCCAGCAGCTGTTGCACTTGATTAGCTAACTGGGAAGCCTTGGAGACATCTAGGTTGGAGCAACAGAGCAACAGTCCATAAAGACTGGAAGCTGTAGCCCAGAAAGGTCACCAGCTGCATTCACAAGTCACACTTACAGTGTAGTGCTGAGCAGTCACTCTGTGCCTGAGCCGAGTACCTGTTATCAAACTAACCTCAGGGAAAATACATCTGAAAACAGCTGTGACATTTTCAATGGGAGGATTTGGCCAGGGAAGCATCCTGTTCCACTGATACCCCAGAAAAGATTAGTGGTGTTTTGTTTTGGTCCCTGCTGATACAGAGGAGCCATTAAAGAGAACATCATATGTTGAGATTGGGCTTAAAAGTTCGATCTGTGAAGGGCACCAGAGAGGGCTGGTTCCTACTCAGCCTAGTTCCTAGCCAATGCTATAAACTGAGTTATAGCTCACAAGTGGCACTTGATGCTGCACAGAATCTGTCTCTCCTGGCAGGAGTGTCAGAGCAAAAGTAATGGTCTTTGAGAAGCAAACGCATTCTAGCTCAAGGAACACTTTCACCATACTTACTCTTTTCAAGTACTGCCTTGATAGTTGTGTTTTGATAAACTATACTCTCCCCAGCTCATGGAGAAAGCAGTTACCGTAAGGCTTGAGTATGAGCAGTATGTGAGGGGTGGGTTCATGGACATGGCCAGCCGTGTATGGCTGGACAAAGCAATCTGTAGCTTAGGAGGAGATGATGAGTCCTTTGCTCCCTCTTTTCCCTGAGTTCCCTTGGATGAAGTTGTGCACCAGGTTCAGCTTCCCCTCAGAGCAAGCAAGGGTGGGTCTGCATGGGAAACACACCTTTCTAATTGCTGGACCTCTCACTGGTTTCCTGTTGAGTAATGTAAATCCTGAACAATGGAAGACAAACTCCAGCAGGAAACTAGGGGCAATGAATTATCAGATTCCAAATAAATATGTGAGCGAAGGAAATGATCATCCCACAGTCTTGAGGGAGGGGATGGCTGGGAGTGAATGACTCCAGTGCATTTTTTCCAAGGGATGTGAGCCCTCTTCTTATACATTGCAGTAGCATTGAGAGCTTCTACTTTGAGTTCACTCCCGATTGAACAGTGGTGACTACTTTTGCTTGCTTCCACCCTGCCATGTTTCAGTGCGATGTGCTCTTGTGCTTACTCTTGGTATTAAGAAAATGGGGGGTGAGGGGAGGAATCTCCCATCCTGTTTTGCCACTGGCTGTGGTGGCCTCGGGCTAGTGCTCTCCCTATCTGCCTCAGTTTCCTCTTTAGAATGATACTGATCTCCTCTGTACTATCCCTATAATTTAGGATTTATTCCCAAAAATGAAGAACATATCTCAGATGAAGCAACTCATGGGCACATCTTTATAGCAGCAGAAATACTGGTTGGCCAGGGAACTCCTTGCACCTGGCATAGGAGGATGCAGTAAGATGCAGCAGTGTCAGGCTGGCCATGCTGCGGTGAGGGGGTGTTTCCTGTTTGAATGTTGCTGCTCAACTGTTATGACCTAGTGTGAGAGTGACATCTGCTTGACCATGACTTTAACTTTTAGCAGTAATTTTAAAAGCAGGAGTCTTTGTAGCTCAATGGCTGAATAATATATATATATCTTTTAAATAACTTGGGAACTATATATCTGGGTTACACAGAAGACCTTGAGATAAATTATAGGGGTAGCACATGGTCTTGAAAGCTTAGGATGGATTCAGTGTCAGTATATATGCGTCTCTTTGGGATGTGTAATTTTGAAGTTCTGCCTCAGGGGTCTGTTTGGGAATCCTGCTGCACTGGAACTTGAGTCTGAGGACCTGCTTTGCAACCAGAGCCACACGTAGAATCATAGAATGGTTTAGGGGATCTTTATGATCATCTGGATCCAACACCCCCTACCACAGGCAGGGACACCTTCCACTAGACCAGGTTGCTCAAAGCCTATCTTCTCACTCTGTGGGATCTTGCTGTCTTCGTAGGCCCCTTTTGGGGCTTTTTTCCTAGAATACAGTTTCCTGTGCTGCCTGCCAGCTTCTTAGCTCCAGAAGGCAGCTGAGCACTGAGTTTGAGGTTTTAAGTCTTTGCACCTTTAGCGGCTAAGTTGCTTATGAAACTTTGTCCATGCAGACAGAGATGAATGTATTTTCCTTCTCATTTGGAGCTGCAGGTTTTAGATGTAGAGGCAAGAGGTGCCTTCTACCATGGCTTTGAGAAAAATTGTTCAGATATTTACCGTATTGTCTTTTCTCCTGCCCAGGACCATGGAATGCCACCCCTGTGCTGTCCTCACATAGCTCTTGGTGAACCCAACCCACACTATAAATTGGAGCAGGGATCTGACCTCATTTAAAAACCAAAGTGAGCACAACCCACCGCTTTCCCTTTTTTTCCTTTCTNTTTTTTTTTTTTTTCCTGGCCAGGTTACTTTGAAGCTGGATCACTTCCCCAGACCACAGCTTTTAGAAACACTAGACAAAGAATCAGATAGAAACTTCCTTTCAACAAAACCCATCAAGCTTGCAGAAAAGCTCCTTAGCTCCAGCCTGCCTAGAAGAGACCTGCTGATAAATGATTCTCTTTTTGGCCTCAACAGTTTATAAATTAATCACGAGGACAGATGCCTATAAGAAGACAGGTTAAAAAGGATTTCTATGCATATTTAAAATGAGAATACCCCAGGATGCTGATCTGTCTCTATGACAACTGTCTGTGAGCTAAGCGGTGGCTTTTGTTGTGCCAGTGATTCTGCCTTTTCCAGTGCACTTATACCTGGGTGCTCAAAACGTTGGCATTGACCAAAGTTCATTGTGGGAACAACCCAAAGTGCATTTGTGTTAGACCAGTTAATGGCATTGAATTGTTTGCTAGAATAGTTTCTCTCCTCGTTTTCTGTGCAGCACACGTTCAGCTTTGCAGGTGTGTGCAAAAAGGGAAGGAAATAAAAGGGTAAAAAAGGCAAAGATGAGACTGTCACACAAATTTAAGGGTTAAATTGCTAGTGGAATGGTCTTGCTTCTGCTTGTTCCAAGCCTGCATGCTGTGCCCCTATCTTGTCTGAGTAAGGGTTGCTTTTCCCCATGGGTCTCTATTGCTTTGAATAACTTAAAGATAGTAAAATTTGTGTTGTTGTAGCTCTGTACCACACTGGAGACCTTACCTACAGGCCTGTCCTGTGGCTGTGGGAGATAAGGAAGCAAGTGATCTTAGAGAATAGTTTTGCTTAATTAAGGTTGGTGGGACTCCTGAAGTATTAGAGTATTTCCGCTGCAGGAAACATGGGGAAATGAGCACAAAGACTCCAAACACCAGAATGTGAGCAGAATACCAGCTCCAAACCACCCAGGTATGTGGCTTACTGGTTACATTAACCAGCTCTGTATGGGTTTTGAAGCTTTGAGAACTAACTCTGCCTACATGATGCAAACTGCTTTGAGAAGTTGACACACAGAAAATGAGGAGGGGGGAAGACACTGTACGTGCAGGATGTTACACTCTATGTTTGGAAACTTCATATTTAGTTGTGGCTAATGGGATAGGACAGAAACACGTATTTTTAGACAATTGCTCCTTCTAATGCTGTTTAATTGGAATCTCGAGAGCCACAGATTAATTACTGTCACCATTAAATCTTCCAATATGAATGACTGCTGGAAATAATCATGGGAAATTGTTTTGTCATATTTCCTGCCTCATATCTGTATAGTAAGTAAGCATGCAGGTCTCTTCTTCTTGCTACACAGAAGGAATAAATATTTCTTCCCTAGTTAAACAGTCACTGTGCACAAAATAGAACATATCAGTATTCGAATGGAAGGCACTTTGGATTCAAAGAGCTGTTTAAATGGGACAGCAAAGGGCTGTAATGTTGTATAGGCTTCAGTTAACTGAAGGTACCTGCTTTTCCCGATAGCATGATCTGAATTTGTGTTTTAAAGTGCTGTTGGGGCAGGAAGGCCTTCCTGGCTTGAGTACTCCCTTGTGTGATGCTTAGGCTTTCTAGCCATGGGTGCTGTACGTTCTACCCCTGCACACTCTCACTGCGTACACCTTTCTGGGAAGGACTAAATGGCTTTGCTCCATCCCCTGGCTCTTGGCTGCATCACTCCAGGGAGCATTTTGTGGGCTTGTCTCAAAGAGAAAGTCCCGGTGCTCATCACCTAGGATGTGACATTGGTACCAGATTCATCTCAGATTTGTTCCCCTCAGGGTAGGCTGAGGTGTGTACCTGCTCTGGCACTTGCTTTGACCCAAGAGAAAGTCCAAAAGGCCCATTTATAAAATTCTGAAAACTGTCACGACACCTCCCTGAAGAGGCTGTTACGGCAACAGTGCATGAACATGACAGCAGAGGCAGGGTGGGCTGTGCGTAGGGTGCTGTAAGATAAATGGAAATGCAGACTGACAAGAAGCTTTCACTATTCACTTCCTATCACAATTCCACCATTGTCTGCTCCATCTCTTTGATGTCTGGTTAAAGAGACATCACTGATACCCAGACTGGGGAGGGCAGGTGCTATACGGTTATTACGGACAGTTGCTTATACTGTGCGATGCATAAGGCAGCTGGGGGAATGTTGGATGTATTTGGAGATTAATTTCCTTTGGGGATTTTACGTCTTTTGCATAGCCTCAGTTAATGCATCAAAATGAGCACCTAAGGCTGTAGCTTTCTCCTGGGGGATCCTGCTCGTCCCCACAGGAGTAATTGAAATGCATTTGCAAAGGTGTGTTATCAAAGTAGGAATGATTTTTGAAATGTCTTTCCTACAGTACCGCGGGGGAACATGGCACTTGGCAGGCAGATAGGGAATGTTGTACGTTGTCATTGGGAAGAGCCAATGGCTCAGGCCGGGCGGTTTGCGCACGCCCCAGGGATGCGCACAGGAAGGACGTGTTGCGGGATCGTGCTATGGAGAGGGTCTGTGTTGGCTGAGCATCTTTCTGCTTGCATGGAGATGTTTGTTTTGCCAGTAGGTTTTAAAATATTTTGATTGAATTAGGGTTTTGAGTGGAAAGCCTTCAGAATCCAGTCTTTTGCCCTGGGATTTTAATGAAGTCCTCCCAGGGGTGTGAATAGGATTGATGTCGTCGCACACATCCCGCTGTTCCCTGATCGTTCTTTTAGAGCCGAGCAGCTGTGTCCCAGCAGGAGCAGGTGGTGAAGTGGTCGAGCTGGCTCTGGCAGGAGGGGGGAGTTGGGCGCTGGAGCACAGGGCTTGGCTGTAGAGCATCGTGCCGGGAGCCACCGCAGCCAGATGTCTGGGCAAACACAGCTGGGAAGGAGCTCCCCACACAGTGGTGCTCTGGCATTAATTTACCATCAGTAATGCAAGAGTAGGTTATGACTTGATTCTTTATGGAGTATGTATTCCAGCCACTAGCTCAGTTATTCAAGTTCTCCAGCCATGTATGAGTGTTTTTTCTTCTAAACGAACACAGCTTAACCCTTGAGTTTTATTAAATCTACCTTAGACCTGCAAGCTCAGAAACTTCTCAAAAAAAATGTAGTCTTACACTTGAATTTTGAGATGCTGTTTGAGAGAGCAACAGCTTCTTTCATCTGCCAGCCTCAGAGCAAGTATCAGAGGGAGGCTGGCTCCATCATTCCAGGTAATGGGAATGGCATGAAGAGGTGAAGCAGTTGCCTGAGCTCATGCAGTGAGTCAGTGGCAGAGGTGTCAGGACAGCCTTTTTCTGATTTATAGGCCACTGACAGCTACTGAGTAAGGATTGGTGCTTTTTCTGTTTCTACTGTATATTACTGGCCCAGTTAAGGTCAGGGTTTTTTTATCCCAGTTCCCCAGAAGGTACTTCTCACAATGCAAACCTGAGAGACAAGACACATCAACATGAAGGACTGAACTATAGCTGGCATGTCTCTGCAAATCAGAAGCAACAAGCATGGTTCACAAATGGTCTCTCTCACCAGTCCTTTCAGTTTTTGGGCTTTGTCTACCCGTGCCAGGACCAAGCCAGTGTGCTGCTATCCCATGGAAATCTCTCTTGCTTGCATAGGACAGAGCTGCAGTGGACAGCACTTCTTCATACCCTCTAAATTGCTTGGAATTTTCTATTGATTGAATCCAGCTGGTTATTGTTTGCTGTGGAAGAGGGGTGAGCTGCAGTCATCACATACTGACCTGTAGGTAGGGTTTAAGGTGTTTACAGATAATCCAAATGCACACAGGAAGTAGACATCTCTTGGTTTCCTGGACTAGCTGAACGTAGGATGGGTCTTGCTCATGCTTATGTGATAGGCAGCCTGGGGTCATATGCTCGTAGGGACCTCAGACAGTGCTGAATAGCATCTCTAGGGGAAAGAGAGGCCATCAGTGGCAGGTGGTGGCTTAGTGTGATGGTGTGTGCCCCAAACATGAAGCTGATAGCTAATATGAACAGACAATTAAGTGCTTAATCCATCCGAGCAAGCTGCTTATTGGTGTTTGGAGGTTGGTAGGCAGAGAAGTTGTGACTTCTGCTGGTTATATTGAAAGAGGTTCAGGATGGAAAAACTGGTTATCAATGAAGAGGAAATAAACTGGTTCTTCAGTGTCTCTTGACAGCAAGACAGATAAAACCCAGTAAAACATGTGTTTGTGTAGAGGTGCACGTGAGGTGAGTGCTGGGAGGAAATTCTTATTTTACATTTTCTACTGAGGAGACAACTCCAAGAGTCTTGCTTTCCAGCTGATGATGGTTTTCTTCCCTAGCAATGAACAGTCATCATCAGAAAGTCTCTTGTTGTTCAGACTCTGTTTATCACATATTTGAACAGAGACTTGACAAGGGTTTTTTTCAGGTATTAATTATTGCTGACTGCGTGGCTAATCCATCATTCTCTTTAGATGGAATCGCTGGGTGTTGACTGATATAACTTCAAATGTGATCAGTCTGCCATAGGTGAAGATGTAGCAGCTCTTTGTCAGAGCCAGTCCTGTTTCACCTAACAGTAAATTGAAGAAAGGCTAATTGTATAATGACAAAGACAACATTTGGAAGGAGATGAAAGATTCAGACATCACAGTTCTATGATTTCTCATTTCAATTCCGAAGTGAGGGGGAAAAAATTCTCTCTTGCTTTCCATGACCACAACTTACTTTATCAGGTATATCTGATCATGATCGCCTGAGTCCTGGGATGTTTTATCTTTTCTCATCCATAGCATACAGAAGCTAAAGTACAAAGGACCTCAGAAAGCACCTGTGGTTTCCATAGCCTCTGATATGAGGCTGCAAGAGTCATAGCCAAGATCCCAGCAGCTGAGCTGAGGATGGAGCTGATGTTGCCCCATCCAAGTGAAGCCAGTGCCTGCTGAAGTCCACTTTCAGGTTTATCTTTAAACATTCCAAGTCCAAGCCCATGTCTCCTGAAATTATATACCCTGATAAAGTTTGCAGTGATTCACTGAGAGTACATTTTGTTGAGCAACCTCTTGGTTTTGTTTTGAAAGCAAGTGGCTTTGAATCTGTCTTCAGTAGTCTAGATCATTTATCTTGCCCTTCTTTACATCTTCATATGGTAATAAGGAAGTTGTTTGAGCATATGAGCGTAATTCAGAGTGTAGATTTCCCCTGAATACTTAATTGCGTAAAATGGGAGCGTGAAGTGTGATAGCTCAGATAAGGTTGATGGTCCACGCTGCACTTGTTTCTGAGATTTGTCCATGCTTGAGATTCGAGAAAGACCTCCTCCCTGAATGCACTCCTTCTTCGTGCAGCGCTGCGCTCAGCTGTGGGAGACGCTGTGATTCCTTCTTCCTCTTGAGTCACAAGTACCCATCTCTCCCCAAAGACACGTATTCACAGGTTGTTGCATTCTCAACACCTTAAAACCTGACAGGACTGTTAAACTTTTCCCTGTGCAGGGAATGCCTTCTCCAGTTTGGATCTAGGCTGGTGGCAGATATATTGCATTTTTGCTAATTAGTTACGAATCAAGCTGGCAACAGCCCACTGCCCATCTGTGATGGGCTGCCATTAACTTGATGGTCACTCGAAAGCTAAGCAAGAGGTGGTGAGAAAGTAGTCTCAAGAGTTTGTTGCACTAGAGAGATTTGAGACACTTCAGACATCTAGAAGAAACCAGCCATGCAAAATCACTGTGAAGGGTTTTTGTGGGTAATTCCTTTAACTGCACTTGAAAAGCTTGTTTCTGTTAGGTAAATACAAACTGACCAAGCAGTCACTATTGTTTGGGTATTAAAAAAAAAACAACCAAAACAACAAAACCAGTCTAGCCTGAACACACCAAAATTTAATTTGTGCCTTGCTTGACAATTGAAGTAAACTGTCTGCGTCATGGGTTGATCCCTCTGATCCTGCTGACCTTGGGGGACTGCAGAGCTGTAGCTTATTGGGTGTCTCATGGCAATGCTGAGATCAGCCCTCCAACAGAAAAATTCTCAGTCCTGTGAATCCTCAAGAGGTTTTGCGTTAGTTTTAAGGTTGCAGTTTCACCTCAATTTCAAGGTCTCTGTTTTAATCTCAAGACTCTCCCTGGTTTTCTGAGAAGAAAGCCCGTTGATCCAGCTAGCACTTTGTTTCTATTAGCATGTTAGAGCAGAATCTGACCCACAATACTAGAAAATAAAGTGCTTAAATAGCTAAAATGGGATTTAAAAAAATGCACTTTATTAAATGATTTCTCTGTCAGTGATGTGTTTAACAGGTATAGAAGACTCAATGGATGAAGAGGCATTGGCATTTTGGAAAGAGAGTCACTTTTTCTGTTGCATCATGTATAAACGTTTCCCTTCTCATGTATGTGTAGTTGAAATTTCTTTGAGGTTTTGAATTTTCATTTTAGCTCTCTTTTTAATTACTATTTTCAAACATTACTGAAAGTGCTAGTTGATAGTCTTTAATACTGTGCTTACCTTGCCTTGCTCTTCAGTTATTTCCTCTGAAACAAGCTTGTGGGCAATACATAGGAGGTTAAATGAGCTGGGGAGTTACTGATTTCTCATGTTAAGGTAGGACTAAGAGGTGGGTGCATTGATGGATCCATAATGTGGTACCAGGGAGTGCTGCTGTCAAATAGTACTTACACAGGGAACCAACCTCGAAATCCTTCTGCAATACAGTCCTCTCTTTTCAAATTCCTAAGCATTCGTACAGGTTCCTTGAAATCAGTTTAAAGCCCATGAACATGGTGCTGCTGCAGGCAGCTGGGATGCAAGAGAGGTGTGTTTTTTCTTAAAAGAGAGCAAAACAGTATTAAACCCTCTGAGGTTCTCTGTGCTGGAGGAATACTATTGCTCAGCATCCCAGGAGTTTTAAGATGAAGTCTAGAGCAGACAATGAATACTGAGAGAGGCCAGATGAGAAATATGCATCTAAATGGAGTTTCATAGGCCAGGCCCCCCCAGTCCAGGAGCCGGTTGGTCTCCTCATGCCAGGACCAACAAGATGATGTACATGCTTCTTGAGATGAAGAAATCTAGCAGATGCAGGTGTGTTAAACCTGCCCTCGTGTGCTCACTTCCTTCTCAGGGTGAACTTGATGACCTTATTTTTTCAAGTTCATAGCTGCTGTCTGCAGCTAAACACTGCAGGAAAGAGAGGACTTGTCCTAACCCCCAAGCAATTGGGCAAAGTTACATCACCTGGGTTTCATCACGTCAAGAAAATTGTTGAAAGGCAGGCAGCTTCTACAACTGGCTTCTTTGGGCTGGTGGGTTTCTTGCACAGCTTTGGCTTGGTGTGTTGCCAGGTCTGATTCATCTTGCTCTTGCTATTTGGTACATCTGTAGCTTGCTTCAGACCCAGCACTGAGGAACAGTGGTTTTGCTACAAGTAGTCTTTGCAATAGTGGTAACATAGCAATGGGTACAAAACACAATTCAAAGGAGGAAGACTTGCTGAAAATAGCTTAAAAAACCAAGAAATGGGAGCCACCACAGGCATTTCTCCCAACCCTCATTAATTTTCATTTAGAAAGAGTTATGTTTGGAGAGGGTTTTTTTTCTTGTTTGTCTAAAATAATAAAATCTTAGGCTTCTTCATGGAGTTGCTGCCCAAAATGTTTTTTAGAACTGGTGTGCAGCTGCCTGGTCTACCTTGTCTTACTAGAAACTGGCTTGATCTTCAGTCCTGGCAGATCCCATGAGAGTCTATGAGATCTATTAGAAGGGTCCAAGGTCACTTTTTGATGTGAGAGGGTGGTCATTTTGCAGCTTGCTGAATATCAGCTGCGACAGTGTGGAGCCTGGGATGTGCTGTGTCAAGGCTTGAGCTGCACTTTGGGAATATAAAGATGGAAAGGGCTTTAGGAGATGATCCTTTCCTTTTCCTGGCAATAGCAGGATCTCAATCCTGGTAGCAGGCCTGTTTGTAGTTGCTTTGTCACCGAGGCTTTGTAATTGCTGGGACCTGTGTAGCCAGCCCAAGTTCTTCCTGAGGATGTCTCTGTGACTATTGCCCACCTAGCCATGCAGATAGTGTGGGTAGAAGAAGTTTGCCTGCCATTGGGGCTGTCCCTCATGTGCCCCTGCTTAGTCATTGCCTGGAATCTGAAATGCTAAATGCCTGCAGAAACCTTGTGAGGAGCTCAGCTGAGCATGCCAAAGTCCTCTGGGGTAGAGTTCAGCAATCTGAAGGGCTCACCTGATTGCAGCCAGGTAGGGTGACTCACATGAGATTAATGCCATCAAGTGTTTCTTCCTCTTAAAGTTGACAAAACCTGCTGGGTGCTGTTGCAATGGGGTTTCGCTCCACATGGCTGCCATGTTGCCTGGTGCAGATAAATGCCAGGGTTCTAAGTGCATTCTGGTGCAATCCAGCCAGCATAGCTCAGCACTCCTGCAGCTGGTGACATCACCACTGTGCCAGGGGTGAGCAGCATGGCTGGATGATAACAAGAGCAGGCAAAGCCTAGCAGGGACCTTTGTTCTTCAGCTTTGAGTGGGGATTTCAGCCTTAGATTTGGTTTATGGAAAGCAGTGTGAGGTTTGGTTTAGAGAAGAAGAAAAAAAAATATAGTCCTTTCAAAAAGCAATTTGTTTCTGCTTTCTGTGAGCAAGGCTTCCAAATGGACTCAGTCAGTTTTGCAGTATAATCAACAGGACTGGAAAAAAATACCAAGTGAAGTAACACGGTGGCTGTGGTAAACATGAGCTGAGGCCTTGGAAGTAGCTAATGGCATACCACAAAAGAGTCTCCTTTCACCCACCACGGGCCATGCCAGCAGCGAGCGCTGCCAGTGCTGGCGTCTAGCAGAGGAAAGCATCATTTGGCTCTCTTTTGGATTTCATTACTCTTCCTGCACTCCCTCCTGCTCACAGCAAAAGCCTTTCCAGTTGTAAAGAAGTGAATTAACTCCCTTCGTGTCAGTGATGGATGAGGCACTTTCTCCCCCTTCAAAGAGGCGAGCCGTGCTGGTGAATGTGGGCCAGCGGAGTTGAAAAGTCCAAGCGGAACAGGAGAGCCTGTGGGGTGACCCAGCTGTCAGGCAGGACACCCTGGGGACAGCTCTTGCCAGTGCCCTGCGAGTGAGGAACAAAAGCTGCTCTCAGCATGCTCACCCGACTTTGAGGCTCATTTTTTGCGTCCTGCTTTCAATGGACTTGGGCACATCCCTTAACACACAGCAGCCGTTTGTGCAGGGCTCAGGGAGACTCAAAAGCTTTCAGAGGGTGCTTCTCCACCCTGCACAAAGGAGGGTTAGCACACCAGTACTTGGGAGATCTCTTTTCAGGCGTCCATGGCTAATCATATTAAAGGTGACCTCATGAGCAGCGCTTTCCATTGTTGCCATATGTTTTGTCCAGTGCTTGAGTGATGTTGCGCATTGGAATGTATTCATGCGTCGCCTAATTTAATCACCAGGCTTAATCTCCTCTCCTGTTCTACACCCTTAGAATTTACTGGCTCTTTTCTAGCCTCCTGTGCCTTCTCTGGGTCCCCTTCACAAGCTAATACCAATGCCTGGATTGGTATTTTTTTTTAAATTTCTTTATTTACTTTCAGAGTTTATTTAAAAAAACTAATCTCAACAACAAACCCAGCAACTTTTCCAAAGGGTGAGGGGGTGCAGTCAATGCTTGAGGAGGCTGATCCTTTGTCCCTATGATCTTTTTCTTCCATCTTTTCCACAGAGAAATTAAGGATTAGGTTTATGGGTTTAAAAAAACAAAACAAAATACTACGAATGGAAAAATGACTGAGAAAGCAGTGTGTCTCCTTTTAATATTGTTGGAATAAATAACTAATTTTAAGAACTTGACTGTCTCTGTAAAATATAGTGTTGGTTTCAGCCTTTAAAACTTACTGCTTTGGTATGGACAACTCCAGGACTGACTGGATAAAATTAACCCAACAAAGTCCATCAGCCTGGAAAACTGGAAAGTCTGATTTGTGCAAAAGTATTGCAAAAACCTGAGAGCTCTGTGAGAGCTGCCGTACTCCGCTGGAGTCAGGCACTTCTAGGGAGCAGTGCTTTACAGACTGTCTTTAAGAACAATTTCTACAGATGTTTCTAAGACTCCCCTGCCCCAGCTGACTCTGCTTTGTGGAGGGGTCTGTTACAAATGGGAATTAGAGATGCAGTTGTGTTATGACTTCCTTTAGGAGTGGATGGTGTCAGTCCCGGCAAGGGAAGACGGTGATGAGATTTTAGGATGGCTGAGCTCACAAGGGTAGGGAATCTTTTAATTTCCTTACATTTGCTGAGGCAGATTGTTAAATAAATACCTCATGCTTTGGTTGAGCTCTTAGATTCTCCTACGCATACAGTGTGCTGGTACCCACAGCTCTGAACAGTGCACTACATCCCGAGCGTCTTTGAAACCTTAAACATAGCTTGTACAAATATGAATTACAGCTTTGAGTTTCCCTGAGAGAGTGTGTGCACGTGTGCGCGTGTGTGCCCATGTGTGTGCATGTGATGAGTTTCTGCCAGCCAAGTTCTCACGCATCAGCTTACTTACCTTCTGCGAGTGCATGTTACGGTTTGGGTTTGACAGGGGGAAGGAGGAGTGACGTAAAAGATTGCAGATTTGTGACTGGTTTTAAAAATAGTTTTAAAATATCATGTATCTTCATTTTGAAGAAATGCAGTACTGTTTGGAAACCACAGCTACCGAACATAAACCATGTCAAGCCCCTCATGTATGTTAAATAACAGCGTGGAATAGGGGTTATAAGCAGCCTGCTGTTCATTAATGCTGGAGGATGATCACTGATCCTACCCCTCACACTCCAACCCAGGGTTGACAGCAGTGTCACAGACTCTGACATCAACTTGGCCCTAGAAAAATACTTTCTGTTTTACACTGCACCTTTTCAGTGTGAAACTTGCCAGAGCCCTTTCTGAAGCATCTACATGCAGAAATTGCTTCCCTGCTGAAGTGCAGCCACATTGGAGCCAGAGGAAGACAGCTGGCCATGGGTTAGCTGGAGGGCAGGGTGCCTGTCCCACTGCCAGCAGGCTTTGGGCTCGCTGGGACAAGTTGCCTGGACCCTGTCCACTCCTGTTTCCTTCTTTCTCAGTGACAGAGGAGCTGCAAGGTTCCTAAGAAGGTGAGAGCGGGAGGGAGCAAGTCGCTGCCAGAGGAATTCAACTGAGCCACAGCCAGCCCCTTCCCAAGGGAGCCTAGTGGCTGTGCTGACAGCAGCAGCTCTTGCTGTCCATGTGAATGGGCAGGGATGTCCTTGGAAAGCTTTGGATCTCCTACCCATGCACTGAGCAACTGTCCTTAGACACACCACCAGATTCAGTTAAGTAAGGGAGAGGGGTCCTGACAAGCAGCATAGCTCTACCTGGGGTGGAGGGAGCTGGCACTGCTGTGATGGGATGCTGGGAGGCTCTTTATGGTGAAGTTTGTGGAGAAGATGCTCTGTCAAAGCATCCATCTGAACATGAGGAACAACTTCTTTCCTTTGAGGATGACAGAGCACCGTCCCAAACTTCCCAGGGAGGTTTTGGTGTCTCCTTCTCCAGAGGGATATTCAGAACCCATGTGGATATGATCCTGTGCAACCTGCTTTGGGTGAACCTGATATAGCAGGAGGATTGGACTAGATCATCTCCAGAGGTCCCTTACAACCCCTGCTGTTCTGTGATTCTTTGACTGTATATGGCAGGAGATGCCTTCCCATCCTGTGCCCACTAACAGTGTTGGGGGGGAGAAGGTTTGGCCAAGGACACAGCACAGCTGCCTGTTATCCTGGGACATCGTAACAAGCTGTGGGAGAGTCCAGATCTTCCCTAGAGAACAAGCAAAGCTTGACTCTACAGTGCTAGGACTGGCCTTTGGGACTGCCAAGTATTTCACAGCGGCAGCCCAAAGGATGGGAGAGATGGGTGTGGCTGTCAGACTGAGGTCGGTGTGGTGTGATCAGGGTATCCTGCATTTTCATAGTCCTTGCTCTGGTTTAATGGCTTTCAGATATAACTAAACCTAGAAATCCTGTTGTGATCTCTCTCGTTACCTGGCAGAGCTCTTATCATGTCGATACAGGGGCTGTTCATATTTTAATGGGTTTATCTCTTGTGTGGAGGGTATTACAAGCTTTCCTCTGTCTTCCAGTGCCACTCTACGGAAATACCTCCAGGGATGAGGCAGTACCTGGGCGCTGAATTAATCTGTGCCCCTGGGTTCTCACAGCTCCATTAGTGGCTTAGCGGGGGAAGCAGTTAGCATTAGCAAACTTAAGAAAATAGGATTTGCTGTGTCTGATCTGCCCTCAGCTCCTTGTATCCTCCCAGTAGCAATGGCAAAGACCAGGCACATTATGGGAAGACACAAAATAGGCTGATTTGTAAAATGTGTATCAGCATTCTCCGAGGCTCGTGGGGGTGGGGGGAAAGCTGAGCTATAATTGGGTGCAATAAAAAACACCAAACCATTTTTTCTCCACCCACATGCAGAGACACATCTGCACCCCCAGCTCTTACCTTGCCTTTTGCTGTGACTGAGCCATTTGAAGACAGTGCCGTGGCCTGTCCTCCTTCAGGTGATTCTCTGCCACTGGCATGAGGCTGGGGTAGCTCTCAGATACCATCTGGCACTTTGCAAAGGGCTGTTTGTCCCCTTGCTTTTCATCAAATGACCGTTTCCCTTTGCTACTGTTCTTGTCATGTTTTTCATTAGAGAAGCAGCCTGCAAGACATGCATCCCTCGTGGGGCTGTGTTCCTCAGCAGAGCTGTGCATCTCTCAGTGACTGGATCTGCGCTCTCATCGGGAGCCTCTGACTTCTGCAACGCTGTTCTCTGCTCTCGCAAAATAGCAGGGCCAAGTGTGAAGCTAAACTTCAGGCTGCTTATACCTAGGGTCAGTAAGTTGAGACTTGTTTTCGGATATGACAGTCAGGTGTCTGAAATAACAGCAGTTGGGGATAATGACCAGTTACCTGTAGTACCCTCTAATAAGTACATACCAAGAAGTGAGTTTAGAGAGGATTTCCACTTGGTTGTGTCACTTTTTATCTAAAACAAACATGGAACACACCAATTGCTTTTCTTAAGTCTTTCAGTCTCTCACATACCATTTGAGGATGGAAACACCTTAGGGATCCCTTTCTGTTTAGCCTTTGCTTTTCTTCATCAGATCAAGTCATCACACACCTGGACTTCCATACCACCTAACCTATGAAAAAGCTGTTGTCGGGGCTGCAGACCCTCTGAGGTCCAGTGTTCGACTGACAGGTGGGCTGCAGGTGCCGTGGCAGCACAGCAGTGCCTGTTTGGCTGCTGACGCTCGTCAGCTTAGGGGAAATTTGGCGTCAGCTTTATGCTTCAAGTTTCTCTCCTTGTTAATAGTGAGAAATATTTCCTTTTCTTCATGGTTACTTTAACTCACTTGGTTGGTCTATTTGCTCCAGGATTTTCAGAGCAGTGGACGTATTTGCTGCCCTGCCAGCCCCTGTTGTATGGTGAGATTTCCAATGAGATGAGGATTATGAGGCCCAGGGTCTCTGAGTCCTGAGTGGCAGTGGTGGGTGCTGCTGGTGCCATGCTCACCTTCTCCAGGCTCTGCACCGGCTGCTGGTGCCCATGGGCTTTGGCAGTGCAGTGCCAATGGGTGCAAGCTGGAACATAGGAGCTTCCATGTAAATGTCAGAAGAAACTTTTTCACAGTGAGGGTGACACAGCACTGGAACAGACTGCCCAGGGGGATTGTGGAGTCTCCTTCTCTGGAGGCATTCAAAGCCCACCCAGCTATGTTCCTGTGTGAGCTAATCCAGATGATCCTGCTCTTGCAGGGGGGGTGGACAAGATAATCTTTTGAGGTCTCTTCCACCCCCCAGCATTCTGTGATTCTGGCAGCAGCTACATTTCCCAGCTCTCTTCTCATGAAGCAGACCCTGGTCCTGCCTGTTCCTGTTCACACCAGTTACAGTCCCTCTGCTGCTTCCCTGGCCTCTGGCTGCTGGCCTCTGGTCTCTTCTGTGGAGTTTTAACTCTCTGATTAGGTATGTGATGTCCGAGTGCTGACTTCCAGCCATCAACTTCTTCATGGACGTGGAAACTTCACTTGCCAGCAACTCTCAGTTGCTTTGAGGAGGGTCAGTTCTGTCTCCCGGGAGTCTCTGGGGTTGTCTCAAGTTCTTAATTTCAATCTAGCCTTTTCCTAAAGTTTTTGTCATCCTCTCCCAAATTCCTGCTTTCCCAAATGAGTTTCCACATCTCCCAGATGAAGAAGAGGCTACTGGGACTGAGCAGGACTTAATTATGACCTAACATCCAATAAGACCTGTAGTTATCATCAGTCTTCAAAACACAAGAATTTTCTGCAGCCCCAAACCTCTTGTCTCTTATGAGGCTGGTAAAGCCCAGCTTGTGAAGACTCGGTTATTGCACAGGGTGAAATTGGTGAAATTGTCTTTTGCCAGAGCACTGGCAGGGATGGGAGAAGTGCAAGAGCCCAGAGTGCTTTAAAGAGAGGCTGGGAGACAGGTTCTGCATAACAGAAAATGGTCAAGCAATGTAATCTGTCATGTATCTTGTTAGTGTCGTAGTTTTTTTATGTGGCATTTCCTAGGGATGTTTTGCTTTTATTTTAAAATTGATGTATATGTAGAAAATACTTTTAACTTCACTGACGGTTCCCTTGTGGTCTAGAGCCTGCAGTGCCATGTCACAATTCATTAGCTTCTGAAGAAGGTGTTTTTAATCCACCAATATAGACCCTTTGCAATTGTATAATCCATATTTTAGTCCTGTGGTTTCCTAATCATGCATCTAGAGAATGAGCTCATCCAGTTTATAAATTCTGAAGTGAACAGAAGTATTCAGCTCTTCTTTCTAAATGAATCTGGATCCATTTCTTTGTGGATTACATTTGAAACCTTCAATGCAGGCAAGAGTGAATGCTAAAAAATAAAATTTTTGGTTTGTATTTTTGCCAAGTGGTGAAAGTTGTCTCCTGCCTCATCTTTCCAGAAAGTCTCTTCAGCTTTGACTTGCAATTGTGAAATAAAAGCCAAGGGTGTGATGCCAGCTTGCCATTTTAATGACAACATATGCCAGTCTTTGCAAAAGATCCAGACACTCTTCTTTCGGGTTTTGCTGCACTGCCTGATCACCTGTAGCAGAGGTTTTGGGGGCCACTGGAAAACACCAGAGCAGCCCTCATATGTGCTAGGGAATATGCAATCGTGACTTCACTCCCATGAGGGGAAGATCCCAGGGTCCTTGCTGCATCCTAGAGGAGATGTTTGGAGAGCAAGTCCTGCTGCAGCCTGTGAGATAATTTAGTAATAGATTACTGTGGCTTTGGGTCCCAGGCTGGGAACCTCTGGCCTAGGAGACAAGTTTAAGAAGGGGGAAATGCTATCTACTATCTTCTGTCTTCCCAAGTCAGGGATTCACTGGCTTTGCATGTCTTCTATGCTGGTATGTAAAGCAGGCAGCAGCAGAGAAGAGGAATAACATTTGAGTAAACTATGGGTTTGTAAAACAGAACTAAGCAAAGGGATTCAGGCCAGAATGAAACCCCAAATGAGTTTCAGCCCTTTTTCCTAGGCTGGTTGGGTTTCGGGTTGATATTGTCCTTTAGCCACATCCATGGCTCCTGTAGCCAGAGGCAGTTTGCTGGGTAATGGCCTGAAAGGGAAGAGACATTAAAGAGGCGTGTAGCTTGGGTGGTGTAAAATGAGTAAAACTCCAGGTGCTGTGTTATATTGTTGTAAGTAATAGAGAACCCTTCTGCACAGGTCATCTCAAAACTGGAAAGTAAAGCAGGAATGGAGTGGAGATCTCACCCCAGAAATCAATCACCCTTTGTTCTGCTGCCTGCTTATACCCAGTTGTTCTGTCCTGTGAAAGGGGGCAAGGCTGGCAAGGAATTTCTGTCAAAGACAGAACCATCATCTCATGCCCTGGAAGTCCATGACATGTGGGTTGGCTAGCAGTGGAGCACGCTGGGTGTCCAGCATGTTCCTTGCTGATTCCTTTCTATACCTGCTCTGCATTTCAGTTTATGGGTTGAGATGCCTCAGGATTGGTGACAGTGGGGCAGAAAGAGGGGACAAGAGCAGCTGCCAGTGATGTCCCCTTCTGAGCACCCTTTCCTGAGAAGCAGGCTTATGGGACAATTGATTTTGTCTCCGATTTTGTCTCTCTCCTGGATATCAGCCTTGCTGAAGACACAGGACAGCAAGGATGGCTTCAGAAGCCTCCTAGAGAATTTAAACCTTCACCTATAAAATGTGTGTTTAGGGATAGGGAGAAGGGGGTTTGCTGAGAAGACAGTGGGTGAGATGGGACCAGTTGAGGACCAGTTCAGGACTTCCAACCAATAGCAATGGCAGTCCTGTAACCAGGTGTGGAGATTGCCCAAACATTTGCTGTCTGCAAAGCCAAAAAGGAAGAACCACCCTCACCCAGTGTGGGAGGTAACTAGCTGAGCTGGTAGCAAGTTTCCTTGTCTTTCCTCTTTTTCCACTGTAGGGCTTCTGGTGTCTCCTTTATTACCCCCATTGTGTCCTTACCACATGTTCTTCAGCCTCTACCCAGGGTCTTTCTCCAGCAATTGCAAACTGCAGTACAAATAGAAAAGCTCATGGGAGGAGAAGTGCTTCAGTCTCCAGAGCAGCTTCTCTAAGTGAAAACACAGCTGTGAGGTTTACAGCCTGTGCTTCTGTAAGGGCTCGTCCAGCCGGCACAGCCAGCACCGCTGCAGTCCTTCCAGCACGCAGGAATTGGGAAATCCATTGTGAACAAGATTGAATTTGATGGCCTGCGTGGAGGCAGATGGATGTATTTTTAAGAGACAATGTGCCAGAAAAATCTGTGATTACGTTACTGGAGCATGGCTCGTTTTTTGTGGTTTTAGAAGTGAGTGTCAGGACTTCAGGGCTAGGTTTTTTTTTCGAGTGAAAACCAAAGTTTGGGCGGGGCATAAAGGACCTGCTTGATGACTAAGTTTATTCTTAAAAAGCTTTCTAGAGCTTGCTGGAGAGGGGGAGCCTTCATTCTGAGAGGGAGCTGATACCGGTGGTTTAGGACTTGCACACAAATGGGGTTAAAATTGAATGAGTTCCAAGGGTAGAAAAGACCCCCTGCCTTTCAGGAGGCTGTTCTCTGTGTAATCTTTAGATCCAGTGCCCTGGTTTTTGTCTTGGAGGCTCATGTTCTGACTCTCCTCCTTGCCCTGGGTGAACTCTTTCTGCTTGAATACCTCACCACATGGGTGGAATTACCTTGAACAGTTATAAGCAAGGCTGGCCGAAGCATGCCCTTACATTGCCCCAGAACTGGGACATCTGAAATCTTTGACCGGGTTACTCAGCTGAACCGATAATACCTCTCTGATACAGTGCATGTGTAGGGAAAACTTTTCATCTAATGACGGAGGTTTGCTGCGCAGAGCCAAGGCTGGAAACAGGGGGATCCAAGCCAAACCATTTAGTCAAGAGGCATGCAGAATTTGCCCAGTCAAGTCAATATAGGTACTGGCAGCATTTCAGCAGCCAGAAAGCTGCTCCTCATCCTCTCTCCTTGTTGGAGCTACCAGGCTTTAGCGCATGACTGGGCCCCTAATTGCTGCAGGTCTAAAACTTTCTTTAAAATTAGGACGGCTGCTGGTGGCACTGAAGCCCAGGCAAGCCTGGAAGTCCATGACAGCATTAAGCACTGCTGCCCCTTTCTGAAAAGCCTCTTTCTGGTCTTCATGAAGGAAGCCCCAAAATGTGGGCAGCTTCTCCAACACCCCTCATCAAGACCTGTCTGCCTGAGCTGGGTATTGGGACCCCACAGGGATCAGGCAGCACAGAGCTGTTGGTGCACTGAAGGGCAGCTGCCCTGAGCCCTTCTGATTTTGCTGGTGTCTCGTGTATATCTGTGTCATGTGCAGATCTGGTGTCTACTCACCACCACCAGGGGATGTGTGAGACCCCTTCAGTGCAGATGAAGCATGTTGGTGTCTGATGGATGGAGGAGCAGGGAGCATCCTGCTGTCAGCCAGCTGTATCTTCTGATGGATCTATGGGTGTAGGAATAGAGAGAGGAAGCTTGTTACTAATTCAAAGAGTGGAGCCATTGCACAAACACGTTACATACACACAGCTCTCAGTGCCCAGCAACCACTGTTGGCAGGAGATGGCTTTCCTCAAGGAAGTGGCATTACCTTCACCTCAGGCCTGCATTATGTGCCACCAAATGCGACCAGGGATTAGCCACGTGCTGTGAGTATGTCCTCTTGCTCCATTGACCAGTCATGGATAGAGTGCCCACAACTACTTGGTAACCTAGGTGCAATACTCCCCTCCATAGAGACAACGATGTCCAGCCCGTTTGAACAGCCAGCCCCTTTGAATTTCAGCACCCTGCTCCTCTTCTGTTCGGGTGTATTGCAGTTGTGTCTGGTGGTGAGTGAGCCTATCCATCACTGTATCCACACAGATCCCAATTACTCCTTTTGACAGCTCTTATTCACACACCTCCCTCTGCCTCTGACGTCTCAATTATTGATGGGGCTTGCCTGCTAGGCAGCACTCTGTTCCCAGCATGGCTACGTTCCAGCTCCCCTTCCCATTGAGTTCATGCACACACCACGCCGAGCATTTCTTTATGTGCAAAGCTATTGAAGTGGAAAGGGATTGTTATTAGTGTGTGAGCTCCGGGGCTACACAACCAAAGGGGGCAGTGCAAGCCAAATTGCGCTGCAGCACGGCGCTGGGAAATTTCCTCTCCCAGTGAAACCCAGCAGTGTCTTGTAAAATGAAATGATCTCATGTGTTTAATGGTGAAGATCCCTTGATCTGATGAGCCTTCCTTGTGATGGGGTCACCCTGCACTTGTATTTCTGTGAGAAACCTCAGTCCCCCATTGCCCCTGCAGGCAGAAAATCCGGTATTTTTAAGATCAGTGCCCTTTCCTTTGTCATGGTATTAGTTTGTTTGCTGGCTTTACAGCGAGCTCTTGCGTTCTGACAAAGGGCACTGACATGCAAGAAAAGGAGCTTCAAAGCAGCATGTAGTGTTGGAGCAATGTTTTCAAATTGGTTGAGTTAAAGCTGTGCCAGGGGACGATTGCAAAAGCCCCTTGTTTTGTAGGGCTTTGTGTATCTTGGATGTCTCGTGACATTGCTGTAGCAGAAGTCAGATAAGAGGAATGATAAAGTGGTCAATCATCTCCTGACATCTCTCCTGACCCCAGCCTTGCCCAGCATCCTTCTCTAATTCAGAAATAACCAGAGGTTTTGTGCTTAGTGAATGAAGGTAAAAGGAAATTGCGGCTGCCGGAGAAGGTGGGACCAGAGAGAAGCAGCAGTATAGGGTGTGCAGGGTGCTGGGAAAGGACACTTGAGTTTTGTTCTCAGAGATTTGTGGCAGCAGATGCCTCGTGGATTAGCTTTAGCATAGAGCTGACCTTCCAAATTACCGAGGTGCTAGGGAGTGTAAGTGCCTTTGCAGCTGGGCATGGCCAGGCAGAAGTGAGCATGTGCCTGAGGGTGGTCAGTGGAGCACTCCTGTGGCTCCAACAGCAGAGGGGATCCAACTACGTGATGTCGAGTGGTTGTGGACAACCTTTTCAAGCTTAGTAGGAAGCTTACAGTGTCTGCATCCCAGTGTGCGTCCTGGTAGCACTTGACTAGTCCTTCTCTACCTGCCCTGCCCACTCTCTTTCTGCCCTGTGATGAATTTTGCCTGGAGGTCTGTGCTCCTTGCAGGGACCAAATGCCACCAAATGAGCAAAGGCAGTCAAAGCATTGCCAGTGGCTGCACAAACAGAGCTTGGCTGTTCTTTTGGGGTCCTGTCACTCAGGACTTCTGGCCTGGTTGACAATCACAGATCCCCTCTTCCCCTCCTGGCTGGCCATGACAGTGCATCAGCACAGCAGATCTGCAGAAGAACAGGGTTTTGTGCATCAGCAACAGCGCAGCTGCCTTGAGCTATGGTTACTGGGACAGACCTTCAGTTACACATCTACCTATGTACAGCCTGACCCTGATATTTCTCTGTATGGAGTCCTCTTGTCACTGTGGGTGACAGCAACGTCCTCTTGCTTGATGGTATTGCCCTAGATTTTCAAGCCACACATAGTCCCCCTTACACAGGCCTTGCTGGCACTGGCAGGTAGCAGAGATGCCTGAATCTTCCAAGCAGGGTGTGGTTTATTTGTCTGGAATCCTGTGAGCAGACAAAGAAGGGTTAAAATAACAGAAAGTTGAAAACCTTTTGTCTTTGGGAACTGTGATCTTTCTTCTTTAGGTAGGCAGGTTCTATGGGACTCCGTCCCTCTAGATAGCAGAAAGGTCATCCTCCCATACCTGATTGCCCCACAGCTTTCTCCTGCAGCCTGTCCAAACAAACCTTCCTCTCTTCCCCTCCCTTCCCTCTTTCCCTTCTTCCCTTCCCCTGGACTTGTCTCCTTGCAAAGAGCTGGCTCCAGCTCTGGGTGGTGCTGGGGGCCCAGTGCCCAGGTGAGCTGTAACCAGAGATGCTCAGTTACTGCAAGCCCAAAGCCTGCTTAACTCAGAGCTGCAAACAGGAGTCTCAGACAGTCCCGAGTTTGTCCTGATCAGAATTATTGTTGCAAGTGGCCAAAGCCACGCTTTTGCCCAATTTTGCACTTTCTTTTGTGTTTCTTCTCTACTGTCTCTCAATGTGTTCCCTGTTCCTCAAGGCACAAGGCCAGGTGGAGCTGTGCCCAAGATAACCCTTTCACTTCAGAGGTACTTCCTGATATTCTAGCAGGAAAGCTTTGGAAAACCTGGCCCATAAAATTGCCTTTGGGCAGATTGCAGCTCCTCCTCCTGTTCCCTGAACTAGGGAGGGTCACTTGGGAGGACCACATATGGCCAGCAAGGTGATCACTTGACTCCATTGAGGGGGTTACTTATTTCTTGCTGACCTCCTGCTCCTGTTGGGTAGCTGTCATTGTAGCATCTGAAGAGGCTGGAGCTACAGCCTGGCTTCATGGATCTCAGCCAGCAGAAGTGTCACTAGCCAACTCTACTAGTCCTGCCTTAGACAGCAGTCTCAAAAATGGATCTAAGTAATCTGCTAAAATGTGGTAAGATCAGAGCTTGCAGGAAGGGGGAGTTGTGGAGAGTAGAAGAGGTTGCCATCTGGACAGCAGTAGGAATTGTGATGCATGTACCATGTGTGACACATGCAAAGCATGGACACATGTATTACATGCAATTGCAGGAGAATGTGTTTCAGAATGGCTTCTCGAGTTGAGAGCATAGAAGTCAAGGAAGATCAACTGGATTTGGTCTCAGCATGGTACTTGGTTCTTAACTCAGTATCCAAGATGGTGAATTGTTTGATGATTTTATGGTATGCAGTTTTATTTGGGTCAGTGAGAGCACAGCATATGACTTTGCTACTCTTTAGGGAAGGGAAAGTCAGTGCACCATCTAATGATTCAGCACACAGTGTTTCTTAACAGCCTACGGGAGAAGGATGTTTTAATTCTGTGTTTATTCCTGAATAAGCTGTTAATTTGAGTTTGCAATTTCCTTGGAGCACAGAGGAGAGGAGTCTGTGATCAAATGGAGTGGCTCAGTACTGCTCTCTCCTTCTCTCCCTGTTTAAAAATGTTAGGCTCATCATAACAATCCTTCTTCAACTTTTAGCCCTTGTGATGATCTTCACAGATCATTTCAAGAGTCCTGCATGATCATAGAACGGTAGGGGTTGGAAGCGACCTCTGGAAATCATCGAGTCAGCCCCCCCTGCCAGTGCAGGATCACCCAGGGCAGGCCACACAGGAACAGATCCAGGCAGGTCTTGAAAGTCTCTAGAGAAGGAGAGTCCACAACCTCTGGGCAGCCTGTTCCAGGGCTCTGTCACTCTCACAGTGAAGAAGTTTTATCTCATGTTGAGGTGGAACTTCATGATCGAGCAGTGGTAACAGTGCTCAGAGTAGTCTCTCTGACCCCAAAAAAGCCAAATCACTCTGCACATATTGATCACAGCTACCACCTCTGAAGGATGCTACCCCCCTTACCCAGCCTGCTGGCTCCTGCTCAGGCTCTGTAGCCATTTTGCAGAGCCATGGGGACTGCACCTTGTGGCTGCAGGAGCTGGTGGGACAGTGGTCTGGGGGCCAGCAGCCTTCCCTTGGGGAATGAGGGGCTGCTCAGATGTTCAGGGCTGTTGCAAGACTCAGCCCCATGCTATTTTCTAGGCAGTTCAGTGTATAAAATCATTGGAGACATTTTCAGCAAAAAAAAGTCTCCCAGCAGAACCATTCTTTTGCATGTTGAAAGAGGATTAATTTTCCCTCCTTAAATAAAATGAGCCATGTTTGAGATCTGAAAGCCCTTGCCTAATGCCTTCTTGGAGCTGCAGAGAAAGCAGCTTCCAGGTCACATTATAGCCTCCTGCCGGACACGGATCCAAACTGCAAACCCTTCTGACAGCTCTTTAATAACTGCACAGAAGGAAAAATCTGTCACCTTTCCCTCTGTGGTTTCTCCTCTGTTCTAATGCACTGGAGAAACGAGATGGAGCTGGGAAAGTTTTCAGAGAAAGACTCGTGGGAACTACAGCTGCCGATGGAGAAGACTCATTTCTTTAGTGTCTGAGGGGAACCGCAGTCGCTTTGGTGAAGGGTGGTGTGTGTGGGTGGGTTTGGAGGGGTGAACCGTTATGACCCATGCATTTCAGAAGAACCACAAACACTTTATAGTAACAAAGAGTGGAAAAAGCAAGAGGTTTCTGCAACACATGTGACTTTTCCCTGAGGTTTGGAACCCCGCGGTATGTTCCAGGCCACGGTGTTTGCGTGTCAGCCTCAGCAAGTTAAGCTTTCTCCCACAAGCCTTGCTTGAAGTTGCTGTGATGACAAAGAGCCTAAAATGTTGCCGTTTTGTTTTGTTTTGTTCTGTTTTCTCTCTCCCCCACCCCCTCTCCTCCCTGCAGCTGAAGCTCTCGTTTACCTTGGACCAGGAGAGCGGGATGCCTCAAGGCTGTTATATCTATCAGTACCGGGACAGCAACAAGTAAGTCCCACGGAAAATTGTGCACAGCAGAAAGGGGAAGGTGCATTGAAAGGAGATTTCCCTGCCTTCTGGCAGAGGGATCACAAGTGCTTGTACTACTTAAAAGCAGATTAAAACAGGCTTCAGGCTTGACCTGAAACTGGGAGCAGCTCCTGTAAAGGCCAGGTACTTTAAAATGCTCAAGGCCCTGCAGCCCCCTTCCTTCTGCAGCATTGAAAAGCTGATTTTATTTAGCTAAAAGGCTGGCTCTTGGGTACCACGGGCTCCAGCAGAGTTCACCCAGGCTTTGCCCAGGGAGCTGTGCAACTCAGACTCTGCACTGTTTTATGCTGGGTTGACTCTAGGAGAAGGCTGGGCATAAACATCCAAAGACACACAAAGAGTGCAGCCCTCACCTCTGTTCAACTTGACACACTCAGCACCCCATTCTCCCTGCTAAAGCTCCAGTGTGGGTACACTGTGTGACCTTTCAGTTGTGGTACTGTAGTCCAGGTGTAGCCACATGCTCTGTTTTTATAAGGTACTGTATGATATTCAAGCTTTGGATTTGTTTGGAGCACAGAGTCCTCAATTTCTAGGTATTCTGCCTATTTTTACTAGCTGCTGTAGTGAATTGGCACCCAAGATATTTTTTTTCAAATCACATTCTCATTATCAAATTGACAGCAGAAGCACCGCTCAGACATTTCTGTGTTCACACAGAGTTACTTTGCTCGAATACCAGCAAGTCATAAATCCATAGCCTGTTGCCTCCACCCATATAGTTCTGCTTCTTGCCAGTTATTGAAGATTAACCTAAAAAAGGAAGGTATGTGAAACTGTCAATGCATGGAACAGCCTGTAATTAGATCTGCACTGAAATGCTGATGAGAACAATCCCGGTGAGGAGGAACATCCTCAAGCATCACCTACCCCTTTCTGAGCTGAGGAATCCCAGTGTTTAAAGAAGGGAGATCATTTGTGGGAAAGTCCTTCCCATCTTTGGATGGGTGACTAGCATGTGGCACACAGTACTATTCCAACTGTCCCAGCCCCAGATGTGTGGATGAACAGGGCTGGTACCTCCATCACCACAAGCTAACAGGGGCATGTACAGTTCGGTGCCAAAGCATAAAATCAACAAGGGAGGAGTGTTTGTTTTTGCGGTTTTTAAAGGCAGCAGTGCACAATGGACAGCGAGGAAAAGAAATCCCCCAGAGCTATCAGGGCTTGTTAAGGTTGTTTATAGATTCAGTGTTTCTAATTACGTGGTGTATATCTCAAAAATCAGCAGTCGTGGGTTTTTTCTGCTGCAAACCCTCCTCTTCCCAGGCCCTGGTGGGTGTTTTGTGCCATTGTTTGAGGAAATTCTGGGGACGGGAGTGGAACTATTTTGTTTAAGCGCTAAGGCCAATAGCAATTCCGCTTGGAAACCTTGCTTTGAGCTGTGAGTGGTCCAGTGTGTGACAAAGTAGCTGTGGCATGTTGGCAGCTGTTGCTGTAGAGATGTATGGCTGTGACCTGCATTTCTGGCAAGCGTGGGAGCCGAGCCACCCCAAGCCATGCCAGCCAGGATCATGGGCTGGAAAAATACGGTGTGGGCAGGATGAGTGAGATTGTGAGTAAACACAGACTTTGTGCATGTCTGATGGATCCAAACTGCAGTTATACCTCCCTGCAGCGCCCTGTGCTTTGTATTTCATAGCTTGCTTGACCAACATAGGTGGAGCAGGATCCCATTTCCCGTGGAGAACCTTGCTAATTTTGCATACACGCTTATCCCTTGAAACCCTGCGCACACAGCCCAGTGCCTCGCATGCTCCTTGGCCAGTGAACTGAAGCGTGAAGGTCTGTGCTACATCTGCTGTATTCTCACAGGTGAAGTGCCCTTGAGCCAAATGCGTGCTTGGTCTGGTTGTACCCTGGGTGATTTGAAGGAGCTTGAGTGCACTGGAGCTTTATTGGCAGCAGACCATTGCATGCGAATAGTGTAGTGAAGCACTGAACACGGCTCCTGCTCAGCTAAGCACAGGCCATACTTCTCAAGCACCGGGCCTTTCTTAAGGTTAATTTGTTACCCATGCAATAGCATGGCAGTTATAATGTTTCCTTAGCAGCTTCGCAGGGTAAATTGTAGGCCTAGTGTTCCCCCAAGCCTAGTCAGGCTATGACAGTACTCATGAGGACACAAGGGGATAACAGCTCTTCTGCATCCTTCTAAAGATATATTTAGAAGTTAAAACAACATAACATTTGTGTCTGCACCATGTTTTGGAGCTGCTTGCAGTCCAGGGAAGAAAAGCTGGTGACACACTGCAAGCTTGTGCATGGGAAAGACTGGAAACATGCCCTCTGGAGCCCAGCATCCTCAGCAAAGCTTTGGGGCTGAGACTCATGCCGGGGACAAACTCACGACAGGAGTGCAGGTTTGTGAAGCTCTCGAACAGCAACTTTAACAGGAGGAGGTTGAACGGCCGCAGTTGATGGGAACCCCATCTGGCCTGGGGAGTGCGCCCCATGCCCCAGGGATCTGTGTGAGCGGGGCAAGGCTCAGTGTCACCCTGGTCACTGGAGGAGTGTCCTTTCCCCTTCAAGTGGCAAATGCTGTTCCAAGCTGCAGCCAGATGGGGCCACCGGAGAACAGTGGATATTGGCCTCCCACTTGCAGAACAAAGGACCGTAGTATTGCTGGAAGTGTAATTACCAAAGCAATTAAAATTTCTATTGCTTAGGCTAAAAGTGCAAGTACCATGCAGGCTCTTACAAGGGCAATCAATTGGAATTTGTTCCCTTTAAAATGATAAAACCCTGCCACGGAATTTTTGCCCAATCCTATCAGCTTCCCATTGCCTTCCTGCCTGCCTGCAGCAGTGTTCACAGGCACAATGCTCACCAGGGTGCCCACTCTTGCACTTTGGGGACCAGACTCAGCAGAATCTTGGGAGCATTGGACTATGAGCAGAAAAGGTGCTGAGCAGCCAGCTCCTACCCCTCCTCCGCCTGCTGCAATATATTGGTATCCAACAGCACTTGATAGTTCCAGTAGCCAACCAAGTGCTATACTTGGAGCTGTATGGAGGAGAGAGGCTGTCACTGCCCTTGTGGTCAGAGGACATCAGACCAGGGGACATCAATTCTCCCCTTTTTCCCTGCTCAGTCCCAGATACTTTTTGAACCCTTGGCTTGCAAGTCCCTCCCAGCCTTTTAGTCTTTCCTGACTCCAAAGGAAATGAATTGACCTCACACAGAAGCGAGCAGTCTGAGCCATGTTACTTAAATTCTCCCTAATGGGGATCAGTCAGTAAAATTGACAGCGCACCAGGCTGCTGCACTGGGCTGCTGGGGGATGGTGGTCCTGTGACAGGAGCACTGTGCCATGAGATGGGGGTGGCCAGTGACGTGTCTTGGTGACATTTGGAACAGGAGCATATTGTCAGCCTTCATATGCCCCCAAATCAGTCACATCCAGGAGAGGACAGCCCTGCCAGCCATCCTGCAGTGTGACTGCGGCACGAGCCTGGTGTTGAGGGCGGGATTGGCTTTCTGCCTCTGCACAGGCTGAGTTTCTCTTGTCCTGCACAGAATCCAACTGCAAAACCCAGCCAGGCTGTAAAAGACATCGAGGCCATTCGCATCCACCATGGCTCATGAATCCCATCTTAGAACATGTGCTCACCGGTCCCTGATCTAGGAATATGATACCAGCTGTGCCGAGGAAGTACCAGCTGCCCGCTCTGAAGCCTGCCCAGCATGGCTGGTCCTACTCTTGTGGGCTGCCAGGCAGTGGGAAGGATGAGATCAATAAAGGTTATAGCTGATCATGAAAGACTTCTTCCAGCTCATGTGCAGGAAGAGCCAAAGCCAACTTGAGATCCCCCTGGAAGAAATTAATTGCAAGAAGTTTAGTATATTCTGGCTGTATCCAAGAAACAGAAGGTTCGATCTGTTTTCTGCATTTACTGTCACTATCCAGACACTTCTCTGGAGACCTCCTAGGCTCTGCTTACCTATCCACAGCAAGTCTGACCCTTCAAATGCCTTTGTCTTCCCTCCAAAGACTCTCTGATTAGTGTCACCTTTCTCAGATGATGCAGTGCTCAGGGACCCTGCCATCCCAGATCTGCTGAGAAGCTATAAATCCCTGTCAAGATTCATTCTGTTACGTGGGCCGTAATATTTGCAGGGTGTTCCTTGTCCACAGCTGTTTCTCCTCTAACAAGGTTTTCCTGTTCCCTTAGTCTCCAGGTCTTGGTCTCTTTTTGAGGTCCTTTCTTCGCATCGCAGACACCACCTTTACTGACAGACCAGCTTGCAGCTCACCAATGAATTCCATTTTAATTCCTTGCTGCAGCTGGGGTTTGTGTCACGATTATAAATTTGCAGTGGGGGCTTTCATGTTCTCTTCAAAGTAATTTCTAAACCTGGAGGAGCAGCATCTCGCATGGAAGCACTTAGAGACCTCTTACAAAAGCAGCGTTGGAGTATTGATTATTTTTTTCTCTCCAGGGACCTGGAGCTCTACAGATAGAGCTGCTGTGCAGTGTAGCCACTTGCGGGCAGCACCACACAACTCTTCAGGATGAGAAGTGAAAAATAGCTCCAGTTGAAAGGAAAAGTGGTGCCCCCTTTTATATAGAGATCAATGGTGCCTGGTACATTGGATTATCACTTAAAACACCAGGACTTCAAATGCCAGGGTGCATGCACTCCTGATGCTGACAGGCTCGTGATATATAATGCTGTTTGGGTTGCCAACTGAGCTTCTCTGTGCAATCTTTTCATAAGGTGAATGTAATATCTGCAGTGATGTAGCAAACACTACATCAGGATAGCCAGCCTATAATTATGCTTGAATTGTTTGAACGGGTTATTTGTCACTAACACATTAGCTCACTCCATTTATTGCTACCATTCAGGGCTGCCGCAGGTTTGGTGTAAACAGAGCCTCGGTGGAGGTTTGGGGGTGGGGTGGGGTATTTTTTTTGAATAGAGCAAAGCAGAATTGTTTGGAGTTTATTCTTGCTTGCTAGAAGAGCTGTTGACTGTGAGTGCTAGGATTGAAATACATAAAGCAGCTGACACAGTGTAACTGATTTGTTTTCAGATGTATTTCCGAGCTGTACAGCTCATGTGTTGGGCTTTATCATGGACCTGGTTGCTTTGCAATGAGCTGGTAGGTTTGCCATAGTATGTTTTGTTCCTTAAGGGAAACTGAGGCTTGCAAAGCAGGTTGTTTGTAAAAGGAGCTGCTGCACAGCTCACACAGTTGCTGGGTGCCTGACCTTCCTTATTACATGGTGGTTTCATGGCACGCTTCTCAGCAAAGCAGCACTGCTTGTATTGATGTAAAGGTAGTGGTGTGTCCCCTGATGGCATATGATTTTCTGGTTAGTGATCAGCAAGTATATGTCTTTCCTCCTCTGACCAGCATGGCCAGGGAGGTCTCTGAAAGTGACATCTTCTCTTGTTTGTCTTGTCTGGCAGTCGGGGATTTCCTGGGGGAAATCCATATATGTGTAATCGTTTGACATCACAGGCTTGGATGGGTGCTGCCTAGTAGCGGTTACTCACCTGAGTCTTATGAAATATCTTGTTTAGATTTCAAATCAAAATAAAATTAATTCCATTTTCAGAAATGGATCTGCCAGACAATGTAAAACTCTCCAGGGTGGAGAATCTGCAGTTGGGTGGGTGTACCCCTGCACATTGCTAGCTTCTGGCAAGCATTGCCCGAGTCTTGTTGGATTACAGGTAGCTGAGCTGCCCTGCAGCTCTTGCCTGGTGAGCTGTGGGAGGGTTTAGCTGCCTTTGGAGGCCACAGAAAAGCAGTTGGGCTAAGTAGCCTGTATTTTCATTGCTGAGAATGAATACCACCGCTTTGATTGTAGCCATCTCCTGGGTTTAAAACTAAGCCAGCCCCCCAGGCTTAAAACACTACTGTGCTCTGGTGGAAGTGGTGTCTATGTGAATGAGGATAGGATTGGAAGCAAAATGCAAGCCTAGGCGTGAGTTAGCACTGCCCAGAAGATACACTCTACAGAAGAGAAGACTAAGCAAGTTGGAGTTTTTCTTTTGATATTGTGTCTTGGTTTTTGTTTGACTTACTGACACAGAATTTTACCCAAGGCAGCAGGTGATGTCTGTCCTTCACCTGCCAAAGGAAAAGCATTGGAGCTGACTGGGCAAGGCTGGTGAATTATTCTGTCACTGTACATGGCATTAAACCAGCCCTCCTAGTTTTGACATTGGTTCAGTGTAGGACAAATTGTCCAGGAGAGTAAGTCTGGAAGTTGACCTTTAAAACTTTGAAAGATACATAATCCTTCCTGCCTGAGATAAGTGCTTGGTTTCCTCTATGCCACAAGCAAAGGCTGCTGGGTGATAGGATGCAGAATAGCCTTTGTCCCTGAGACTTTGAGGAGCAGAGAGTTGTTCTTTCCTCGCAGAAGGGACCCTGTAGCCCTTAGGTGAGGAAGAAGGGCTCTTGCAAAAGGCTCTGCCCAGGTACTACTTAGCTGCTTTTCTTGACACAGACTTGCCACCTCCTGCCACCCTCCTGTTTAATAACAGGTTTCCAGTCCATTAGTCCTGTAGAAATAGTAACTGCCAACTCCTTGGAGCATCATTATGAAGTGGGGGGCTGCAAATGGAAAGGGTGATCAAGGAAACCTGCCTTTCCCATGAGCAAGTAGATGGGATTTGAAGATAACCCGACCCCTTCCAAATTAGTGTTTGAAGCTTTCTTTGTTAGCCTACACAATATCCCACATTGATCAATAACACACCCTCTAAATCCTCAGCAGGGTGCCAGAGCAGTTGCTGTGTGGTGTGCACCTGTCTTCACAAGGGACAAAGGTCTGGGCTCTTAAACTGGGGTGAGTGAGGGAGCTCCCTCCTCTCCCTGAGTCAAATCAGGCAATGTTGTCATCTTAGCTGTTTAAGAGTATTCTGTCTGCTTGGAAAGGAGCTGTAAAACCTCTTTGTGTCAGCCTTAGATGTCTGGGTGTTCGATGTTGGTCAAGTAGGTGAGAAAATCAGCTGCAATTGTAATTGAGTCAAGAGATGCTGAGTCCAGATGTCATCCCTGGAGATCTGTTTACATACCTGTTTGTTTCATAGTATGTTTGGAAGCCCTAAGCAGCATTTCAACATCATTTCCCTAGCTTATATTTGTCTGACTAATGCCCAAGGTAGTGAATTATATCTGGACTAGAATTGTTAACCTATGGATCTGAGTTTTCTTAGGAACCTGCCTTTTGCTTTGTTGGGATGTGCTTTAGGTACAATATAATAGTGGAAAGTCACATGCAAGTGGCAGGCAGTGGAGGAAGGCCAAAGATGTTGAAGGGTATGCTGAGTGCTTGGAGCATGTGCTGTGCTGGCATGATGAAGGATGCTCTCAGGCCTTCTAGTCATGCTCACCAGCCTGCTATGTGATCTGCACTTTCTGCCCGGAGAGCGCGAGTGAGGGCATTTGGTTTGCCATGGGCGGGACCCACCTCTATGGTTTGTTCAGCACTAAGTTCCCCAGGGGATCAGCAATGTAAGCGAGAGTAACTGGATGGATTGTCAGCCAGCTGGGATTGCGCTCTTGTGAAAAGCTACTGGCTGAACGCTGAAGCATTCAGACTAGAAATAAAGCACACGTTTGAAAGGCAAGAGAGATTAACCACTAGCAAAACATCCCAAGAGAAAAGCAGGGAGTTTTCCATCTCTCAAGAACAATTGCACTTTTTGGAAGGTGCTTTAGACCCTACGAGTCAGTGGATTTAACAGAGCTGTAGCTACTCTAAACCCTCCAGGAAGTCAGCTGTTGGAATCATCCTCCAGTCTTAAACAACTGGCACACTGCTCTTCGTTAATGTAAAGGATCAGCTTTGCACTGACACCACTCGCTTTGCAAAGCTGGGTTTAGCTGGCAGCTGGACCTGGAAGAACAGGGCTTTTGCTTTGAGTCCTGCCCTATCTCCATGTGCTCTGCCAAGCTGGGCATTCAGTGTACCTTACTGTTTGAAATTATGTCCTCACAAGTGAGAGGGTTCCCAAGGAACAAGGGTGAGCCATTCTGCTTTTCCAGCTACTGACATGCTTTGCTCTGGGTCTTGCTGCTTTTTCAATGGTTTTTGCAACAGTTCAGAGCAGCTAAATCAGTCTGACTATGGACTTTGTTCCCTCCACATTTCCCTGCTTCATCTCCATTGGAAAAATGAGCTTCAAATCATAAGCATTTTTTGTGTGCTCAGCTCCTCACCATGTCAAGGTCACCCTGAGTGGGGTTCCTGTTACAAGCACTTTCACCTCTTTCAATTTGTCATGCATTAGTCAACCTAGAGCCTAATGGATTTGTAACCTGACTTTGTCTGTATCATCTGAGATGTTCCCAGCAATATAAGAGGATTTGGGCACAACTCCCTTTCAAGTTAATGGAAAGATCTTGCTTGGAAGGAACCTGCTTGAGGATCTGAGTGTACTTTGCATTAATGCTTCCATTAATTTTAATGGGAGATGGTTCTAAATTCCTCAAATCAGCTTTAAACATCTTAAATTTTGTGTCCTTCACCTGTATCATCTAAAATTGGGCTGATGAGACAGAAGCACCCTTAAATGAGCAGCAGCATTATTGGCCAAGATGTCCTGCAGTTTTTCTGTCTCTGTTGATCTCTCTGGAAATGTTCTGTTCTCTGGTGACCCTCACCAGCTTAGCACACACAGGGCAAGAGGTCCAGGGCCAGCTCCCAACTCAGAGGCTGTCCCTTGAATGGTCTCTGACAATTCAAGTCATCTGTCTCTGCTACTCCATCATCTCTAAAGCAGGAAAGAGCAGGAGTCCTCTGGGACTTTTTTATTAGCATTTATAAAGCACTTTGCAATCATCAAACAGGAGGGGATAGAGGAAAGTGAACTTTTATCATTGCCACTCATATCTCAGTTACTGCAAAGCTCTGCCACCTTGGGCACAATCACCTGCCACACTTCATTTGGCTGGTACAGGTGGTGCAGAGCCCTGCCTGAGTTTCAGCCTGGGCATGGTCTTGCCTGGCTTTACTGCTTCTGTGGGGCCATGCTGCTCTTGGCACTGGCCTCGCAAGCTGAGCAGCACGGTATCCCCCACTTCCCCTCCTTCTCTCTTTGCTCTCTGCCCTCCTGCTCCTCCATTAACTTTGCTTGGACACAGAAGTGATTAACTGTTGCTGAGCATCTCTCGCTGATCAGGTCACTGCTCTCTCCTGCCTCATTCAGCAGAGCTCTTGCTGACTTCTGGGCTGCTGGTAGATATTTCTTCCCATCTCCAACTGAGCTGAGTAGGGACCGACATCCTGACTGTTCATCGCATTGCCTGTCCCCTGGGAACTCCAGCCTTGGCAGAGCTCCTGTGAATGTTACATCTCTGGCATAATCTTATTTTGCTCAAACAGTCCAGGTTAAACAGCCTGCTAGAGTAAAAATGTTGATGCAAATCCTGCTCATCTCTACATAATCAGGTTAGTGAGCTACACGTGCAGTTGTCCTGGCAGACAAGAAAGGCTGCATTGGCTTGGCCCCACTGGAAGTACTCCTGGGAAGGACTTTGTGGTCAAGTAGAACCTAGAGAGCTGGGGAGGCAGCTGTGTTGCAGTAAAACAGGGCACCTGTTGGAGAAGTCACCTTATCAATGAGTTTTTCATGCTTTACTTAAGCTCAGTGCTCATTTGCAGTCTTGCTGCCAGACAGACACCGTCTGGTGTGGTACCACTTGGCTGGCAGTATGGGTCTGGGCACAAGTGTCTGGGTTATAGGGGAGTAGGCAGGGTCCACCATACTTTAAGAGACCTGGTGTGACTTGTTTACAGCATGAGCAGGAGAGGCTGGGGGCATGCTGCTTGTGCTCATACACTTGCTCCCAGCTAGGCCAGCCTGGAGTCAGTTCCAGTGCCCAACAATTAGCAAGACAGATTGAGTCTAGATTGATCTGTTTAATGTTCACAGTGAGCAGATTCCAGCAAGAAATTCTCCTTTCCCTCTGTCACCATGTTGAAAGGAAGGAGACCTTGTCAGATTTCTGGATAAATGGGAAGTACAGGGCAAGGTAGAAATAAATGTTTTGCTAATGCGTAGGAAGAATCATTAGGACAGAAAGACATCATCAGGCTGCAGCTGATCTGCGTCGCTGTGTAGAAACTCTGCCTCATGGTACAGCTACTGCAAAAGGCAGAATTCAACAAGGGCTCTGCTGTTTATTGCACATTTGCAGCGTGTTGCAGGGGAGGGCAGAGAGGCAGAATCTGGTTCAGAGCAAGAGTTTTCAGCGCCAATAACAGCCTGGACCAGTACAGCGGTGTTTGCTGCAGGGAATTCATGAGACTTGCCTCCTGGTGCAGTTATTTGACAGATGCCCTCAGGTCGCTCAGATCTTCACAGTTCCTTATCCCCATCAAGAGAAAACTGAGGTCATGAGAGAAAGAAGAGAATGGACATGTTGCTTCAGTGAATGTACAGAAAGGAGCAGGAATATGGTGCTGAGCTAAGCTGGGGTTTATGGCTCTCTTCAGGGATGAGTTTGTGGGAAGATGAATGGGACAGTGAGGAACAGGGGGTCAGTCCCTGTTATAAGCCAGTAGAAGAAGATCAAACATCTGCTTCAAGCTATGTGTCACACCATCCATTCTCAGGCTCTATGGCCAAAATATAGTGACAGTTACAGGGACAAAACTGAATGAGCACTGATCTGCCCTCTCAGCCTTATCTTCATGCTGTACTGTCAACAAGGACAGCAAAGAAACCAGAAAATTGGGCAGGGTATTTTCAAGGAGGGTGGTTAACCCTGACGGTTGCAGTGCTCTGATTCACAGCACGACTCCACAAGCTGTTCTGCCCATGCAGTCAAGGGAGGACTTTTACAAAGAAGACATCTCTCTGCTGCACCGGGAGTGCTCAATTTTTCAAGGACACCACAAAAAACAGCCTGAGGAGTGAGACAGAACAGCAGCCAAACCAGTTTGGCTTTGCACCACCACAGAGCAGCATGCGGACCTGGAGAAGACAACCTGCAAGCTGACTGGTCTCTCCAGAAAGCAGAGAGAGACAGAGGATGTTTGTCGTAAGATCCATGGTGGGTGCAGCCACCCTGAGCTCCCAAAAGTGTGATGGGATGTTCTTTTGGGTGGCAGAGTGGTGTGGCTCTGTGCATGTTTATCCAGGGCTTTCGCCTGCACGGTGCCAGCGCAAGAGCCACTGCTTGTAGTTGACAGCTCAGCTATTGTTGCAAAGTATGATTTAATAGCAAGACTTGATTACAACATGCAAATGTAGCTGCTGGGGGACTATCTCAGAGGTTTGTGGAGATTAGCTGTTAAATTGGCCAGTGCAAAAACATTATTAAGCAGAGAACATAATTACTCATCTTGCGGTTCTGTAGTGTATAGAAGAGGCAGATTTGTTTAAAAGCCAGCAAGTCCCGTATAGAAAAAAGACTTGTGTAAATGCCACATCATGTACTACTGTATGTTGCAGCATATTTTATTAGAGAAGCAATACTTAATAACAACATTTGAGAACTTGTGGAAGGAATCCATTATATTATTCTGCCTCATAAAAGCAAATCTAATGCCTAGTCTGTGTGAAGGCTGTGAAGATATTGAAACATCTCCTTTCGGTGGTGGTTGATTGCTTTTATGGAGATTGTATCATATGGATATAAACAAATCCAGCACTTGATATGAAATTTGGGAGCAGGGTTTTAGACTCAACACATCTATCTTCTATCTGTGCACGTTCCCTCTGAAATGCATCAAGGTTCCCATTAACACCTTAAATGTGGGAAGTAGGATTAAAGTGAGACTGTCAGCACATACAAAATGAACATCTGGGTGTGCACTTGCTGTTAGTTTTTCCGTTTCAGTCTTAGGGTAGCCTATGGGGTTGTAGGAATAAAAAGCTCCTGTGTGTGTGAGGATGTGGGGGAAGGATCGAGGTGCAGGGAGCTTGTTAGTGCTGCAGACTTGGTTTTCAGAGCAGGCTGTTGGTCAGGTGTTTCCTTCTGCCCCATGGCTCCCAGTAGCACAGGCTGGGCTTGCAGGGGCAGTGAGGTGGCAACTGGAGGACTGAAGTCAGATGTAAAAGTCCATTTGGCTGATCGAAGCCCCATACAATTTCAGGAAAATCTTCTTTAACAGAGGAGTCAGGAGGGCTGAATTAGAGCAACAGCTTATTCATAACAGAGCATGGTTCCTGCAGTCACTAGTGCTGGTAGGGGAGTAGGGTGATGCTGGCAGGGCAAACCTGCTGTGCCATGGTGGCTGCTGCTCACCTCTGGTTCAAGTCACTGGAGGCTTCACTTGTCTAAGCAGAAGGAAGTATTCTCTCAAACTTAAGTGGGGGAGATAAACACTTCAAGGGTTTTTGATGGCAAACTCATTGCCATCCTTTTGTTGCAGCTCGAGAGCATTTGTACACCAGTAATTGCTCCCCAGGCTGGTTCCTGTGTGACTCAGCTGAGTATGGAGCTGCTGATGACTGCTGCTGTGTGAACCTCAACATCCCAGCACAATATGTCCCAATCACTCCTCCTTTCTCTGCTATGCTGTGTCCATGCACATGCAGGCACACCACCTTGCACCTTACTTGCTCTATACTGGTAAATTTGCCGTTGTTGGAGCCATCAGATGTTCCAGGCAGTAAGGACAGGAAAACAACTGCCTTGCTTGTGGCTGGGCTTGTTTTCAGCTTAGAGCCACCAAGCACCTGAACCCCAGGTTCTTCTGCTGCTTCAGCTGCAAAAGACGACTGCTCACCAGCATCTCCTGGTGTGACTGCAGGGTGGCCAAGAAGAGCTCTGGCTGCATCCAGCAGCAACATCTCCATTCCAATTTTATTCAGTGCCAAAGGGTAATCCTAAAAATACCCGTGAGAGGTTTGCAAGCCACGAGTGTCAGAGGGGGCACCTCTGCAAAAGTCTCATTTAACCAGGGAAGGGAGAATGACGCATCTTGTCATCACTGAGCACGAAGGGATGGTACCTGCAGCTGGGCAGTAGGAGTGGCTGAGAGCAGGAGCTGGGTCTTGTGATCAGCTGAGGGTGGATCAGCCCCATCAGGGACATGGAGCAGGCAACATGGGCTGAAATGCAGAGCTAGGGCATGCATGGGCACATCTCAGTTACAGCTTTGGTTTTTATAATGATCTTTGATAGTTTATAATTAAGCCAAGCAGTGGGAGAAACAACATAGCAATATTTCATAATATTTTTGCCCCAGTTATATGACTGTGTGCGTTGAAGGTGTCCGTGTCTCCCTAAACACCACGTGCACACTTTAGCTTCATATCCAATGATCGGTACTGACAAATGTAATAAACTTGATGTGGTGGTAGTTACAGCAGGAGTCTGATAGCCAGAGAGGAGGCAGAAGTGATGGATTCCTCTGTTAAGCTCCATTGTGTGTGTGTACAGCTTGGTTGTACAATGGGTCTGTCTGTTAAACCATTTTTAGCCTGTTTTCAGAGTCTGGAGTGCAAGAAGTCATTTGTGTGATCCTCTTCTTTGGCAGTAGTGAGAGATGCCCACTACTGTGGGGGATGCCCTTCTCTGGTAACTATGGGGCTGTAGGAGGAGCTGCAGTAGCTCGCACTCCTGTGAATGACAGTTTCACTGCAGTGAGCTGAACAGCACAATGTGGGGCAGGACCTGCTCCTCACTGGTCCTAAGAGTTTGCCACTGCTGCTCTGAAACCCAGGGCTGGAATAAGTCTGGGATAATTAATGGAGGTTAAAGTGCTCCTTCTGCCCGTGAGCTGGTTGGAAATGGAAAAGAAGAACCTGTCACAATTGTGACTGGCTCTGAACTGCTGTCAGGCTCTCCTCCTTCCCTTCCTCTGCCCCAAGTGGAAAATTGTATTGGAAAGCAGCAGTTAGAGCACTTAAATCTTTCCACAGTTCATTTCAAGCTCCCTTTCTTCTTCCCAGCAATTCCCAGGCCAGTTTGGGGCGCGGATGGGAGACTGCATCTCTGGCTGAAACTTGCAGGATGTTAAATAACAATGGGAGAGTGGCGTTCAAAGAGGGTATAATGTGCCTGGATTGCACGTACCATAAGCTGTATTTCCTAAGCTTTGACATTCAGCCCATCCATACATGGCTCTTGAACTGCCTTTCAGTGTGGGATCTATCTTAGTGTGTTTATGGAGCAAGCTCAGGCTGAAATGGGGTTGGTACGTTTCCTGCTGCAGAAGGACATGCTCCCATGAGCACTCACAGAAGTTACTGGTGCCTATTGTGTCCAGATAGCAGTAAGTGAGCATGTGAAATGTCGGCAGAACCAGAAGCTGTTGTATCCTCTGTGGTGGTTTACAAGGTTCACATAATCCCTGCCCTTTCCCAGGTACTGGGATTGTCTGTTTTAACTAGAGTGTGTGTCTTTCTCTGAACTCCTCATGGCACAGTTGTGTTGCATCTGCAGGCAGTGGTTCTGAGTGGTTTTGTCCTGTGCTGAAGCTGGTTAGTGAAGGGTGTCTGGTGGAGCTTCACAGGCACTCTCCCTTGCTCTCTGGATTTAACAGGTTGGTCAGCTGGAGAAATCTTCCAAAGCTTTTATTCCAATGTTATTGAACAACTCTTGGTGGAGAGTAGGGCACCTGTTTTGATGTTAGACTCCAGAAAAGACGTGGTACTGCATACGCCTTCCCCATGTGACCTCAGTGTGTTCCCATCTGTGTGACTAAAGCATCAGGGACCTACTGGGAGTCAGCAGTCATCATGGCCACTTGCCCTTCCATCTCACAGTATTTTCAGAGCTTGTGAAGGACAAGGGAGCTCTTTGCTCAGTCTGAACTTGGAGGCTGCAGTGCACCCCAGACATATGGGCCGTTTCAGCCTGGCACTCAAATTTGCAAGTGGTTGACTCAGCATGTAAATCTAGTGGCCAAACAGATGTCTAGGACTCAAGTCATTCACATTGGACTGCTGAGTAAGAAGGCGTGACTAACTGGGTTGCCTGGAAGGAACATGGCTGGTTGGGGTCCAACCACCATAAGAGATCAAACCACTGAAGTGCTTTTGTGCCAGGGCTGAAGCTACCATGGTGTTTCCAACAACGGGGTCCTCGCAGATGGTGACTTACCCTGGTGATTCCCCATGTGACTGACAGATTGGTCACTGAGAGTGTGTGTCCAGTCCAGAATGGTGATTTAGAAACAAAAGACTAAATCTGTGTTATGCTTCCTTCTTCTAAAGGTACCGAGCTGCCCTGTTCATTCAAGGGTTAAGCAGTCTGGCAGATGCAGCAAGCAGAGCCAGGTATCTGTCAGGCCTGGACTGGAGGCTCACCAAAACATGAGGATATATGGTTTTATTTCTGTTTTGTCATTTGGAGATTACTACTCCATGTCTGTAGGACAAGAAAGCTCCAGGGCATCTTAGGATATGCCCCATGCTCCAAGAGAGGTTATTGTTTTGGCTTTGCAGCACTCATATGCAAAGGCAAGAACGGATGCCTGAAACGCTACTTTTCCAAAGTTTAAAAGGCACTGCCAAGGCTCTGCAAAGATGACAGTGTTGCAAATCTTATCACGACCCAGTGCTGAGATCTGTTTGTTCCAGCAACACAAATCTGCTGACAGATCTGCATGTCTGCTTTTTAGTGATTGTAGATTTTTTTTCAGGAGGTTGGTCTGTGCTGCTGAACTCTGGTTGGAGCTCCCAGTTCAGAGGCTGGAAGGTGACATTGCAGGAGTTCTTCATCATCACACCTGGGCCTTTATTTTATGTGGTGGTTCCTTCATTTAGTAGCTCATTTAGTGGCTCAAAGGAGCAGTTTCAGGATATCATGGTGACTTTACCTTTGGTTCTTCTGCTCTTAGATGCAGCTGAGGGACCTGTAAAAGTCAGTGGAGGAACTAGCAGGAGTAGCCAGGTTAATTTGTTAGCTGTGAGAGGCAGGCACTGAGGCATTTTTTACCTTCATCCAGCAGCATGTGAGGTTTTGCAGACCTCTGTATGAACAGAGCTTGTTCTGTCATCAGAGGGACTGTGATGTGAAACAGAGTCCTCCCTTACTAATCCAGTCCCAGAGTCGTATCCATCTCTGCGTTTTAAGGATGATTCTTCTGTGCTTACAGCAATAGGCCCCGTGCCACCCATCCTTACCTGTTACGGTGTCATTGAAACTACCTCATCTATCCTCATCTACTGTCTGTGTGTAAGTGGCTCCAGCTGGAGATAAACAGCCCTCTGTCATCACAACTGTGCACACTCCTCTCTGACAGCAAGCACACTGTTCAGCACCCTCTCCCATGCCACTTGGCTTTCTCCGTTGTGTGCCGAACTCTGGTAGGATGTTTAGCCTTTTCTTCTCAATCCCATTGCGTAAATGAGGCTAATTCCAGCCTGCCGTGATGTGTGGGCTTGCTGGAACGTGACTATAAATCCAGACCTGAACAACATTTTCTTGTAATGGACGGGGTGGTGAAATTGCATTTAACCTCAGACTGTCCTTAAGACTAAGCCAGACTCTTCACAACCCCTACGCCAGTAAATCAAATAGGTTTTGAATTGATGCACATAAAAGTCAAGAGGGAGAAGTTACAGACGGAAAAGACCTATCGTACCTCGAGTCTGTCCCGCTGCAGAGGGGGTAAGCTGCTCTCAGGAATTTACGGCATAGCTCCAAGCCTGCCCGCTGAGGCCAGGCAGGGTGAGAGTCGTGCCTGGAGGAGATATGAGGTGAGGGGAGACTGCCTAAATTTCCTGCAGCTTTTCCATCCTGCTCATCTCTGCATTTCATTCCCTTGGCTTTAATTCTGGGAAAGAAAACTGTTGTTGATTGTATATTCAACATACCCCATACATTCATTCTCCTACTCAGTATTCTACACTCGGCGCTATCCCTGACTTTTCTTTAGAAACATGTTTTTCTCACCTAATACTTAGTTTAAGATGTAGGAGCTGGATATAAAACCTTCTGGGATGTTTTAATCTGCCAAGAGGCTGCTTGAGAACAGAAGATATCCAGAGTATTTCGGCAGTCCCTATTTAAAAAACATCACCCCCAAATCCCGTGTTGCCTATTTCCCTTTCATCACCTTGCCAACTCTTACTGGTTGTTTAACCCTGATCTGCTGTTGGTAACCCCTGTACCTTGCCTTCCCTCCCCCTAAGGTTTCCATGTCCTTGACAGTCCTGGTAACCAAAAGGTTCATGTATTGTGCTTCACAGTTGTTTCAGACCAAGAATAATAGAGCTGGAGCCAGCTGTATCCCTCACTCCATATTGATACAACTATTCCCCTTAACCTGCCCACACTCAGTGCTACAACTGCAAATCTGAGGTTGAACTGGAGCAGTGATGGACAGCCCTGTGAGACCATGGCCCTGCCTGGAAAGCAGCACCCCCAGCAGAGCATCCCACAGCCAAGGGAGGAACTGCATTTGGGTGGTGTCCAAGGTGGGACCTTGCTAGGTTGAATACATTTCCTGACACAGATCTTCTCAGAACCACTGAACCCAGTAGGTGCTCTAATTCCCTTGATCTGCAGCCAGTTTCACCTGAGTAATCCTCCTCTGACAAGGCCCTTGCTGAAGGCTGGCCAGCCTGGGTGATCACTTCTCCTGGACGTCTCTTCCTGTGAGTCCAAACAACACTTATAAGCATGGTTAAGAACTGGAATGGGGACCCAGAGCAGCTATTAGATACTTGACCTTAGAGATTGCTAGAACTCAACTGGAAAGGGCCCACCTGATCCAACTTTGAAGTTATCTTGCATTGAGCAGGAGAGTGGAACAGAGACCTGCAGCAAAAGAGGACTTTGCCTGGCTTTTGCTTCATGAACATCAGGGGGTATGTGTTGAGTTGTTGTGCCACCACTGCCTTTTTCTACCAGATTATTTAGATTACTTTCCATGTTTCTGATCTTTTTAACTTTTATTGCCAGCTTCTGTTGCTCATCTCTTCATGAACTTGTGCAGACTCCTGCTTGTTTGTCTCTGGGTCACATCCTGGTTGGTAGATGGGATGCTATTCCCTGTCACTGGCCATCTCATGGTATGCTTCTAGTCTGGGATGTTCATCCCTTCTTTATTTCCTCCTTGTCCATCAGTTTGTCTGCTGTTTTGGCAGTAATCAACTCTTCGATGCCAGGTAAGCTGGGCAAAAGCAAAACCAAAGGCTGAAGGGATAAACAGACACAGGGTGTGAACACCTCCTCAGCTGGAATGTCTGGGAGAGCATTAGCTGGTGGGGAGCGTGGTACAGGAAAGCTGGTTCTAGGGAGTCTTTGACTCCCTACAGCACTATCACTTCTCCAGGTGATTAACTGTTTGTTTCTTCCTTACTGAAAACTTGTCTCAGATTAAACCACTGTAATAGAAATCTCAGGTTCTGGAGCGATCCCAAGTATAGGTTAATATTTACAAGCTATCAGCCTCACTTTTTATCTCCATCCCTTGCTAGCACAGAGATAAAATCCTTTTAAAAATCCCTTTTGATCTTTCTGGTTCATGACATGGCTTTAGTAAGACACTTTCCATATGAAACTGGCAAATGTCTTAATGGAAATGTAATTTTTTTCTCATCCTTTCAGGGACTAGTAACAGATGAGGAGCCCCCTGCGTACAAGGGGCCATGGCTTTATAATGGAGCATAAGTGATGGACAGTATCTCTGCAGGATAGTCATGCTAGGAAATGTCAGAATGTTATTTCTGCCTCAATGGCTTAAGATCATCTGTTTACCTAATGGACTTACATTTGCATTTTGCAGGTGTTGTGTTAATATTAATGTGTTGTCTGAATTGTTAATATTCCTTCACTTCAATGTTACATTAATGAAGGCTGGAGGGGATGGAAAAAAGACCTGGCTAATTAATTAAATGGGCAAAAAGCATCTTTAACTTTCCATCGCACTGCCCTTTGCTTCCACCTAATGGGTCTTGGCATTTCTGGTCAGCAGCCATGTAACACATGCTGCTGTATGGAGCACTCAGCAACAGACTTGCTAATTTTTCTGACCCATAAATCACTTGCATAAACTTTTAATGGCGAGGAAAAGTGCCTTTCATTCCTGCTTCCTCCTTTCAGTGGGCAATGCAGCCTGATAACAGGCGGTGCTGGCCTGACGTGTGGGGCTGCAGACTTTCCCGTCAAGAGAGGGTCTGTCTGCATTTCTGGAGGAATTCTTTCCATTTCTCTCTTAGACAGACTCTGGATGACATTAATATTATGTGTCTTGTCATAAGCTCTGCTTTTGTAGCCAGTGGTGTATCAGGCTGCACGTCTCAGGAATGTGAACTGCCAGTCCGGCTTTGGGTGCTGGTTGTGAGGGATCTCCTCTGCTCTGTCCCAGACCCAGCTTGGCTCTGGGCTCTTTTGCCTACTGGGAAATCCCACAGGCTGAAGAAAACTGTCTCTGACCCTGGGCAACACCCCTGCTTGGGAGCATCCTAATGCACCCCCAGAAGTAAGGCTTGCCAGCCCAGGCAGTGATTGCTCTCATGAGATCCGTTAGCTGAATACAGCCTTGAGTTATGTGCATCAGTGGTTACGACTTATCCCTCCCCTGTGGCTCTGCAGAGAGGGAGCAGGGCTCTGGCCATCATAGCTCCTTCTGACAGACAACATCTCAGTGAGCCAGTGGCTCCCTGGAAAGACAAATGGGATCTGATATGGATCCTTGGGAAGCCAGCACATGACTCCTGGAGCTAAACACAGGGATTGCAAACCCTTTCCAGTGCTGCTGTTGTCTTCCTCACAGAGAAGTGTTTAGGCAGTGTGAAGGGGTTGTGTTTTAAAGGTGTGGTTTTGAACAACATCCTTGCCTTGGTGATACCTATCACAAGTGGGAAGGTCTGTACAGCAGTGCCAGGGGGTGTATGTGGGGTTGTGTGCCCACATTGAGCAAGTGGAACTCTGCGGGCCTCTTTGGGGCCTGTGGAAGAAGAGGTTTCTTGACCCAAGAAGGCCCTTCTGGAGGGAGATCTTCTTCTGTCTGCAATGCTGACAGTGAAGTCTTCTACCCCAGGCTCAAAAATGTGATAGTCCTGAGAAAATTGTGAAGAACACTGGAGCTGGGACTGTGGGATCCTGTTGAACTTGTGCCACTGTGTCCTGTGTCACCCAGCACATAGGTGGAGGTCTCAGCTTTCATACCTGTCCTGCGGCAGCTGAAGATGCTGTTTTGGCACAGAGGGGCACTTCAGCTTCATGCCAGGAGTCTGAAGGTTGTTGCCAATTTGCATGAAAAAGAGCAGACTGCAGTCATATTAACATTTAATGAAGAGGCACAGCCTGCAGGGACTGCGTCCTCTGCAACACTTGATCTTCAGTTTGATGATGTTTCCCTTTGCCAGTTGGATCACGATGGGATAGAGGGTGGTGGAGCAGGCAGCCATTGCCTTTTTCGTGTCCATATGAACCACAGACGAGGTTGTGGAGTTCCAGGCCAGGCAGGGAGTGTTTGCCATCCACACAGCCAACCAAGAAAGAGGTGCTGGAGGCTCCACAGCCGCTTGTCCTGTCTTCAGTGCCCTGACATCTGGCCTGATGTTGGGCTGCCAGATTGAGTCAACTCTTCCATATAACGGGACTGCAAAGTGGCATCATTTTCAAAGGAACTTAGGCAAATGGGTGAGGTTTTTCTAGAGGTCTAAATCCCCACATGCAAACCCAGAACATCAGGATTTAAGCAATTAATTCCTAATCATGCCACATGCCTTCAGTAGCCCAGCTTTAATATTGAGAGCTTAAAACAGTTTTCCACTGTGCCGCAGTTAATTTAGATAAAGCAAAGAGAGTGGTCTCAAGGCATTTCCAGCCTCAAGGTGTGTGAGTGGCCAGTAAGTGACATTTGTATTCAGAAAACCCTCCCATGCATTTGTGTTGTAGGCATCTATTACTGGGAAGGCACCATAGCTAATAAAAAGGGCATTCATTATACCCCGGAAAGGGAGTTCATTAGAGGGAAAAGCCATCTAGCTTAGTAAGAAATGAATCTAAAACTGCCTCAGAGCTGCTATTCTCATCAAGTTTCAGTGTTAACAGTTTTAACCAAGACCTAATTGAGCAATCTCAGAAAGTGGAGTAATTCCATTATTCAGCTGTGCTTTGTTCAAGGCTACCACTAGCTGCGAAAGGAGCACAAATGACTTTCATCAAGCAGGGAACCACCAGTGTTCTTGCCTTTTACTACATTTTCTTTCAAAAAAAAGTAGGGCTTTTGGGCTTTTGGCAACTGTCGTTGGCAAAGGGAGCTCCACACCAACATTGCGTGGCTCATATATAACACTGCAGTTCAATTTTTTGGATAACAGCGGATCTAATTTTCACTCTTCAAGCAGCAGTGCTGTCCCAGAGTGGATGACTGAAGATGCTTCAGTTTGTTGGATAGGCAGAGTGTTACCAGGAAGACTGTGCGCTGTTCTTGCAGGATTTTGCATGGAAAAGAGCCATCACAAGCACCAGTCCAGCTACTCGCCAAAGAGCATTATTGTGTCACTGGCTGCTCTCTCAAGAGATGCGGGATTAGCAAATGTTGCTTTTAGAAGAGCTTTTATAGAAACCTCTCAAGATCCTTTGCTTCATGGAAGAGCTGTAATCAAAAATAAATGTACACAATTTAAAGAAAAGACGAAAAAGTCATACCACATCCAGCATCTTTGGACTGAACGCTTTGGAGAGAGTTTGTGTGTTGACCTGTGGTGCTGTTTCTTTACTGCTTTCCTTCAGCTAATACTGCTGCTGCTGTGGGATGTGCACAAGACTGCAGCCTTTTGTGGAAGGTGACTTTCTCTTGGTGAATGCAGCAGGATTTAGCGCCCCATTCCCAGGCGGTGGCTGTAGATCTCTTGTTTGTTATGAGATTGTGCTGCAGCAATAATCCCCTTCATGCCAACAGAGAGAGAGGGCTCTCAGCAATGTACTGCCCTTAGACAGGGGATGTACATCCATCAGTATCCTTAGAGCCCCTTCAGACACACACAAACAGATAAGGGCTTCTTTTTCTGAGCACTGGCCTCACACAGCACTGTTTTGTTCAAACACAAACAAGATGTGATGCTTTCAAAGCTATGCTGTCCTAACCCTATCCGGACCCAGCAGGGAGCTGAACACCTGAGACAAGCACATAGTTATGGGTTGAGAAAACAGAGGCTGTGACTTCTGTTTGAAGCACAAACCCATGCTGAGCTGGGATAGTAAACCCATATGGAAATGGGAAGCAGTTTGAACAGCAAAAACCTTGTTCCCTATAGAGGAGGGAGCACATTCTGTGAGGGGGAGACAAGATGGAGAGGAGCAGATGGAATTTTGTAATGGTTTAGGGGAAGGAAGTTTGTAACCATTGCAGAAATTATGTGGTCACATTTGTCTCAAGTCTGAGATGCTGGAAAGTTGTTGGGATTTACCTGGTGGCAACTCACCCAGCCAGAGTGACCACTGTGTGTTGGGCTCACACTTCAGCTTAGGATGGTTCATCACCGTCCCTTTTAGAGCAGGTTTCTACAATGAAGAAAGGACCAACTTTTCCAGGCTGTCAAAAGCAAAACAACCCTGCCATGGACAAGCTATACAGTGTGTTGGATTTATCTCTAAATCCACACCTCGGAGAATACTTGTAACATTTGGATACACCCAGTGGTTACATCTTGCAGGAGGGGATGGAGGTGAAGACAACAGTGTGGGGGATGAGCCATGCTCATCTGTTCAGCCCAACCTTGCTGCCATTTGCTCTGAAGCCTATGGGTCTGTTATATTGGTGAAACAGCAGATGTTTCAGAGTTGCTTCACTTTAACCAAGCTGCCTGCCTGCCTCCTTGCTGCACTTACTGGATTGCAAACAAAGTACTCCTTGTCTCTGCCTTGCAGCAAACCTTGCTTAGCTAATGTCATTTGTCAAGTTAATCAGGGAGAGTGGGCACTTCGATGGCTGCTGTGTAGCCTGGCTGCATTGCCATGGAGACAAGCAGCCAAACAGGCATTTTACTTGCCCTGCTTTGCTCTGCAGAGGTTTGGCATGAGAAGCCAATATTTTATTTGCAGTCAACCAAACATCTGACTGAGGATGTGAGTAGTTTTTCAAGGTTGCTGTCCAGAGATTGGGAAGGGTCTAGCTAACCTTTTATGGAGCAAATTAAATGCTGCTAGTAAAGCAGTACCAGGGTCTGATTGTGCAACTTCTCTTCCCACGTCCCATGTATGGCTCTGGTTGGAGGTGTGTGAGAGGAGTATCCAGTAGCTTGGGTTTGGGGCTGCCATCAAGGTGTCATCTGTCCTCTTCAGATGGGTGGTTTCATAGATGGTTATTTGCCTACAGGAGCTGTGACCATCATTTAAGATACTCTCCAAAGCACCAAGTCCTATGTTTTAAGAGCATATCAGGAGCCTGGAATCTCTCTGGCTGTTAGTGGGATTTAGGAGCCAGCATGCCTCGATCACATTTGAAACTCCAAGTGAGTGCTTTTGAAAACCATACACTCCAGCTGACCTCTTGCATAAGGCAAGCTATAGAGTTTCACCCACTAACTCCTGCACCAAGCCCCGTAACTCATAAGCAAAATCTGGGTATTGAAAGAGCTGGCGGAAGACGTTACATGTTACACAGCTCTCAAGCCATCCTGCCCTCCCTCTCCCCCCCAGCATCTGCACATGTTAAATGATGCATTGAACAGGTTTGGAAACGCTCCCTCCTGCAGCCCTGGTGAGCAGGACAGCCACAATCTGCAGGCACCTATGGGAGGGACAGCCACCTGCTAAGCCCCAGCCCTCTCCACAGGACAGCAGAGGAAACCTCACTTCAGCACAGAAAGGGGAAAAGTTCAGATCAGATTGTTTATGGGATTTTATGGAGCCAGGAGCCAAGGATAGCTCATTTAATCCAGAGGAAACTGTAGCGATGGCGTTAGAATGCATTTCACATGGGATTCATTCAGTGTGTGTTCAGATGGACCAGTCTTTCTGTCTCCATTTTTTTAGCCATGAAATATTTTTCTTTGCACTCCTGTCTGCCAGCCATATCGAGCCAAACTCCGAGCTCGGCTGTTTTAAGAAAAAAAAAAAAAAAAACAAACCCAAACCACACCATCTTGTCATTTGACCTGCTGACGAGTTAGTGGGGCTTCGGTGCAGCTCCCAGTAACACCAGTGCCAGGCACTGGCCACTGCCAGCCAGCCACCGCTCCTGTCTACCTCAGCATCCATTGCTTTTTCCAAGCTGTGCAGTAGCGCTTGCTGAGCCAAAGCCCTGGTGAGGACGTGAGCCAAAAGTGCCACTAAAAGTCTCACTAAAAGTACTACTAAAAGGCCATGTGAGGAGGGCAGGAAGCCAGCAGCTTTGCTGTGCTCTTCTGCTCCTCATCACCTGAAGCCTTGCTGGCTTCATCCTCCAGCCCTGGGTCATCCTCCAGTGGCCCATGCAGTCTCAGCATGAGCCCTTCATGGAAATGTGGGTTTCTTTCTAGGTGTAGTGAGACCACCATATTAAGCTGTTAGTTGCAGATCTTGCCTCTCTCTTTGTGTCCTGAGCCACAGATCCTGTTGCTCTGCTGGAAGTGACCTGGCTTAGCTCCAGGCACAGGTGCCAGCTCCTTCACTGTGCCCAAGCCATTCCCTCTGACGTGCTCCAGATTAGCCCAGCTGTGACTTGTCTCCCTTCTGGAAGCTGCCTTCTTCTCCCTGGGGACTAAATCCTGATGTTTAAAGCAGATTTGTCTAGGAGATAGCATGGAGTGGTCTCACACTGTTCATCACTTCCATGCTTGCAGGGCTGTTGTAATGGGGTGGGGGGAGCATCTGGATATGACCTCAAGGTGATTCAAAGCTGGGAAGGACCCTTCATCCATGCAGAGTATTTTGGCATCAACCCACAGGGTTGCAGTCTTTGCAAGGTGCCGTGATTTCTTAACCTGAGCTGGCACAAACTGACCCCTGGCTTCTCCTCCTCCCTGATACCGGGCAGTGTCCAGTCTTGTCCCTAGTATTTGTCCGTTGGAAGCCTGTCTCTCCAAGCCTGCCTCTGCTTTTGTGTGAGCAGACAAGATGAGTAGCTTTTCAATATTGCACATCTGCAGGTACATCCTGCACACCCCCATCATGGGTGCAAACCTCCTCTGTGCCTCCTGGTAGGATTTTGCTGCCCATGTGGTCAGTTCATGTGTGTGCCAGGTACTTCTTGATGGAGCCTGTCTTTGATGCTGTCTAGGGGCTGGTGCTCTCTGTGTGGACACGTTGAAGGGAAAGAGGATGGGATTTTGCAGAACAAGGCAGGAATTATGTGCTGTTAAAGTTTTCCTTCGGGTGTAAAAGCATTTCTGTCAGGAGGGTGCTTAGGTATTAGCTTCAATTCAATACTGCCTACAGCGTCCGAAAAAGGATATCTCCAGGAAAATGGAAGAGTCCAAGCCCCAAAAAGGTAAAACAAAACACAGAATATAATAATGAGGTGGCAATTGCATCCAGCCCAAAGCATCTCTGGAGGTAAGAGGTAAAGGCTTTACACTCTGGAGCTCAGAGGGAGCAAGAATGACAGGGGCTGCTTGAGCATTTGCTTACAGCATTCTCTAGGATATGAGATAACCACAATGCACCTGTGACAAAGAGGAGATGCTGTTCATGGTTGCTTATTTTGTCTTTAAAACTGGCTTTGTGCCTCCTTCCATAGCAGCTACATTTTGAGGGAGGCACAGGGACTCCATGGCCAACCTTTGCCCACGTGTACATCTGCGTAGCTGGGGAAAGGTCTCTTTTTCTTTGCACCAAAGGCCACAGGAGGGAGGGGTGCTGCCTTTCTCATCCCGTGTCATTTGCTGTACCTTAGTATGAGCTTCCAGGTGCAACTGGGGGATGGCACAGCCTGGCACGTGTCCTGCAGCCGGGTGGGAGCTGGTGGGTCCATCCCTACCCAGGAGATGAGAATGGCTGTGCAATAAGCTACTGGGTGCTGCGTGCTACCCTGCTTCCCACCCCTGGGTGGTGCATAGCTGGGGTGCCCAGCACCTTGGGCAAAGCTGTCCCTTAGCCCCCCCAGTGCCGGTGGCCATAGAGGGACCGATGTTGCCATCTGCTGGCTTAGCTGCACAGGAGCAGCAAGATCTTGGCTCAATCCTCTTGGAAGTCATCCCTCATGAGTGTCTACTGGCCCTACTCACACCAGGCTGCGGGTGCATTGTCCACCTGCTGACCCAGCCTTTGGCTTTCTGGTAGCATCTGCTGTTTGGCAGGTGTTTCGGGGGACAGGATGGGTGGCCCGTTCCTGCTCAGGTTGTGCTGCTCCCCACCCCTTCCTGCACTGCCCGTGCACAAGCATGTCCCTCCTGCCCTCCTTGCAGGGTTTGAAGTATTGGCCTCTGGCACAACATGCTCAGAGAATCCACAAGGCTCTTATTAAGGGAGCTTCTTCCCATTAAAGACCAACATTTCCACTGCTGATTATCACTGTCAGGTGCTTATTTCTCCTCTGGGCTTGTCTTTATTTCCTTTCTCTTTTGAGCTCTTGGCAAGGACTCCCAGGCTGGGAATGTATCACTGCTGCAGCAAGTACGCCGGGAGCACAGCACCCTGCACATTTCACCTAGCCAGTCCCCACAGCGACGGCCAGGGCTGGGAGCAACAGGACCACCAGCTCCAGCCCTGCTTCCCCAGCCAGCCCTGCAAAATCACTGGTTTTCCTGCAGGAGCGATGGGGTTGAGCCAGTGTAATCAACGATGGCTCACGCAGGCATTGCTTGGAGGATGTTACTTCTATAAATCTATTATCTTTTTTGGCAATTAGTACCAGTTAGAAGCCCTGGGAGTACAGGCAGCAAATAGCAGGAAGGCCAGTTAAGCAAATTTCTCTGCTTTTCTAAGCCCAGTTAAACAAGTCTCCTGTGGCCCAGCCCTACAGCTGGTAGCACAACCCATCAGTACTCCAAACATGATCTGTAGCACAGGGATCACTTTTCATTGCAGTGTGTAGCTCTGGAGGTTTCCGTTCGATGTGTGTACATTCAGAGGTGGAAGGTGGGGGCTCACCCCAGCCTGGGCTACCCCCAGCAGTCTGCAGGTTGCACGGGGGAGCCCCTGGAGTCCTCCCATTGCTGGGATGCCAGAGGCAGCCCTGCAGCGAGCTGTGCTGGTGGCTTGCCCTGCCCCGAGGCCATGCTGCATCTTGCTCTTGGTGGAATCCCATCAGGAGGCAGGGCTCAGTGGCTGGGCTTGACCACACATGTCGAGCTCAGGGCAGGGGAGCGAGCGAGAGGCTGTTTTCTCTGGCCCGGGAAGACAGCGATGGGTGTTTGTTTTCTGTGCTATCTCTTGCACAGCGTTTGTTTTGCTTGTTGAGCATTTCAGGAGATAAAATGACTTAAAGGGAGATAATTTTATCCTAATTTAAGCTGTCAATTTATTACTGACTTCTGCTTGTCTGCGCCAGCAGGACAGCTTGCTCTTGAGTCCCCAGGGAAACCTTAGCTAGAAAGTGAGAATTTGGGGGGGATTTGCTGCAGTCTCACATCTAATCTGTGCTTATAACAGCAACTACAAACTGCTCCACATCCCCTCGTGTCGTATTAGTTCCCATTATTATGGACTGGCCTGGCTTCCCAGGGGACTCTTCTCTCTAACTGGGGTCCGGGGTTGTTTTTCTCATGCTGCAGGCTGGTGGAAGAGTTCATGCTGCTCGCGAACATGGCTGTGGCCCATCAGATCTACCGCTCCTTCCCCGAGCAGGCCCTGCTTCGCCGCCATCCCCCACCCCAAACTAAGCTGCTGAAAGACCTCATGGAATTTTGCAATCAAGTTGGTCTCAACATTGACTTCAGCAGCGCAGGAGCCCTGCACGTGAGTGCACTGGCCTGGTGGGGAGCGGGGCCATGGGCGCAAAGGGTGGGTGTGTTTGCAGCAACACGTGGTTTATTCCCTGCCCCACTCTGCCCAAGCAGAGCTGACAACTGTCCGGTGACAAAACAAAACACCTCCCTCGCTCACTCTTGACCCCACCAGTGCTGGACACGGGTGGCTCAGCCTGTCCTGGTCAGCCACGTTGTGCACAGAGCTTAGAGCAGGGCAGGGAGAACCCTGCAAGTGATGCCAGCAGTGCCCTCTCTGCAGCAGGATGTTTCCGTGCAGGAGCGCTCACTTGTGACATGCAGGTGTCATTTCTCTGCCTTCTCTCGGCAGGTCCCAGGCAGAGCTCCGTACCACAGGGAAAGTAGCTCTGCAAGGGGGTGTTTCTGTCTGGGCTGCTGAAGGTCCCAGGGAGGTCAGTTTGGGGAGTGAGGTGACTGGAAAGGACTGGAGAACAGTTCTGGGAAAGGTCAGATGCAGCCAGCACGGGCAGTATCAGACTGATCCTCTGCTGAGCATGTCCTGAGGCTGAACTCCAGCTGAACAGCACAACGCAGGTTCCAGGATTTTCTTTACTTGCCACAACTGGACTGTGGATAATCCTCTGTTAATCCCATCCCCACTGGCCTCCCTCGTGCCCTCTGTCAGCTGGGACTTCTCTCCCTGCTTGCTGGCTGCGCCAAGGCTATGTCAGCAGACACAGGGCTGCACACTCAGCTCCTCTCCTGCACTTTGTACCTTCAAGCCCTTCCTCACCACTAGCCCCGGGCAGTGACCTCCAGTATCCACATCTCCCCAGAGTCCCATTAGTCCATGCGCTGAAGCTCTCAGTAGCTGGATGGGAGCCAGGCGCAGGTCAGGAGAGGGCTTATGGGCACTCTTGCACACTGTGAGCCTGGGGATGGGGCCAGTGGTCCCCATGACCTGGGTGCTCCCTGATCTTGACCCCAGGAAGTGGGTCAGTGCTCAGAAGATCTGTGTGTACAGTCCTGTAGGGTCTGCTGGGACCAGAACAAAGCCAAATTTCATGTGCCGTTTTTGGCTTGCAAAGTGATTTCCAGTGAAAGAAGGAATTTGGCTTTGATGAGGTGCTGTTTGCCCTGGTAAGGTCTGCCTGGGTCCCCCTGCCATCATAGCTTGCCAACACTGAAAGCTCTCTCTCTTATCTTCTCCAGAAAAGCTTAAATGAAACATTTGGTGCTGACAAATACTCCGAAGCCAGGAAAGAAGTGCTGACCAACATGTTCTCCAGGCCCATGAAGGTGAGAAAAGCACTGTGTTGTCAGACACGTCTGGCTGTAGTTGTCTGCTGTAACTCCATCTTCAACCCTCACCCTTTCTGTGTTACTGGAGATTGTTTTTACACAGGGAGAGTGAATGGACACAGAACATGGTGCTGCAGGGATGCCAGCAGCTTCCCACAGTGCCTCCAGCCCCATAGAGCTGGCAGTGGGGATATCCCCTGGGCAGCAGAGCTTCACTGGATGGCAGGGTCAGGATGAATCTTTCCTTGCCCCTCATAGTGACCTTACAATTACTGTTTGGGATGTTTCACCCTTGGAGGTGCAGATCAGAGAGTTACAAGGACCCAGCCTGCTCTGCAAAGAGCTGGTGATGGGCTCCATGGTTCACATCCATGCCATTTCTTCACATCACTGTGTATCCCAACTGGTCCAAAGAAGGAATCAAGAGTCAGGATGATGTAGGGGTAGGAGACTGGCCATAAGCACAGTCAGGTACCCAGACACATGCTCTTAATAGCAAGGAAGCTCTGGAAACCCTTTGGTCTTCCTCCAGACCTTCTGTGAAGGTCTCTGCAAAGGCTTGTGCTGCTCACAGTCATTATTGTGTTTGGTGTGTTTGCAGCTCAGGACATTTATTAAGGTGCTTACCACCATCAAAAAAAGAGTTTTGGTGAAGTGTCTGTCTTTCCATGTTTACACTGGGCGTAGCACAGCCTCTTCTGAGGAATGTCCTACCCCACAGGGAGAAGGGGCACATTCCTGAAATGGTCTCTCTGCTGTAGCCTGCTTATCACTGCAGGAATGAATCATCTTCCCAACATCACTCACTTGACTGTCATTCTTCTAATTAGCTTATTTGCTCCATTTACTCATTAGCAGTTGCCTGAAGTCCTGCTGTACTTCAGTGACTTCCTGTTTGCTTGCAAGTGGGATTGGAGACTGAAGCCCTTTAGTAATCACCACCTTATCTCTGTGTCCAGCTCAGGATGAGGCTTTGTAAATTGCATGGAGTGTACTCTGGAGCTGGCTGGGCTGTCACAGTTCCTCTGTCCTGCTTTAGCTTGTCCTGGTCCCCTCTGTTAGATTTTCCTTTTCTGGTGGAAGGTGCACTGGTGACATGAACTCTTCGGGATCCTTCTCTGGTCCTGCTTACAGGCACAAGCCTGGGCTTTGCCAGCAGCAGCATATGGAGCAAGCCTGGCTGCTCACCCAGAGGGATGAACAAGGAGAAGCCAACTCGGTTCTGCAGTGGCACTAAGGCAGAGATGAGCTTTTCGGGACCCACTGACTTGCTGAGATTTTGCCTCTGTAGTCTCTTGAGGCTCTGGTCGGAGAGGTGGCAGGCGTGCTTTGAGATACCTTCAGTGGCTGTTGTTAAGATTTGTCCCTGTGAATGAATATATGTTGGATCCATACATGAAAGAAATATCAAGGTGTTGTGGTTGAAGTCTTCTGTGTCCCAGATACCAGCTGGAGAGTTTGGGGAAGAAGAAATAGGAGAAAAAGGAGAAGAAATTAAAGAAGATATTCCATGAGACATGATTTTGTCAGGAACTAGACTCTTTTCATCATCAGAAAACCAAGGTGCCCATCTGTTCAAGTGTGCTGTGCAGTCCACTCATGCCTGGCAGACCTGCTGTCTGGCACACTCCCATAATAGGCAAAACCCAGTTTACAGCTGAGCCCATCAGCCCTGCAGGGCAGCCTGTGTTTGGATGTTGAGCAGTGTTCCGATCTACTGCTGTTCCCAGATGCCAGTGTTCCTCAACAGGATGGTGCTGCTGTGCACAGTGGGGTGATCTCATTGTTGAAAGTGGTGCATGGGCCACAAGAAGCAGAAATCTTTCTTGATCTTGAGATGAGCTTATGCAGTTGGTCATTTGCTGAATGGTTGTTTAGTTTGTAATTGGAGTTTCAGACTTTCCCAAAGCCATGGGCCAGGTGAGCAGATGCTCCCCTCCTGTCATTAGGGCCAATCTGCCCCAGGATGTGCTCACAATGGTGGATCCATATGAGCTCCAGTCCATAAGGAAGGACCACAGTGCTGTGGGGAAGAGAAGCATCAGCGTTGCTCTGTGTGGTCTTTGGTCCCTGACCACACTTACTATAGGGTGGACTCCCCAGAATCCTGAGCAGTTTAGATTCCCTTCGTTGTTTCTACTGCTAAATGCAGAGGACAGGTAGTTTAAAGCCACATCAGTGCCCCCTGGAAAGGGCCGACAGCTACCGGCTGAAAGGAGCTTTCCCTGGCAGGAGGATAGTTTGTGGTCTGCTACCAGTATTAGAGTAGATGGAAGAATCGGCCCCATCCTGCCCACATCCCCCCAAGATGTTGCTGTCCCTCATGGGGTAGAAGACAGATCTGAGTGTTGGCAGCTGCGGAGCACAGCCAAGCAGGGGGCCCACACCGGTGTCAACGGCTGGGCCATCGCTCTGACAGATGGCATGGTGAGAGCATCTGGTCAGGGCACTGTGGAGTCACCCGTATCCTTGCACACATCTCGGATCTCAGCGATAAACCTGGCGTTTCAGGGCCAAGGCTGCAGTTAAATCAGCCAAAACAAGCTGCCCGCAGGTTGAATCCATGATCATGCCAAGCCTGCATCTTCCATCTTTGCTGCCTGCTGGTGGTCAAGACATCAGCCTCTTGGAGGAGGATGGAGGTGGGAAGCAACTGGTAATGCGTGTGTCTGGGGGAGTGCCTGGATCACCATGCCAGGAGCCTTGTAACAGATGAAGGAGCAGTGACATGCCATTTTTCAGGGGCTCAGTCACTCGGGGATTCAATCTGTCTGTGAGAGCAAAGCCGCCCCTGGTTGGATGGGGCTGATTTATTTCCAGGCTTCTCACGGTTCTCCAGGGATTGCAGCAAACCCTGGTGATTTGAGACCACTTGTGAGACAAATCTGTTAATGAGAAGACATCTGCTTTATGCCAGCCTGATGTCACCAGGTAACACCGTCATGGTGGCAGGGACAGGTCTCAGATGGATGCTGGACTGGGCTCCCTGCAATATGTAACTTTACCACAGCCCTGAAGAGTATTTTTCCTATGAGAGCCAAGCTAATGTCAACCTCAGTGAGGGCCATAAGCTGCCAAAAGGATATCAGAAGTGGTTCTGGACCCCACAGTGGTTGGGTTTGGGTAGCACATTCATCAGGAAGAAGTGCCCCAGACAACAGCAAAGAGCAGAGCACCTTCAGCATCTTTTCTAACTTGAAACAAGGCAGGGGTTGCCCTGCACTGCTGGGCACAGGCAATGGAGGAGCCCTTCCCAGGGGCCTTGTCACTGCAGAGATTTCGATCTGTGCTCTGCTCTTTACCTACCTGGCATTGCAGGGACCTTCCTCCCTCCTGCCCAGGAGCCTGGCATAAGTGCCTATAACCCCCCTGTAATTTCATGCTGTCTGTCTGCCCAAGGGCACTCATCTTCTCCCGCAGCAGCCTCCAGCTCTTGGCATCTCTCCCTGCCCGACCTCACAGAGCCCTGTTCGGTGGGAGCCGAGCTAATTGAGTGGAGACCATACTTCATGGAGTCCATCAGAAACAATTTAATTCTGTGTTGTGGAAATTGGCAGCCGCTACATCTCCTATCCCAGCTCTTGGGTCTCATAATAGGGCCGAGACCAATGCTGCTTTTTTTAACCTGCTCTATTTACTTGCCCGGATCAGTGCATTTCTGCTCAGCAGGAGCTGGCTGCGCCGCTGAGCTGGAGAGTGGAGAATACAGCTGCCCAAACCGTGGAGCCCAGGACGGCTCTGTAATCAGAGATGGCTACTCCTGTTTTTTTTAAATCACTTGCTCTTAATTTTAAATGGGTTCATTCAATCGCCACTGTGCCGTGACCCTGCCACAACCCCCCTGACCCTCACAGCCTCTCCTCCCCGCATGGGCACAGCCCCCATTGTTTTCCCAGCCCCAAGGGCTGGTCTTTCACAGATGTAAAAATAAAAGCTGTAACATGTGGGATAGCAGGACAGGCGCAGCCAGGAGAGGTTCCTGCTGAAGAGGCTGCTGGGCTGCTTGGTGCTGCCACAGCCCCGGCTGGTTTAGATTTAGATGGGCAGCTCAGCCACTCGGCTTCCCACCTGTCATCATGGGATGGAGCAGCGGGGATCACAGCGGGGCTGTCTCCTCCTCCTTGTTGAGTGGAGGAGCCAGACACTCATCGCAGCTCGCATCCAGTGCTCTCTAAGCAGGCATAATGGGTGTGCAGAGCCTGCAGCCAGAACAGACCCAAAACCAAAGAGTGGGGCAGGGGAGCTGCTCTGTGAGACCTCATGTTGGGAGAGCATCCACAGTGGGCACAGGACAGGCTGGGCTCTCCCCTGGCAGTTGGTGGGGATGGTGAACGAACCCCAGGATCTGAGCAGAAGCAGGAAACTGCTTAAAACTTTGTGTGTGACATGAGAGTTGATGCAATCCTTGGGACTGGGTAGGGTCGGATGGACACCTGAAGCTCCCTGAAGTGGCTTTGTTCCCTTTGCTCTGTGCTCAGTTCTGCAGCACCCACTTGGTCCTTGCACAGCCCAAACTGAACATCAGGACCATGGATTGCTGGAGCTCTGTCTTTCAGACAGACCCCTTGAGCCTGATGCAGGGTCCTGCCACCATCCTTGTTCTCACCTGTCCCTTTTTATCCCTTTCAGATAGCTCTTTACTTCTGCCCTGGTGTCCTGGAGGATGAGACCCTCTTTCGCCACTATGCCCTGAACGTGCCCTTCTACACACACTTCACCTCGCCCATCCGCCGCTACGCTGACGTCATTGTGCACCGTCTCCTCTCTGCCTCACTCGGTGGGTGCTGCCCAGCAGCCCACGGAGCAGCCCTGGGTGCTGAGAGGGGAGGGGGTGGCTGTGCCCAGCACAGATGGGACTCCCAGGTTCCTGCCTTGCCTGCCGCAGGTTCTGGGTGCATGGAGACTGCACCCCACGGGGCAGCTCTCTGGCATGTGGGTGCCTTCAAATAACAGGGACATGGAGATGAGCTGAGTCTCTGGGTCTGCGGTGGCATGGCACAGCTCTGGAACAGGAGGGAGCATAGGCACATCAATGTCACATGTCCCCTTCCCAGGTGCCAGCTCCCCCATCAAGATGGAGAAAGAGGCCATCCAGAGACAGGCAGATCACTGCAATGATCGGAAGATGGCTTCCAAGAGGGTGCAGGAGCTCAGTGCTGACCTCTTCTTTGCCATCTTTGTCAGGGTAAGTGTCAAGAAAATCTTCTCCCAGGGCATCTCTGGATTTCCCCATGAAGCTCAGCCTAGATGCCACTGGACAGATGTTTGTGTGGCTGCCCAGCCAGCCTTGGGGAAGGCAGACACTGAGGGGACACACTAAGCAACCACCACCGCCAGAGCTCCGGGATCTGGAGACACTGGGCTTCCCTTGGGGATGGCTTGGTGGGGGATGCCAGTGCAGTGACAGCCCTGTCTTTTGGCAGGAGTGTGGTCCTCTGGAGTCAGAGGCCATGGTGATGGGTGTCCTGAATGAGGCCTTTGATGTCCTGGTCCTGAAGTTTGGAGTCCAGAAGCGCATCTACTGCAATGTAAGTACCTCACCAGTGTGAGATGGTGCCAGTGCTGCCTCACCAGAGAGGGCTGCAGCATCCTGGCATCACTGGAGGCTGTGGCTGTGCTGGTGCCCTTCTGTGCCAGCCCTGCAGCTGGCAGAGCTGTACCCAAGCCAGGCTAGCTGCAGGGGAGGAGCCTTCATTGGGGTTTACCTTCCATCCCTTGGTCCCAGGCAGGCAGGAGGGGCTGGGGCGGGGCTGGAGCAGCCCAGTCTCTGAGGACCAGCTTCTCCCTGCTATATGCCAGGAGTCTATGTGAAAGGGAATAAAGGCAGATTCAGGGGGACAGAGATAACAGAGCTGAAGCAAGGGAAGTCAGTGAGGCTGGTTTTCATTTCGTTTTATCAGATGGTATATCTGAGCTGTGACAGCACCACTGTAGGCCAGCACCTGTGGTTAGTGACAGCATCTTCTCTTAATAACCTGGTTATATGGCTGGCAATGACATCTTTAAACAGGACACAGAGTGTGATATATGGCCTGTTTGTGTATCACAGCAGCCCCTGATTTACGTGCTGGGCTCAGGCTCACAGGCTGCTGCATCCCAGTTGTTAAAGAGCTGCAGAGGCAGCATGCCGGGCAAAAGCAATGTTGTCCCCATCCCCAGGCAAAGTGGGGAGATCTGAGAGGGGGATGTTGTCGGAGCTACAGGCTGTTCCCAACACTCTCCCTGACTGCAGGCACTGCCCTTGCTGGGCTTCCACTTCCGGAAGGTGGGGAGAAAGCCGGAGCTGACACTCATGTGGGAGCCAGAGGAGCTGGAGCAAGAATCTGTGCCCCAGGTAAGACCCCCTATCACAGGACAGGCTCATAACACCGTGGGACTGGCAGAGAGGCTTTGTGCAGCATGTGGATCCTGTGACCTCCGCAGGCACAGGGCTGAGAGACAGGACTGCCTCGCAGGCCATCAGGTCCTGCTGTCCCTCTGTGTCCCCTCCCCAGCAAGCCTCAGCTCGGCCTCAACCTCCTCTGCCATCCAGCCCTGCTCCATCCCATTGCCCTGCATCTGACCCCTCCATGGCCTTCAGACTCTGCCCTGCCTGCTGTGTGCCCTGCCTCCCAATTCAGTTTTCTTCAGGAATTGGATTAACGTGCTGTTTACTTCCTTCTTCCAGATCATCAATTAAGATATTAAGTAATCTCAGGCCTAAAGTGGTGCCTGTCTAGATCCTTCCCCCATCCTGGCATTCCTTGACCCGTCACTGACATGGCACTCGCTTCAGGTTTCCATCCCTGTGACAGGGTTGAGACCCAAATAGGAAGATTATTTTGAGTTAGACTTCCTGAGATGCAGTGTCAAATGGTTTAACAGCATCTAGAAATCTCTCTCTTGTATCCCTGTCATCTATTAACTTGGTAACTCAAAGGGAGCAATCACATTTGTCTGGCTTGATTAAGTGGTGCTTCTTTGCCAACTTTTGTCTGGCGTCACTGTAAAATCACAGCTGTGCTGCCAGCTGTGCTCCCTGCCCGCTGCCTGGGTGAGAACAGGAGGGTTGGATCCCAACCTCTCCTGCACTGCCCTGAGGACTCTGCACTTGAACCCAGTTCCCAACCAAGCCTGGTAAAAACCATCCTTTTCCACCTAGGGCCAGGTGAAAGGGACTCCTGATACAGGGCTGGGCTTACTGTCCCAGCTGATAGGATGAGTGTCCTGGGGAGTCCTTCCCTTCCCAGGGGAGAGGTCAGAGCTGGCCAAGTTCCCCAGCTGCTGCAGGCATTTCTGCAAGCTTCCCTCCCTTTGAAGATGAGCTTTCCTTTCTCATCTTGGCTCAGAGAAGCCCCCTGGATGTGGCCCGAAGTGGCCTCGGTTCCTCCTTTCCTACAGGAGCAGGTATCACTTACACTCTAGCAGGGACCCACATGAAAAATGATGCCCCAGCATGAGCAGGGCCCATTTTGGTTAAGCAAACACTTAGCGGTAGAGGAAACTCCTCCATGAACCCTCCACACCTCCTATAAAAACACCAGAGCCCTCCCGTGGGAGCAGGCTCAGAGCTGTCCTCTGAGCCAGCAGATCCCTGAGTTGATAAATCTCCAGCCCCAGGATGAGCCACATCACTGTCACCCATGCTGAACCACAGGATATGTCACCTGGACACCCCATATCACCAAGCACCCCCAGTTCCCCACCTGGCCTCAGCACTTGGCCTCTGCTTCCCAGTTCAGCTCAGCCTGTCCAGGCAGCGGGAGGGTCAGGGAAGGCTGTTTGTGGGAAGCTGTGTGGGGATCTGGGCTGGCTGGCCCTGCCGTGGAGGGGAGGTGTTGCCCCCATCTCTCCCAGAGCTCCGGGGAGGTGGCCAGGACCTCAGTGGGCATTACTCAGGGCTTGAGTATGAAAAGGATCTAAACTCGGGGTATTTGATGTGAAATTGTGCTCATGCCTGGTGGTTCAGCAAATGGATGAGGCAGGATTGCAAAGGAGAGCCCTGATAATCCCCATTTGACTCCCCATGATGTGGAGTCTGCCCTGTGATCACCACCCCCCACTCTCCTGCCAGCTGGGGTGAGCAGGGGGATAGTGCTCAGTGGCCAGCAGCTATCTGGGCAGCCATCTGCAAAAGGATTTCCCTGCTGTTTGCTCCTCAGTGGCCACTTTGATGCATTTAAGTCTCAATGAGATTTTCCTGCTTTGATTAATCTGGAGCAGCCAGCACTGGATGATCTGAGAAGGGTTTGACAAGGTTACACCGGTGGCTCTGTGCCTGTTTCTCCCACAGGCCAGCCCTGAGCAGATGGCCCCATCAAGCCCTGCCCAGCACAGTGCTTGGGGATGGGCTCTGGCAAGCAAAGTCCCCAAATACCTGGCCATGGCCTGGGGGCTGCCCCTCCCCAGTGTCCTAGCCAGCCCATTAGCAGTGCCCAGAGGACAGACCTCTTGGTACTTTATGCTTCTCATCCACAAAATTGCAGGAATTGATGGGAGTCAGAGGGCCAGGGAGGTGGAAGTGCCCCGTTCCTCAACAGGAGGGATTGATATTCTGGGGTCTTTATTCCCTTGGGTCTCTCTCATCCATCGTGCTGCCTTCTCAGGTCTTCTCTCACTGTGGGGACACCGGGAGGATATCGATCCCTCTCTTTGAGATGCTGAGTAAATGCTCAGCATCATGTAGAGCACCCTTCTTGCCACAGCTCACGGTTGGCACTTGGCCAGGTTGCTTCATTGAGGGATGATGTGCATTCTCTGACTGGAGAAGGGAGACACAAGTGGGCTCTAGGGGAGGCTGGGACCCAAAGCTGAGGGCTCAGTCACCTATGCTCCTTCCGAGACCGTGTGGAGAACAAAACTGGGACCTGATCAGGCTGGAATAAATGAGGATGTTTTGGGCTGCCTTCAGCCCCAGGGGGACTCTGGACCCCAGCAGTTATTTGAAGCCATCCTGCCCTATTTCAAGCTCCTGATGGGTGCCACAGTAGAGGCAGCGAAAGCCAGCATGGCTCTAAACAAACCCCAGTGTAAAGCTGAGCCACCTGAAAAACCCTCTTCTCTCCATCTTTATCTCCCTTGCTTAAGGTGATCACCATTTTCACGCTGGTGGAGGTCGTGCTGATGTCAGACAGCGTCCCACTCAAGTACAGCGCCCTGCTCAAGAGACCGAGCTCAGACAAGTGAGCACCCCGGGCTGCACGTGCTTCTCACTGCCAACGTTTGCCCACCTCCCAGGCCCTGCACCAGCACCTGCCGGGGACAAAGGGGACCCACAAGGAGTTTGGGGGTTTGAGTTTTAAAACCAATGCCATTTTATTTCTGGTTTGGATTTTAATTGTGTCTGGGAGCTGGGCTCAGGGCTTTAGCCTGCCCTAGGCAGAGCATTTCTACTTTCAGATATTTTTAGCTTGATGCTTTCATTAAGTTTTTTTTTAAGGCAGTGGTGTCCATCTTCAGCACTTGGATGCCCATGGTGAGGGCTAAGTGGGGACATGTGTCCCCAGGAGGGGAGAAGGGCTGGCTTCACTGTCCTGGGTGGACTGTGGTGGGATGAAGTGAGGTGCGGACATGGGGCCATGCAGGAGGGCTTCTTGCAGGGTTGTGTGTCGTGTAATAAAAGCCGGGTCAGCAGCTGCATGGGGGGCTCGTGCAGGTTTTATTTTGTCTTCTCCATGTTGTCCTGGCCAGTAATCCCAGCAGTAACTCATCTCCCGGGCAGCTCCGTGCCCTTCCCCGCCTGCTGCTTCCTGGCATTGTGAAATACAAGTGGCCTCAGTGCCTTCCACAGCTCCGCAATGTGCTGGGCCAGAGGGCCTGGGCAATCTGGGGGATCAGGGGGACGTGTGCTCTCCAGCTAATCCCTCAGTCTGAGCCATCACCAGGAGTCAACAGATGTCTGCTCCAGTCTCTCACACCCTGGTCTTCAGCCCAACACTCCTTGGGGACCCTGCAGCACCCTGTCTTTGCTTCTCCCTGCTTCTCAAGGGAGCATCCAGTCCCGCACAGACTGACTGGTCCCTCTGCAGTGTCCAGGCATGTCTGCCTGCTCCCTGTCCCCATGTCCCCCACCTGTGCCATGCAGGATGTCTCTGGGTGCACGGGCTGCTCTGGCAGCCTCCATTTCATCACCTCTGTAGGGATGGGGAGCTGTGAGTGGCAACTGATGGAGGGATTGACATCTGGTCAGAAGGAGTGGATCCATTGTGCCAGGCACGGAGGGGGCCGTGCCTCACTCTGCCTCATCAGTGTTGACAGATGTGGCCCTGGCACAGACACATCTACCCTTTGCAGGAGCCGGGAGCTGTCCAGTCCCAGGCTGCCCAGCTCAGCATGGGGGATCGGGCCCTGGGATGGCTCAGGGATGACTACAACACGCTCCACAGGAGCTGGCAAGCCCCGAGAGCCATTGGGTCTGCCTGCAGTCCCCAGAGGCTGCATTGCTGGCAGCATCCTTCCAGATTTCCTGGTGCAACCACACGTGGATGTCATCTTTGGATATGGGAACAGTGGGAGCAGCCTGTTCCCCCTCGGTCTCCTGTTCTTCACTGGGTGCTGGTGATGTGTGGCTCTTCCCTTTCCACAGCAGGTACCTCACTGTGCAGGTGTCCTGGCATGGGCTGCCCCGCTGTGCCCAGCATGTCAGGCACCAGCTGTCCCAGGGCCTGACAAGCCATGTGTGACTGTGTCCCCTGGGATAGGGGACCTCAGGACACTGACACCAAAGGCAAGATGTCTTCCTCCTACCCTTCAGTCCTGTGTCCCCCTCCTTGCATTTGTCTCAGGAAAAACAAGGCAAATCCAGCCCAGCCCAGCTCAGCCTGTCTGCAAAAACAGCACTTTGCCCTGTGGTGTCCCTGCCACTCCCTGGGGTCCCACAGGCAAACACCCCCATGGGGGCTGGGGGCCACAGGGTGCCCTGGCCTCTAGGGATGGGCTGGAGGTCCTCTCTCACTGGTGGGGGGAAGGGATGGCTCCGGGAAGGCTGGGGCCACTGAGAGGCCCCTGGGCAGGGCTGAGAGATAGTCCCTGAATGTTATCAGCCCATCGTCTCTCTCGTGGTGGGGCTGATGGGACAGGGAAGGGCCATAAAGGGCTGTCCCCCTGCCCTGGCCACAGGCAGCATTTGAGAAGGGAGCTGGGATGGGCAGCATGGGGCAGCTGCTCTCCCCTGGAACCTGCCTTCTCCTCTGCCTCTTTCCCCAGCTTGCTGCTGCAGCCTCAGGTGACAGGGGACATATGGGATGGGGTGGGTAGGAGGCCTTGGTGGGGGGTGCCGGTGTCACTTCCCTGGGGTCTCTGGGGACCTTGCCACCTAGCCATGGGATACCAGTAAAGGCAAAACCTCGGGGGCACCTCAGGGTGGTTAGAGATCCCAACCTTTGAGTGGGTTTGTCTCAGACACCCCACAAGCAGCTACTGGCACTAGCCGCC